>CM068321.1:11601525-11719025 GCA_034766995.1 Acanthacorydalis orientalis | reverse complement strand
AACGAGTTAAAGTTAAAAGATATATTAATTTTTTACTTAAAGAATATATTATTTATTTATTTCTAAAATAAATTCATCTTAAGATTCAAATGTGATATAATTGTGATGGTAATTAAATAATAATTAATCAATCCATTAACATTCACTTCTTTAGAGATTTCATTTGAGATTTTTCTCTATTTTAGTGTTCTGAAAATGATGGAATCGTTTATATATTTCTGAAACTTTTTTAAATAAAATTATCCAATATATATATATATATATATGTTCCAACAGGTTGATTAAAAATAATCATAAGGAAGATTTTTTTTAGATTTATATATATATATATATATATATATATATATATATATATATTTAAAAATATTTCTGTATAAAAATATAAATATTTTAAATAAAACCAAAATACATAAAACAAAGTATTAACATTTCTTTTTTGCATTCTTATGGATGTATTTTGTATTATTATTGAGTTTCATTTATAATAATTTGAATATTTAAATTACAATAGTCTCGTTATAAATGAATATTTATAACGAGATGAATAATATGATAACAGAAATAAATGACTAATTAATAATACTTTATTGTAAACTGATTTTCATCTTTCATGTTCAATTATGATCGTTTAGAAATAATACTAGCCAAACATACATTTTGTAAAAAGGAATAAACAGAAAATTAATTTTTAAAAAAAATACTTGTTTAGATCTATTATCTACTAAACAATTGTGCATGATTTACATTGGCTACTTTTAAGTACACTTTAAATATTATTTTGTACAATTAACGTATTTGATATATATATATATATATATATATATATATATTGAGTAAAGTATTAAGAAACTCACATTTTACAAATTTCTTACAGAATGAAAAACTTCAAATTTATTTAAACTTATACATAGATTTAACAATATGATTATATGACATCAGTATCATTGTTATGAAATTATATTTGTGTATTGTTAAGTAAATATACGCCATGTTTTGAAATTAAACAATGCTCGTATTGAACTCTGACAAAACACAATTAAATTTGCGGTTCGCACAAGATGAAAATAGAATTCCCGTGAAAGTTTCCAACTAACAATATAATGAAAATCCCAATTTTGTCGTAGCAATGTACGCCATAAACATCTGTAGGTATTGTGTAGCATCCGAATTAACCATAATAAATGTAACAGCGACAAGAAATAAACTAAAGGTAACATCTACCAACCACCGGCATCATAATCATCACGACCATTGTGGCTTTCGACACGCACTCATACATCTGCAATCATTCGAACAGGAGGTTCGTGCATATATAAGTACGTTCACGTATATATATATATATATAGTATGTGTGTTTGAGAATGTTTATACATACATACATAATATATATATATATATATATATATATATATATATATATATATATATATATGGGAGTAGAACGAGGGTAAGTTGAGGAAAGAGGAAAAAGACACACGCACATTCACGCAAAGCAGATGAAGTAAATTAAACAAGCGCATATTCGTATATGGAAGACCAGCTGTAACCCTTGCCGCTGTTGTGTTCACAAAAGAGGTCATTTACTATAATCATATCTTACTTCATATAGAACCCACTGCGGATGAATTACATAGTTCATAACATGAGCTATGTATGACTCTCGTCAAGTGTATTATATTTTGTTAGAGGTTGAAGAATAGAACGCACATCCTCACACATAAAATTATATATATATATATATATATATATATATATATATATATATATATATATATGGATATGTGAATGTGTAAACGCATCTTACTTCAACTACCAATTCACTCACATATACTTGTTACCAAATAAGAGGGTCTGCTGTATTGGGATTAGAGAGATTTCAAGAGTCTTGTTTGTATATTTTTGTTATATGATATTTTACTATATATATATATATATATATATATATATATATATATATATATGTATATATATAATAATAATATATGCGTGAGTGTGTGTGTATGAGTTACGTAGATCAATTTTAAGAGCGAAACTGGAATACATCATTATATATACACAATAAATATTATATGCTGTAGTTGCATGTGAGGTTTTATTTTTAGATATACTTATAATTTATATATATATATATATATATATATAAATTGTATACATATATAGTATGTATATATATATATTCATAAAAAACGACCTTAAGTTATATCATAATGATTAAAACTTTCCAGTAGCATTCATTGTTATACAAGATAAGTGATTTTTAATTAAATATCACTTACAGTGATGATAGTTAAACACTAAATACTTGATTATATTTCTAAATATTGGATTATACCTTGTTTATAATTAAATGTGACATTTATAGAACTTCTTGTAAATTATAAATAAAAAATAATTATGATAGAAGAAATACGAAGAAAACTTAGGTGATTAACTAGACTAGTTTTCATTTTTATAATAAACCAATATAATAGTCATAATTTAGAGGAATTTGAAAGGAAGTGTATTCAAAAATGTGGATTCATATATCTTTTACATCTTTAATAGAATTTAAAAAATAGAGTGATAATTTCATTAAATATCTGAATGTTTTAAGAAAGCTTTATAGAAATAAATGTAGGCTCCGATTACTACTAGAGTCATAATATGACAAAATTTGACGTTATATATTCACATAGTTTATATATAAATATACATAAACAAACATATATATATATATATATATATATATATATATATATATATATATTTATTAAAAGTGTTTTTATTTACCTTTACAAACAGGTGATATCTATATCTAACATCAAGTAATGTATTTAAAAATTTCAACGAAATAACATGAATTTTCTATGTTTAGTATTCTTATAAAATAATCAGAATACAAGTTATCTGGTATCAGTAATAGAGTTAAAATGAATGAAGTTAAATAGAAAGTAATGGAGAGCATTAAAAATAAAGATGGTTGTTCCCATTTAATATATGTGCATTCAGTTTAATTTCAGTTTGATTTATATTTTTATATTTGTTTCTTTTTATGATTATATGATTTGGCAAAGCTAATTTAATACTCT
Organism: Acanthacorydalis orientalis; assembly: GCA_034766995.1. Classification (NCBI taxonomy): domain Eukaryota; kingdom Metazoa; phylum Arthropoda; class Insecta; order Megaloptera; family Corydalidae; genus Acanthacorydalis; species Acanthacorydalis orientalis. The sequence continues at coordinate 11,715,957 of CM068321.1, read as the reverse complement.
GTATATATATATATATATATTTACACATATGTATCATAATCATCATCATACTCTGTCAATCCGTCAATTGCTGGATAAAGGTCTTTTCCATGATATTCCATTTTGTATAATTGAATGCCTCTCTTTTCTACGGTTTTCTAATAAAAAATTAATTTCTTTATCCTACCGGTTCATTGGTCTCTTGTTTGGTCTTTTAATATTCCTTGGTTCCTAGTCAATAATTTCTGTTGTCCATCGGTTGTCTTTTCTTCTTGCATCATGCCCCGTCAATTTTCATTGCAGACTCTTGGTTCATCTGATTACATCAATGACTCCTGTTTGTTTCCGTATCTTTTCTATTTTTTTCCTATCTCCTCTTGTTGTTCCTACGATACATTTTTCCATACTTCTCTGTATTCTTTGGAATCTCTGAATGATTTTGGCGTTAAGCACCCATGTTTTGCTTCCGTAGGTAAGGACTGGTAGTATAAATTTATCAATTATTTTTTTTCTTCAAACAGAGTAGGATTGTTGATTTAAATATGGAGGCGTTTCGTCCAAATGAACTCCATTTCATTTTTATTCTCCTGCTTACTTCTTCAATAAATAATCCATCTTTGCTGATAAGCTGGCCTAGGTAGATATAATTTGTTCCTTCTTGTATTTATGCTCCTTTTATTTCAATTTTCTTCGGATAGACAAACGCATTGAATAACACTTTTGTTATGTCATGTTTCATGTTTAGGTCAATTTTTCAACTGACATCATCTAATTCTTCTATTCTCTTGTGTAGCTTTTCCAAATTATTTGTGAAGATGACGATATCATCAGCAAACCGGAGATCACTTAATCTTTTGACTTTTATTTCGATTCCTTTGTCCTCCCAGTCGAGCGATTTGAATATTTCTTCTAAGACTGCAGTAAATAATTTCGGAGAAATTAAATCTGCTTGTCTTATACATTTCTCGATTTTTATCTTTTTTGTCTCATCATGTAGCTTCATCGACAATGTTGTATTCTTGTAAATGTTTTCTAACAACTTGATATACAGATACATATATATATATATATATATATATAAAGTCATTTTGGTTTCATATTTTTAAATAACAGATTGATTTCATACAATTCTGTTTTTTTTTTAAATTTTTGAACTAATATAGAGGAATTTGTAATTATAAAACCTTACATACCTATTCAAAAAACAAATATAAAATATTCTAAATTAATTAAAAAATAAATTACTATTTTTATCAATTGATTTTAATAACTTATTGGACAAAATACTACTCTGTAATTATTTGGTACATTCATTGTGTATCTAATGAATGAAATCATTTTCATATTGAAATAAATAAAATATTTTATTAGAGCATTCCAATAATGTTATGCGTACACGTGTGAAATTTTCACCACTGACCGCATAATGATCATTGAAACGTGTAAAAAACTGAACAGAGTTCTATTTAAAAATATTTGGTCATTTGACTATTCATTGATTATACAATATTGAAAATGAAATATTTAATACAAATGTGTGAATAATAATAGTGTTTTTACTTTGTGGCTATATTTACGTTCATAAGTGAATTATCACTCTTAATAATATAATTATTTTGCGATCATAAATATCAATAATTGATTGTTAAACATTTTTATAATTTCTTAAATTTAATTTGTAAAAGTGTATGTGCAGCGAGGAAAAATATATTTATATATATTTATAAATTAACTATAATTACTAGTATGATTATTTTCAGCTATGTTTATAATTTTTATTGCATTCATATTAAATACTAACTGTTTCATATATTATAATTGTTATTTATTTATCAAGAAAGTCAATTAAGTAGTTAGAATAACATTTTTTTTCTGCAATAGTATAGTAATAATATATTCCAGAATTTCAGAAAATTAAAGATTATATTCAAGATTAAATTGTGTAGCTTTTTCGTAATTGACAAATAATTATAATTCTAGTATTCGATAAAGTCTGAAATATGTCGCATTTCTTTGAAAATGTAAAAAAAACTTTTTTCCGTTTAAGTTTTTGTCACAAAGTGTAAACACATTTAAATTGCGTTTTCGATTGAATAGACCTCTTGTATAAAAAAAATATCTTAAATTGATAACGTGTCATTTCGAGTTCAACATTTCTAAGGTTTTCATGATTTGTTGCTACGAAATAAATATTTCGGGATTTGCGGTTCAATTTATTTTATAAAATAGTTTTTTCTTCAAGACCGTTTCCACTATTCCATTCTGACAGCTTTTGTAACATTGAGTTCAATCTAGTGTATGAAAAACGAAACATGAACAACGAAGAGAAGACTATGGAGCTCAATTTCGAAATGTCCATGTCGACGTGTCCGAAACGGAACGTAAATAAAATTGCATTTAATAAAATCATTTTGCGAAACACATCTTTTGTGTTCGTCTAGTAACCGTACCGAAAGAATCACCAAAAGTGTTTGTACTCGTCGTATAACAAATAATAGAGGACATTCACTTTACAGGAAATTAAGTCTGTCAATCTGTGAATTCGTTTTAATTTCAAATAACAAAAGCTTAATTTTATAAAATAATAATCCAATTTCGTCGTAGACCGTACAATCTCATTAGTTGAAAAATTGTATTCTTATCCGTACTGTAAAAAAATGAATAATTTTTAATTAATTTTATTAATTATTCGCACGGTTTTTAAGGCTTTAACGTTACAACCGACGCGTCGTCGTCGTACCAGTCGACTTGGGATTAAATTGAAAATTATATTCGTCCAATGAAAGCAGACAAATCTAAAACAAGCCGGTAAGATTTAAGTTTTTCTTTCAGGAATGTCGTGAAAGAATAATTGTTTTAAATACGTACATTAAATGAAATCATTTTAAATTATACTTTTAACACTCTATTTTAACAACTATTCTATTATCTCATGAACACACACAGTTATATATATATATATATATATATATATATATATATATATATATATATATATATAACTGTGTATATGTTTAAATAAAATTACTGTGACAAGAAACACTGAATTAAAATTTTAATTAATAAACGAAAATATTTGTTTTTAAGAAACATTCTTGTGTTCTTAGCGTTATTATTAAATCTTTATTTTTATTGGAACGAATGTGCTTTTTTAATGTTTTCTTATGTCATTTTATAATTCATGTAATTTCACAAGATGAGTTATTTTTATATTCCTTGTGCAATAATTATATAAAATAGATTAAATAATTGCTAAGAACTTATAATTAAACATAATATTTATCTAAGAAATATAATTCCTCGAAATCAAACTTGAAACTTAATTTAACCGAAGGCATTCAAAAGATCAATCAATATTATAATTTAATATTTTATTAATTTGTCTATATCTGAAATCATTGAATATTCATGTTGAATCAGTTCACAGTATTTCTCAAATATGTACACACGCCCCTGAGGCATACGTTCATATATGGTCGTCGTGGCACGACTGTGATTCACAGAACACTCGGACTTTGTCAAGAGTGTTTCTGCTTACGTGGAGATTATAGTCGATCGAGGATCGAAAAATACATTTTCCACAGAAATTCGAGAAACGTTTGAAATTCAAATATGAAACGGTAAAGGTGGTTGGAATTCTTTATATATTTTTGTGTCCGTTTTTGTTTCATACGCAGTTTATATTCACATACTTGTTCCGGTAGGCTAGAAAAGTTTATTGTGTGAATTATATATGTCGATTTTTACACACAATGTCAGATTTATGTTACTTAATCATATTTCGAAAGGTTTATTGATTGGCATGTTTTTTTTCGTACTTTTTCATATGTGTATAAAAGGATTAAATTTTATAAAATTGAAATACATTTTCCACAATATAATTATCTTCTTTGATTAAATCACATTTAATTATTAATTCTATCAGTTTTAAAACCAAGATATAAAATATTTAATTAACCCCTTGGCCTAGAATTAATTGAAATTCGGTATGACCAAAAAATACTATTCAAATACTTATTTTTCAGCTTAAAATTTGTGTGAGCTTAAAGAAAAGAATATTTATACATTACTAATATTATAATTTAATACTAATAACAAAAATTAATGAGGAATAATTAAATAAAAAATTAAACAATAATGTATTAATTCTGTAGATTTTGAAACTTTTCGAAACATTCTGGTAAATGTAGAGGTATTTGACATTTTTTACACTGCCAAGACATTTCGCTTCTTATATTATTTTTCGACCACACATGACATCTCTTTGCAGGATGGTTATTTTTACCAGTGGAAGGTATATGTTCAGAAAAATGTGCTTCCACTCGAATAGCTCTTACGGATTTCACTGCCACCTTTGTACACATTTTAAAGAGGTATATTACTGGGTTCATTTCCATGGTTTAGATTTTAACACTGAATAAATATATATACATATATATATATATATATATATATATATATATATACATATACATATACAAATATATAATTATTTATTTCTAATATTTGATTTGTAGTTCCATTAAAGCGAATTTAAATTGCGTGCATCTCCGAGACGTCAATGTTTATAATGGTATAAGAAACAATGACGTATCAGAGACATCTTTATATGTAAAGGATTTAATTTTCTGAAATTTAGTTAATGTAAATATGATAATCATTTTCAAAGTTTATAATCAATACTCAAATCTTTATCTATTAAAAATAGTTTGATTATTCTTTATTTCATATCCTTTAATTTTCTAAAATTTGCCTGAAGATGACAACGCATTAAAAATAGCAGTGAAAAATATAAACTGAAGAGATTGAAATTGATAAAGACTATCAGACATGTAATCAATAGGGTCACAGGTATAAAAATATAAAATTATAACGTAATATTGTACATAGCTATAATAACCTGTCTTTAGAGTACTTCGATGTATCGTTAGTTGAACTAATACATACTTAAAGGAGAGCTACAAAAAGTACTCCACGACTTAGTGAAAACTGTAGTCAACGACACTATCAATAAATTAAAGCTCAGTGTGACGAATCTCTGCGCTTTTTACTCTTTGCGGAAACTAATGACCCTCCCGTTAAAAAATAAATTCTAATATTTAGATTTATAGCTATTCCATTTCCTGGAAATAATTATATTAATTATAAATAATAATATTGCATATTTGTAAAACCCCATAACAAATTATATGTTTATGGAATAAAATATATTTGAAAAAGTTTCATAATATTTTTTCGAAAAAAACAATTTAACAGAAAGAATCTAATAGAAAGAATACACAAAGAATAATAATTATTTTCCAGTATAAATAAATAAATATATAATATAGTCTATATATGTGAAATTGTCCTATATATTTAAAAAAATATATTAGTTTTATTTACTAGTTTATTAAGTCATTGTCGTGTTCAAAATATAAGTATATTTGAAGGAACAAAATAAATAAAAAGATTTCTTTGAAAAAAAATATGGAATTTTCTAATTAAAAACAATTTAAATTTGAAAACCATAGTAGTTATTTATTCGTTAAAATAATGCTTAATCTATGGTTAGATATGTGAAGTTGATTAAATTACATTTTAATTAAAATTGAATTGTTACTTTATAAAAACTTTTTTATTATTAGTAATGTTCTTTACTGATAATAAAATGAATACAGAATCTTACCACAGCCATTCTGTGGAAGTGATTAGAAACAGAGATATCTGAAAAAAGTATCTTAAACGTAATCGATTCAGTGCCATTAAAACAAAATCGTTTCGATTGAAGAACGCCATTGCGACATCCGCATTAGCTAAAGTATCTATAGCAAAAACGAACGGCAATATCTGCGTATAAACCTACAGCAGGACATTGTCAGCCCGTGTAAAATATGTCCACAATCGTCATGTTTAGATAAACCTTCGTTTTGTTCCACTTTGTCTACCGACGCCGCAGACCGCTACCTCTGTCGGTTAAGTACACGATTCGCAAGTAGGTATTTCGTCGGTATGTCATAAATCAAACACAGTGGCTCCAAAGAAACAGCTCGTTTGAATCGTATGAATTTACAATCAGTTCCGCTGTTCCATTGTGGAATAACGATACGGGTCGTGATTTACTGCGAACAAAGACTTATTGCATATTTGTAGTAACAGTGAATAGGACGCGTTCACAAGTTGTTGTGAATATATATTTTTTTATGGAGCAACATTATGTGCGTTTGTCTTAAATGTCACATAAAATACTATATCACGCATTCATACAATTTTCTATCTATCTATCTATATATATATATATATATATATATATATATAAGGTATGTTATATATTAATAACTTTATTTCCATAAATTTTTAAATCTAATCCATCTTACACCAAATCTGCTTTTTATTAACATTTGTCTGTAAAATTTTAAAATATAACTAATCTTAGTATTATTAAAAATAATAAATAGATTTTTCTAACAATCAGAGGTTTAAAATGTATTGTTTTTATAATAAAAAGTGCGTAAAACAAGTATGAAAACGAAAGGAAATCTATCAGCAGCGACAACTGTCTGATTTTCTGTAACTTTAATATTTTAGAAAACAATAAATAGATTAACTTGAAGAAGTATTATATCAATAAATTAAATACCTAATCATTTTTCAACATTAATAAAGTCAACTTACATGTCAATATCCAGCACTTTATTTCTAAAAAAATACCCAATGAAAAAGCCATTGAGATTAAAATTGGATAGAATTACCGGTTTGATGTCGTATTTGTATATATATATATATATATATATATATATATATATATGTGTGTGTGTATGTGAATAAGCCGTATCTAAAGATTTTATATATCGAATTTTTGTTCGCCCTCATTTCATATAGAAATAACCACTCCGTGTCACATTTTTTATTGATTCATTTAATGTATCTGTTCATTCAAACGGAACGTTCAATCCGCAAGAGAAAAATATGTTTTCATTTCGGACAAAAATTGTTACAAACCGGACCGTGATTCGAATCGCAACAAGCCCGGAACACAAAAGTAGCTTTTATAATCGAGTCTACACACAACAACATACCCGCTGACAACAAGCTGTAGCGTCATTAAACAAAAAGAATTGTGCATGACATGCATGGAGATATTTTCATACACGGTTTGTCGTATATAGAAAAGACGATGATGAGAGAATACAGTATGCGCTTCGATGTGTGCAGATTCCCTGTTACACTGCCACAACGACAATTTAACACTGAAACGAACTGCAGATAAATCTGTGCTGCAGAGCAACTACAAAAGTCACAGAGTCCATTGTTGTTCGCTGCCTGAACAATTTTCCTCCGGCGACTCTCTGTTCTATTTACATTCCGTAATAGTGTCTGTGTACATGTTTGTATATATATATATATATATATACATACACATACATATATATATATATATATATATATATATATATATATATATTTGTATGTAACAGCGTATACTAATGTACATGTGTGTAAGATGTCAGGTCGATGTCTTATGTCTACAAACTCTGTACCTAAAACTCACACTGAAACTGTTATTGGAATTCAGATTGATTCTAAAAGCTCTATTGACATTTATACATACTGCATTTATACTCTTTTGAAATCAAAGCAATTCTACAAAACGAGAAATCGGATTAAAAGTGTTTTTTGAATAATTCTTGGAATTTAAAAAGAAGACTGTGATCACATATTTAGGGCATAATGTAAGCGCTTTACAATTTTTTTATTAACATTTTAGAGACGAAATCAATTTCTTTTTGGATATATATCTCAGTTTTATATTATCTATATGTTTTATAAAAATATTCTATTTGGAGTAATAATTATTTAAATTTGGGATATAAAATCATTTCAAATTGATTTAACACTTTATCGACCTGCCGATTTTGTTATGAACCTGTGATCTGTTACCGGGGGCATTTTTATAAAATGGGAAAAACATTGATAGTTTTTTTCAAATTATTGTGTATTTTGAAGTAATTTAGATAATAAAATGAAAAGATAAGGCCATATTAAAGAGGTTTTGATTATAATTTCTACATTATTTATTCAACATTATTAAAATGGCATATTATGAAAATACTCATATATCTCTGTTTCTTATACTATTTACACTTTATGTTACAAAATTTATGTATTCAAAATTTTAATAATTCATCTTCGTGTGATATTTGGGGAAACAATCAATATGTAAAGGAACTTTGCACTCATTACACATATATATTGAATCCTTCCTTATATTATGAGAAGCATAAACCCCGGCATCTTCTTCTGTATAATTATACATAATAATAACATAATATAATTATAAACAGTGTAATAATAATTAATTGCTATAATTTTTATTTTTATTATTGAATAAATATTGTAAGTAAAGCGCTTTTAATGATTACACATCGCAATATGATTATTTCATATGGGATGCCAATTGGCGTGCCTGGACGTTAAAGTGTTAATAAATTTATTCCTTAAAATATATTTTCAATTAATATTAAATAAGTTTTTACATTTCTAATAAACATAATTACTCAAATAAAGAATAATGCGAGAAAATTTCTAAAATAAACATTAAATGAAAGAAAATAACCAAACGAAGTAGTGGGTTTTTCAATAACTGGAACTTGTTTCTTATATAATTAGTTATAAATATTCAAAATTTATATTTTTTATATGTTTTAATTAATTTTACTTATATATATATATATATAAAGAGAGAGAGAGAGAGAGATGCGTGTGTGTATATATACTTAGGTACTCAATATCAACGAGAGGTTCATTGTTTCCTGAATTTTTTTATTGTAATATTCAAGAAAATATCAGGAAGTAACAAAACATTAATCGGAAACAATTATTGTTTACTACACTAACAGAATAAAAAAAACTTGAAAAACTTCGTTTCCACAAATAAATCAAACCGATAATTACAGGTATTTTAACAGGTGTAGCGTGTATATTTGAATTCAATTAAAATCATATATATTGCACGTTGAACTGCTCTCTCACCTTTCCTGTTAAACAGTATTTAATTATGTATGTACATTTGCAGGAGAGCAGGCAATTCTAAGTTCCAATAGTCACGCAACACCGTACTACACTTCCCCCCGATGACATACATTACGTGAAATATAAATGTACATCGATAGGTAGAAATTATCATTCGAATACTTGATGAGGTACCACTGTATTGTTAAGGTAGTAGTAGAAGGATTTTTTTATCAATGCACGCTCACGCACTGTTGATAAATTACCTTCTAGTTTACGAATATGTGTTTACTTTAATACAGTCGATCGATCATAAATATAGGTAATTGAATTTCTGTTCCTGATTTTGCTTAATAAGAATTCAAAGAGTTATATTTTAGAATTGAAAGAGAATGAAATATTATTATTTTTGAATTTTATAAATATTTATTTATATCACAAATTTATCAGAAAATAATTTAAAACTTTTAAGTATAATCTTCAGGTAATTACATACCTTCTACAATATAAATTTTCTAATAAAAACAGTTCCAAATGTTGTTCTATTAATTAGTAGAAAGTATGTTTATTTGTTAGATTATTTTAAATAATAATTTTCATTTAAAAAATACTCTAATTACTTAAATAAACAAAATTAAATATTTATTTTTAATGGTGATAAATGTAACAAGATTAGATATTAGTGTGTAATACTTGAGAAAAGGTTACCATTCGGTCTTCATTCCGTTTTCTTGTTTAGATTATCCGGATTTAAAGTTTTCGAAATTAAAAATATATATTTAAGCTACTTTTGTAATTTAAGTAAACTCACATATCATTCTAAATTTTTAACAACCTCTCCAATAACTCATTGAAATAAATTTTTATTTATGTGCGTTAACTAAATCAAACTTTCTAATATTAATTCGGACAGAATTAATAAAATTGAATATATTAGCAAAAAATAAATTGAGAGTAATTTACTTCTAAAAAAATGTCGATAAAATACTTTTTTAAAAAAGAAAACAATTAAAACAATAATTTTATTATAAGTATTGTTTTTTTCATTAAATAATTTGATTCATATCAAATCTGATAATAAAAATAAAAAAAAGAAAATTAGTAACTTGGAATATATATATATATAAATGTATATATATATATATATATATATATATATATATATATATGTATATATTTCGTTTCAAATTAAAAAAAGAAAACCTAAATATAATCTGAATAAATTTAAATACTTTTAAAAGTTATTTAATATAACTTTTATTGTAGAAGTCCTTTATTTTTAATTTTATGACTAGTATATAACTACCAGTAAATTGTGAATATTTACATAAAGGAACATGTACAATATTAATATACTTTAATTAATAAAGACAGCATAATTTTTTAATTTAAGAAAACAATTTAGTACAAATACAATCAGACTTTATTATTAAATTTTTCTTCCCAAACTAATAATGCAGAATAAGTAATTTGTGATATTTTTACAGCTGATATACAGATATTACTTCTTCAAATATACATCCCATTTCTCTCTCTCTCCTATGTATGTATATATATATATATATATATATATATATATATATATATTCATATATGTATAGAATAGTGAAATATTCTTCAATTTCACAAATCAGTTATTAAGCTTACATTTTATCCTTTATTGAAATATTATATTTTATGTAAAGAAGATTCTCATACCAACCGGACCGAGGTTTCATCAAGTAGAAAGCCGAAACTTGATCAATATTTAATTTAAATAGATATACTTCTTGATATTAGAGATATAGCGTATTCAAGTAACAGTTTCGCATTTTTTGCTAGGTAATTTCATATGAAATATTCATTTAATTTTATATTGAATTAACATTAATTAATAAATAAGCAAGTAAAGGTAAATTTCTTTTAGTACTTGGAAAAGATATATATATATATATATATATATATATATATATATATTATTCACTTATTTTTTTATTTAGAGAATTTTAAATTAAAGGGAAGGAATTTTTTTTCTAAACATATTTTGATTAAATAAAGTTTTACAGAAATTGAGACGATTTTTCTATTATTACATATTATATAACTTTTTCTGAATTGAACATGATTACTCTACTTACGAAAAAAAATTATTTTCATCTTACTTTACGTATTTTTATAGATAAATATAATTTTTATGCTCACAACAATCTCCAGACAAGACAATATATCTTATAATATTGACAATATCAAATTTTCCCGAGTATGTAAATATCAAATTACTTTTGTTATATTTTATATTTCAAAAAAATAAATTAAAATGTTTGTATTCGGTTATCTGACGAGCAAATTTATTTATTTTTTTTTAAGTTCTTTTGTTATTATTTTTTGTTAAAATATACAAATAGAATTAAATTATGATCGAAGATGTATAATAAACATAATATTTAAAATATAATCTCAAAAACATACGCTATCTCTAATTGTTATACAGATATCTCAAATATAATTGATAATAATATTAACTGAATGATTGAACATTAATAACTGTCGAAAATTAGATATTAACTCATAATAAATAACATTTCGTCATCATTTTTTTACCTCTAACCAGACTTATATGATAAATATATTTTTTTATTTGATTTAGTAGATTGAATTTTTAAAAATATTATATATATTTTTAATTTTAATAATTAGGATTAAAAAATCAATTAAGACATAAATATTTAATTAGTTTTTGATTAGTTAAAACTAAGACAAATAAAACAAAGGAACAAAAAAGTAAGTGTGTACTGATGTATAGTTAAGGAAATAAAAAAAGTAACTATTTATTTCGCTTACCACTATACAATTATTAGTACTAGTTTAAGAGATTATCTATTGACGGACTCTAAAACCTCAAAAAATAACATAACAAATACTAGTTTTTTTAAAAAAAGTAAATAAACTTTATATTAAAAGAAATATATATTATTAATTTTTTAAAATAACAAAATTCTTTTCCAATCACGGTTTTGGGTACAAAAAGGTGTAATAAATAGAAAAAAAAATTTTTTAGCCCCATTTATGCATTTAATATTGTTAGTTATTAATAAAAGTAAAAAAAATGTGTTAGTTAATTATCTACTTTATGGAAAATTTTAAAAACGAACTAGTTTTTGAATAATGTAGAAGATTATTTTTTTTAGTAAGTTATAACATTCTAAATTATTAAATAAAAAAAAGAACTTGAAAAAGAAAATATTTTTTAGGTAAATTTGAATGCAAGTAGTTTTGAAAACAATATGATATATAATATATTTATACATATCTATACAATATATAAGTAGAAGAAAGAAGAATAAAAAGATACTTAATATGTAGCTTACGGAAATTTTAGGAACATATTTGCGTTTATGTATTTTTAACAATTTCAATATTAAATAATTATTTACCGGAGTGAAAACGTTATACGTCAACTTTTATTTTTCTGTCAATTGAATTGAAAACATTACTTAAACAAGCGAAATACTGAAAAGAAAACACACGAGAAAGTATTTACCTAATGTGGAAAAGAACAAACATTCTTTGTACAAATTTGCAAACAAGCATAGCTTCGAAATTCCCGTGCGTGTTACGAAAGGACATATTTACTTGTCAGAGAAAAAATGATATAATTTTGAATAAACGTCATTGAAGAGAAAATAAAATCACACAGAACATCACACAAAAGTGTTCATCCTCGTCGGTGAGCGCGCGTTCCACGTCGGTCTATCTTTCTGTCTGACGGAGTGTTTCCAAGTGCGAGTTGATCACTTCTAAATTCAATGCTCTCCACACACACTTTAGTGTATTGTTTGCTTCAGTAAATGGAAAATATGTCGACTGTGGAACACAAACACCATCGAACAATAAATTGAAGATTGTTCTGAAGGTGCGGGCGACGGGTGTGACTTTATTGTCTCTACCAAGAAACCGTGAAAATTTTATAGCAAACAAAACAAAGTTATGGGTTGTAGTGTTTGTCGATAGACTCTTCACATTGCACGACTGGCGTTCCCTCGACACGTCGAATAAGTTTGTATTAAAAACCTTTTCGTAATCCTATACTTGAAATTTTCATAAATTCGCTGTATGCAGTGCATAATACACATATTCATACACACGAAGACGACGTTCGAGAAACACTTCCGTGCGCGATACAACATTGAAAAGAAAGAAGCCGATGTAACTGTTTACTGGAACGGATTTAAGTTTCATACAATATTCTCTTGTTATCTAAATAAAGTTTGAATATAAGATGATCATATTTCACTGGTATCTTTATTAAATCGATTGCAAACGTTTCTTAAACGCTGAAGAATATTGGAATTAGTAAAATATTTCACTACAGGTTTATAAATATTTACACTCAATATATGTATGTATATATATATATAAACGTTAAATAAATAATTATTCAACTTTTTAAAAATATTATTTAGGTAATAAGACCATTGATTTAATAAGTTAATACATCATTAGTTTTTTTAATGATTTTTATGTCACGTTTACTAATAATAATAATTTAATTAACTTTTAAGTTTATAAATATTTTTATAGATCAACACTATTAATTTTGGTTTCGATGAAGGATTTTTGAATGAACATTTAACTAATTAATAAAATAGAAAATAAAATTAAAGCAGCTATTTAGTTTGAACTGTTTAAATTTGTCAAATTACTAAAATAATTTCTTTTATTGTAAATTTAAACGAAGCTTCTCTCTCTCTCTCTCTATATATATATATATATATATATATATATATATACAGAAAAAAGACACCGAAAAATTGAAATAATGTTAAGAGTATATATATATTTAAATATAAATCAATATTGTTAATAATTTCGTATATAGTTAATATTTTGTAAAATTAATTTAAGTTTATGTATAACTATAATGATAATTATTCTATTTTTATATTTAAAATCGTGTTTTATTTGTAATGAAATTTATAAATCATTAACTAATATACTTTAATGTGGCTAAAAAAATACAAAAGAAAATCAAATAGTAAGAAAAGTTTAAAAAAAAAAACATTTTATTATAACCTAATCTAAGCTACTATTTTATTTTGTAGTTGAATTAACACTAAATTGGACTTAATTCACAATAAGTTACAATTAAAATCACCTAGTCTATACTAACAGTTGAATGATAAGAATTAAATAAAAGTGAGGTGAAGTAAAATGTTTTTCACTAAGTCGCTGTACTTCTTAATTTACTTTCTTAACAAATAACATTAAAATAGAGATGAATGAATATTTTGATTAAAATAGAGACAAATGAATCATTTTCCTCATTACATACTTTTTATTACAATTGAAGTAAAATGAAAGAAAACTTTGCACAGAACCAAAATTATAATTTTAGTAGAGAAAATTAAATTAGAGAAAATATCAACTAAAACACTTTTCAATTATTCTATTATTTTATGAATGAAGAAATATAAATTATAATACACTATAATAATTACTAATTAAAATACAATATAAATTAAAGTACAGAAGAGGAGTTACTATAATTTTTCGACGTATTATTAAGAGAAACTAAAATATCTAAAATCCGATTTCTTTAAAATTGTATGTAGCCTTAAATTTAAATTCTTCTAAAAATGCTAATTATTTTTAGTTATTAAATGTTTTATTAGCGAAAATAATAGGAATTAATATTAAAAATTAACAATTCTTACCACGCCAAGGAAATAATAGTAGATTCAATTATATTGTATATCACTTACCTGAAATAAAAAGAAATAAATTATTATACATAAAATGAAGACATACATAATACAATAAATATTTTTTATACTATATATATATACACATATGTGTGTCTATAAGTGTGTATGTGTAGTATGAATAAATTTGAATACGTCTTTAATTGGAATTTGTGTTAATAATGAAAAAAACCCTAAATGACCAAAAATATTCATGAAATTTCATGAAATAATACACTTGTTAAATCAATGCATATTTTAAAGTAATGAACTTTTTAAATATTGTTGTTTGTGTTCCATCAAATTTATCAATGTGTTTCATTTATTCAGTATTTGCACATTATTGGCCCTTGAGTCAAATGATATACAATTGTGCATATTTTTGTCTTTGATTTTCATTTTCTTTCAAGTAAATAAATTTGTATTTACTGAAACATGAAGTTAACTTACAACTTAATTTTATTTTTAATCTCTGCATACTGTATTTTTAATTTATTAGTTATTTTTAAATGATAAGATAAAAATAATTTACATTATTTAATAACATGAATATTTTCTGTTCTTCAATTCTATAACTTCTATTGACAAATGTTAAACGTACCATTTTTAAATCTTATTTATTGTAATGTTTAGTAGATGTTTTCACTAATAAGTATTTTTAATGTTACAGGAATGTATCTGCATTGATTTCAGAGACTAATTAATTGCGAATATTCCTTTTTTTAACAATAATATCTAGGTACGACTTATTTTTAGCAGAGATTTTAATGTGAGACCTACAATTATAATTAACACATATATCGTTTGTCTCTTTAATAAAAATAATTAAGCAAAAGATAGTTATCAACATTTCCTATGATCTTAATTAATAATACAGTAATTCAATAAAAAAAAGTAATCATTCAATAAAATTCTTGAGGTCACATATGAATTTTTTTCTTTTACACTCAGTTTAAACTTTTTTCAAATTCAGAGTTCATTGAAAATGTAATGAAATTGAAATCAATCGTAGAAGACACGAGCTCATATACGATTTTTAAGACACTTAAAGCAATAAATGATAAATATACTGGAAATGAATACTTTAATCATAAAAATCTAATCAAAAATATCTTTACTTTACGATTATCTAGTATATATATATATGTTTATACTTATAGAATAATTTGCACTAATTAAAATTTAAGGCCTTTTCATTCGTTTTCTAATTTATATAAAATATTTATAAATTTAAGTAATAGAAAATAGTAATACTTTAATGTTTAGATTTTCAGTCGCATGTATTTAAAAATTTTCAAATAACAATATTCGTACATGTGTGACACAAAGACTATATTTTTGTCTTGTACTTTTCAGTAACATTGTAGATCTTAGTTTAATAAAAAAAATGTGCATCTAGATTAAAGAAATTTTTAATGTACTATAACTTTCTAATATATTACTACTGCAGATTCATTGACAGTTTTACAGAAGAGATTTTTTGAAAACATAAACAATAGGATTGATTTAGAAAAAAACAAATTTCAAGGGAGTTTAATATTTATATATAATTTAATAGCTTTATATATACATATATATATATATATTGTATTGTAATCATTAGAAATAAATATAAAAGTAAAAAAAAAAACTAATTGCATATATATAGAAATTCATTAATATTAGTTAAAAATTGGATGAGTTATAAACAGAAGACAATTAATAAAACATAATTTTTTATTTAATTAATCCACATACGAAACAAGATCATTATTTCTTAATTTGTATAATTTTACGAAATGATTTTAAACGTACAGATTTGGTAAGCAGTTGGCAAAAAAACTATAACTATTTATTTTCACAGAAAGCATATATATATTGGTAGTTTTATAGGACTTCTTCTTTTTGTTAAATAAAAATTAGTATTAAAATTATTGTGTAGTTTATATTTCATCATCTTATTGACTAAGTTCATAATTTTTAGTAGAAACATTTAATTATAAGTTACTTAAAAGTAAACGAAAAGTAAGGAAACAATTTTTAATAAAAACTTTTCATTCGTATAATAAGATTCTTTTTGAAACAATATTGACAATGTCATTTTTGGAAGAAGAAAAGTTTATACATAACGAAATACTCACAAAAATTCTGCCACGCACATACACACACACACATATATATATATATATATATATATATATATGTATATAAACATGTGTGTATATGTGTGAATACTTATATGTATATAAATTAAATTCTTTTATAAGATTAAAAGTATCAAATCAAGATAACACAAACACATTTGTTTCAGAGATTTCGCTTCAGTTTCTTCGTGTCAAGAAAATTTAATATTAGCTTTCATAAAGTTACACTACTTTGGTATCATCAATCACTTCGTCTTATCCACAAACACACAGAACAACTACAGTATGGAATAGAACTATCTGAAGCGAGCGAAAATTACATGAACGAAAATAAACATTAATTAAACGGAAAATGTATGAAATAAATCTTCAGAAAAAAACAATATCCTGCAAAATAAAGTTTATTGCTCGAAATTTTGATTGAGCATTGAATAGTGATAAAATATTTGATAGTGACAAAATAATTAATTCCTTACTTAAATATTTTGTTGCAATATTTATAATTACATTGGTTGTGATATGAGATATGTTTGAATATTATGGTTATTATCTAGGAAATTTTGAATCAGAATTATATTTACATGATTTGGACTTTTATAAGTAGATAACGGTCAGAAATTATAGTTTAAAATATATGCTAAGCAGATAAAATATTCTACATCATATCTTATACTTTTCTATGTTATTTTACTGATAACTTTATCCTTTCCTCAATAATTAGTTTTTTTTACAGTTAATGAGGTTTGATACTTGTTTTCCAACATTTTTTTTACTAAATCGAAATAGCACAATTTGAAACAGATATTTTGCTCCTATATAAAATGATAGTAACTAATTACTGTTTACACATAATATTTTTTTTAAAATAAATATTATATTAGGATCTTCCTAAGATTTGATTGTGTTAAGTAAACTAAGCATACGTAATCCTAAACTAATGAAATATGAACATAATATAGGTACATTATTTTTTTCCAATATAACTAAAAAATTAAAGTTTGAAATAGAATTCGAGGCAAGAGTTGAAAAAAATTAAACTCAGTTTGATAGCAGACATATTATGTGTTTAAATTTATCTAATATTATATCTCATTATTGGTATGTTTTATTATAAATTTATTTTTATTCTATTTATTGTTTTAAACATCAAATATGATAATTTTCTGCTACTTATTGTATAAAAAGATGTAAAAACCCGAAAGCAATTCATTTTTCCATCCCTTAAAAGTATTCGTAATTATGTATTATTCATTTTTTTTTATTCATTTTTGTCTTATGATTTGTTCATTTTAGATTTTTATCTGACACAAATAATACAAACTGTCGGTTTTTACATCGCTAATATTGTTTAAAATATATATTTACACTATACTTTTTTCAAAATATATTTAATTCATTAAAAATTATAATTCATGCAGAACAAAATACACAACGTTGTTAAATATTGATTTGAATGAAATATGTGTTTGAATGTATGGTTTCTGCTTGAAAAAAACAAATTTAATGATTTTTTTATTATTAATAAAAATGTTATAGAAAATAGTAAATAACTTTTTGCATGTAAAGAGATATTGTACAAAAAGTAACTATTGTATAAAAAGTCAAACAAGTTTTAATGAAATATTCGTATAAAATAGCTTCGTATATTCGTAAAATAAAACTGTAAAACTCGTATGAATAACTTAGAGCAAAAATATTTCTTTTCATCCTCAAATTTAATTATAATGGAAAACAAGATGAATTAATTTTTCCATAGAAATTGAAATTTGTTTTTGTAAGATAGCTGAAAGGATATTAGAATTTTAGATTAAGAGAAGGTATTATACATGTAAACGTTATTATTTCGATTTATATTTTAGAATTTCAACAAAAAATAAGATAAAATAAGCTTATTTTTAAAATTTAAAAAATTGTATGGAACAATAGATAATCTATTAGTTTCTATTTATAAGTAATTAATCTCATTTAAAAAAAAATATCTAAGTTCATTGTTATTTTAAGAGTAAGGAAGAAATATCACAGTATAATAAAAAGCAAATTAATAAAATTAACACTAGGTTCAAATCAATGTCTGAATATGTTATTCTTTGTAATTAAAGAGATATTACAAATAAAAAATTAAAATTTTGGAAGCAAAATAGTTATTGAAACTGAGGCCTTGTAATAAACAACGCTGTTAACAATTAAATTCTCATTTCCTCTCAATAATAAGTTTATATTAGTTGTACATTCACAAGTGAATTATTGTTGGTTTACTCAGGTACCAATTTCCAAGAGACATCAGACTACCGGGCACTAACTATCTTAGATATCGACGCGCCCTTAAATTATAAATAACCGAACAATGATCAGACTACCTTTCAATATGATCATAGGCATCTCCATGACATATTTTATGAGACATTATAATCCTCAGAATAATTATCTTATGACATACTTTACTATTTTACTAACAACTTAGCTGTTGACATTTCGTTATAATAATCTTGTCTTATTTGCACATTGAAGAGTGACTTGCTGTTGTCTTATTAAAATACCAATAATACTAGATTAAGTTCTAAATTTTGCTTCTTTTATTTAGAATTTTACTACACGATATAAAAGAACATCACATTATATCACCCTTTTTGTTCCTACTATCTTAACTGACAAAGATGGATTTCTCTCTAGCTATGTTGACATCATGCCAGTATAAGAAGTTTAATATATCATTTATTTGAGCAAGTAATTAAGTTGAACATACGGTTAATAAAATTTATTGAAGTATTGATTAAGTACGAAATGAGAATATATCATTAATAAACAAAATTATATTTTTTGAAGTGCTCAATTTTAGAACACTACAATTTCACAGGAACAATAATTTAAATTCTAATAATTAAAATGTTTCTATAAAAACATACAGATATTAGCAATAACTTTCAAATATTAACACATTCGAGTTTATATATAATATCATGAAAACAGATATTTATTAAATAATATAGATAATGTAATATATTTACATCATTTATAACTATAACTTATTTCAAAAATTAATATTATTTAAAAAAAGTCTACTTTAAATATAGATAAAACACTAAATTATAATTAAAATTTAATGTGAATTGAAATTCAAACCAGATTACTTGTTTTTAATTCATGTCAGTCAACAAAAAAGTAACAAATGTATTTTTTCAAGTGTATTAGAAAATATAAAAAAATAAACGATTCAATAATCTTAAGTAAATTTTATGTTTTAATATATTTTACTTTTTACTTTCATAACTAACAGTTTGAACAAGTTTAAAATTTTATTTGCATTAAATTACATTCAACAGCGGCATGTTGGAAATAAGTATTAGATGATATTTTATAAGATAAAATACATTTTTCCTTTTTAAAAACAATTTTTAAATATATCTGTTTATTTGATTGGTTGCCTTCTTTTAAAATTCATTTAAAAATATCCATATTGATGATAAAACTGAAACTCTAAAATTAATATAAAAATATGTTATTTAATTTATTTATATTTCATTTCGTCTCACATATTTATATTTATATACATATATATATGTATATACACATATATATGTACAAAAATATGTATTATGTTTTTAATAAATATGTTAAAAACACAAACACACACATATATATATATATATATATATATATATATATATATAAATGAATACATATTATGTGCAAAATAAAAATCAGAAAACATGTAGAAAACAAGATTTGAAATTACATAAACAGAGTATTCATGCAAATTCAAATTGAATTTTCAGAGGCGAGAACTGTTTTCAGACATCGTTGTCAGGTATCTCGCCGCCGTCAGTACGAAGAAATTCTTTTGCCTTCCAACTTTTAATTTATTTCACATCAAATCAACATCGTACGTCGTTCTGAAATTAGATATATATATATATATATATATATATATATATATATATATATATATATAAGCATCTATGTATTTACACGCGTATTTATGTGAACATTATATAAACACTTTTATCTTCAATGTTATTGGATTCAGTGCTATCAGATCTAATTTATATCATATGTTCCATGTTGTTTTAACAGTATAGATTTAATGTTTCAGTATAATTAAATTTCTGAAATTTGTTGTTTGAATATTTTATTTAAAAATTTCAATTTAACTTGTGTATGTTAACATATATAATTCTTCAACGTTCAGGAAAAAATAGCGTCTATCAAATAATAAAATTACTTTTTAAATGTAACACGCTGAGAATATTTTATGTGAAATTAACTTTATTTGTTCTAAACACATTCTTTCTTCCATAATACTATTTGGTTTAAAAAAAATTGAAATATTTATAAATGATGACTCAACAATCGAACAAGTTGAAGAGTTTAAATATCTAGGGGCGGTAGTAGATAAAAACGGAATAGGTGAGAGAGAAAACAAACACCGATTACAAGAAGCAAAGAAAATAATTGGCTGCCTAAACTCGCTATGGTGGGGCCGAAATATTTTTCAAAAAACGTAAAGACGTATAGGACGGGTTATGGTAGAGTCCACCCTCTGTTACGGAAATGAGATCTAGATAATCAATTCTGAGACAAAGTGAAGGCTGAACGCAGTAGAAATGGACTACCTTCGACGAAGTGCGAGACTCTCCAGGCTTCAACACATAACAAATGAAGAAATCAGACGTCGAATGAATGCTGGAGAGACAGTTATCGACCGGATAGAACTTCGAAGTTTAAGATGGTTTGGGTATTTGATGCGAATGCCAGAAGAGCGATGGCCACAGCGTATATTCAAATGGGTCCCGCCAGGAAAAAGAAACGTGAACGACCTCGGTTTTCCTGGAACGAAGGGATAAGAAAGGCCATGGAGAAGAGACAGCTAAACGAGGAAATGACTCAGGACCGAGAATCTTGGAAAAGGGGATTGGGGAAGCGACATCTAGCTGTATTTTGATACAATTACATATTATGTTTTATAAATATTATATTGTAATATCAAGCTCAAATATATATACATATATATATATATATATATATATATATATATATATATATATATATTGGTACCTTCATTTTTATAAACTTTTCTAAAAAAATCATTTGGACAAAATCATTACGTGGACTATTTGTGTATAATTTGTTAATTTCTGCTATTTGTTAGGAAGGAGCAAGCGACGCGAACAGGGAACGGACCTACCTAGTAATATTTAAAAATTAAACATTCTTATAACCCTAGTAACCCTAAACCTTATATAAACTATATAAAGAATACAAAAATTCACCTTATACAAATCATATATTGTTTTTATAAGGTAAGGGTCACTAACATTCATGTATGGTCGTTAAGTCTATAAAATGTGATCTTATTTACCGTATAAGGATCATATAAAATCACTTTATATGTCTTATAAGATTAATATACGGTATATAATATATAAAGTGCCCATATAAGCATTCTGATTCTTATGTGATTTGACGTAATCTTGGATGTGAAATATTGAAATTAACAAAATCGTTGTCATCTAATATTCTGATAACAAAAAAAATATATTCATTAAATTAATATTTTTTTTAAAAAAAATACAGAACAGTGTTAATAAGAAAAAATCAACCGTCGAATATAAATAAAAATGCCTTAAGCGACAAATATGCAAATTTAATTTTAGATAAAAATTTAAAATGAAGAGAAAAGAAAATTTCTTTTCAGGAAATAATTAAATTGTAATTTTAAAAACTTACACGATAAAGAATAATTATTCATAATGTCATCGTCTTTGACAGTAGATAAAATTCGAACGGACCACATTTTAAAACAATATTTTTACAGCTACATTATATTTATATAATATTAAAATACTGAAAATATTGTAATAAAGTTTACAGACATATGTTTAATTTGACAAAGCATAGGCTTTCAGACTTTGATAACGTATACAAAAAAATGCTTTGATATTTCAAGTGTTGTTTTTCATTGGAGTTTATATGGAAGCGTTTATTATATATCTTTTTTGAATATTTTTTTAACAAGAAGAAAAACATGAAAATAATGTTCTATATGGCATATATATATATATATATATATATATATATATATATATATACATTCATATATGTACTCATTTATTTGTAAAATAAGATTAACTTTATACGTAATTCATTTGAAGCGCACGTTGCGGTTTCCTGTTAATTTTAAAACTTTTTTTTTGGTTTTGATCAAAGCTATACAGTTTCAACACGCAACATTTATATTGATAAAGTATTTATAACTTTTCTATTAAAAATTCGAAAAGCGTATTTTTAGTTCGTATTAGTATGCTTTTGGGAACACGTCGATGGGAACGCTGACGCATATTAAAATAACAGAAAATGCAACCGTGCTATTCTTCACTGGCGCAAATTTATTCTACATAATTTTAATTTATGTTACACTTTTTCCTGCGGATTTGTTTTTGAAAA
This sequence comes from Acanthacorydalis orientalis, assembly GCA_034766995.1. Taxonomy (NCBI): domain Eukaryota; kingdom Metazoa; phylum Arthropoda; class Insecta; order Megaloptera; family Corydalidae; genus Acanthacorydalis; species Acanthacorydalis orientalis. Next base: position 11,692,703 of record CM068321.1, on the reverse strand, counting down.
GTTTGTGAGTTATGTCGCTTTGATATCACAACAAATCGGTCTCTGTGTATCATATTCTCGCAATGTTATGATTTTTTAACGGAAAAATCATTTTTTAGTTGTGATTGGCTTATTTTTAAATTATATATTGTACTGACTTACTTGTTATGGCTTAATTTATTTTCAGATATGAATTATCCTCACACCTTATAAACTATAAATTAGTTTTTGATCAGAAATATTGAATACTTATTCAATATTTCTCTTCAATATTAAACATTTTCCATAATAACTTTATTATGGAAAATGTTTAATTGTTAATTATTAACAAAAAACAAGTAATCAATAATTATTTATTGATCATTTTTGATCAGAAAAATTTATTTATTTCTGTGAGATGAGACAATAATTCAATTTTGAAATATGTATATCCGTTTTTTAAGTAGAAAATTGATTAATCTATATTTAAAAAATAATTTGTAATTTTATAGAATTAAATAAACATAATTTTAAATAATAAATGAATTTATTAATAAAATATTTTAAAAAACATTATACTAAAGTAATGATACTGAAGAAAATTATTTAAAATTTATATTTTTCATTTAAATTACTGACATTTATATAGATGATTCAACTTAAGATTTCAACAAAGGTAATTAAAAAATAAAAAAAAACATGTTATCCCCCATTTAGTATTTTAGTTCAATTGTATTTTAGTACTAAAATACTAAATAAAAAAGAACGTGACTTTTCTTAATCCCTGCGCTCCCTTTTAATACTTCCATGTGAAATTCTAAATTAAATCACCCTATACATATTTAACACAAATCTATTACACTTATAAATTATCTGTTAATAAAACCATAAAATTGTCATTTAAGCGTGAGGAACTGTTTCATAAATTTACTAATTGTAACAAAATAGTATGATTCAATTAATTATTAAAAAAATATAACAATTTAAATATAATGATCGATTAAATGTATTTATTGTAAGTAATGAAATCGACAAACATATTTTCAACATTATAAATCAATATACGACAATTTCAATACAGTTTTAAATGTTTATTGATTACTGAAAAAGTATGTGAAATTTTGCAACTGAACAAAAAGATAAAATGGTTCAATAAATCTATCAGTATTTAGCTTTGATAAACCCACTGACTAATAATATTTTTCAATGTTTTTCGTGCATGTTAAATTGATTTGAAAAGCTATGACACGAATAAATCAATTCTTAAAGTGAATTGACCGTAATGACCACAAGTTTGAACTTTGGCTTTATATCATTTGTTAGAAATGTCTTGTCCAGAATTTACGAATATTTAAATAAGACGTTGGAAGTTTCTTGTTGAAATACAACCTGTTTGAGTTACTTTCAAGAAAAAAATATTGGAATGTTTTTATTCATTTCTGATTTTTTTTATTGCGAGCTTTATTAATTTTCTAATCCCAGTATGTATTGGTTGGTTGGGAAATAATTACGGTTTTTGTTTTCTCAATTATAATCTTAATTTTTTTAATGAAAGTGACATTTCATTGTGTCATGTTAATATCATTTTAAAGTGCATTTTTTGGTCTGTACTTTAGTAACATCAACTTTGGTTTTGTTATTATTTTTTCTTAAAGTTTGGCTATTGAATTAAAGATAGAAAAAAGCAAATAAGAGTATTTTTGTATGTGTTCAAAACGGGTGGTATAGCTGCAGAAACTGCTCGTAAACTAAACGATGCTTTTGGCGTGGATACTGATAAGGAACGCATGGTGCAATAGTGGTAAAAAAAATCGCTCTGGGGACTAGCGCTTTGAAGATAAAAACGATCGCGGGCGTCGTTCTTCAGTTCATAATGACTAACAGAAGGAGTCAGTTGAATCAGAATCAGACACAACAATTCGAGAGTTTATAAAAAATTTCAGTGTTAGTCATCCAACAGCTCTGGACCACTTAAATCAGCTAGTGTATGAAGCTGTATATGAATTTGAAGGTCATAAGCAGTAATTATTTTTTTACCAACCTTATATATGTATACATATAAAGAAAGAGAGAGAGAAACAAAAATAATTTACTTTTGTATAAATAATTATGAATTTTAAGTGATTAATGAAACTAAAACATGACAATCAAATAACAGTTTTATTTTATAACTTAATTAAAAAAATTGGTGTTACCTATTTATGATATATAATAGAATTAATATATTTGAATCATTTATATTAGTTATTAATTTTTCTTATAAGTATTCTATTTATATAAGATTTTTTTGATATATTATAGAAAAACCTATTTCAACAACCACATATACACACTCAAATATTATTTATATATATATATATATACATATATATATATACATATATACATATATATATATATATATATATATATATATATATAAACATTATTTCAATATAAAAATTAATATTTTTATCAAAAAAGTAGTTTTATATTCATATCAAAATAGTTTCCTACACTTAACAATGATATTATTTATTTAAACATAATATGAAAAAAAATAACAAAATCAAAATTGACAAATGTGAAATTCTATAATATTATTAATTCATTAAAAATATATATAAAGTGATATTTTAATTCTGTTCTTGTTTATCGTTTAAAGTTTGTGTTTGAATATGTAATGAATTCATCTAAATTATTGATTTACAGTGATAGGAATTTAGGTCGAAGATGCATAATTTGAAGAAAAATTCTACATATATTTCCAAAACGTACACAATTATTCACATACTCTTTAAATTTATCCATACGAAAATTTGAGATGTAGAAGAGAGATCTTATGACAGATAATTACAGCCAAGACATATTATTACTATCTCGAAAATTTAATGCATACAATTCTCTAACATATGTAAACATGTAATCAATTCTTAATTAGTATACATCAACACGTTTTCTTTCTGCGATTTGAGCTTATCTCTTAAAAATACTATAATTTTGAATGTAGACGTTATATACGATCGAGTGATACACACTTTTTGTTACAATACACTACGAGAAAAAAGAGCCACAGCCGGTATAGATATACAAAGTACTATAACGTGCGTATCTCCATTTTCGTACGTGCATTACATTTAGGAACACATGTGTGAAGTGTACGTGGCGGAGCGGTTATCGTGCTTTCGTTACAACGCGTCGGCTTATTTTGGCCACAACTTTAGGCATAGTAATTACGTTGATCAGCGCTACGAGAATTTTTAACTGGCTCGCGGTCAACAACCGTTACACTCATTCCTCCATGGCTACACATGTACGTATAAGATGTGGGAAAATAAAGTTTCCGGAATGATTTTCTATACAGGCAAATAATTTATTATCCTTGATATTTATATATATATAATATATATATATATATATAATATATATATATATATATATATATATATATATTTACTATAAATATGTGTATTAAAATATATTTTTTCCTTAAATTTCATTTTATAACCTGGTACAACAATTTGGAAATAAATTTCTCATTTATTGATAATAAAATTCTCTGTTTTAATGATAAATATGTTGTTGTTAATAAATCCAAGATAAATTAACATCTAAAATAAGTTTTATGGAATCATATTTTTTAAATGAAGAAAATTAAATTATTTTTTATTCTATAATAACTTCACTTTATAAAAAGAATAGAGTAATTAAAAATTTGTACTCAATATAAAATGTAGTTCTTATAAATTTAAAGAACTACATTATTTTTTTATTTAATATGAATAATGAATATATTTCATATTTGATAATTTCGTTTATAGTAAATTTAAAAAAATATTTAATTTTTTTGTCTAAACTTCAATCACTTGTCTGTTTCTCCCATACAGTGTACGGATTCAACGTTTACATGCCAGTGCAGTGTACGGGGAGAGCAAGTTTAAACACGATTTGTTTAATTCTCTCGTACTACACACGATTTATAATTCGCAAGCATTAATAACCTTCTTTGGATATCGAATACTCTGTTAATACAGATAATTTTTATACATCACCAGAATTGAGTGGTTTTTTTTTTGTAGAACATAAAACAGATATACTCAGAACATCAGGATTGAATAGAAAAGAAGTGTCAAAAGTTACAGAAGAAGAAATTGAAAATTGTTGAAATTTCGGCATATTCCAGAAGAAAAGTTTGTATAATTAAATGGAAGGATAAGAAGGATGTATTGTTATTATTGACAATAGATAGCTCCGAAGTGGTGAATGTTGAACAAGAGAACGGAATAAAAAATTCCGAAGATTGTCAAAGATTATAATAAGACTATGGATGGTGTGGATAGTGTGGACCCAATACCTTACGAGTTACTATGTAATAAAAAAGCAGTAACAAACATTATTATAAAATATTCATGCATCTTTTGGACCAGTTTATATGGAATTCATTTATTTTGTTGTCAAAACAAGGAGGTGACAAAATCTATTTCCAGTTCAGATTGGAGTTGATCGATGTAATAATTGAAAAAATATGGAACCATGGAAGACAAATCTGGACGTCCGTCGCTAAAGCATTCAGCACTATGCAGACATTTTATAGAAATAAAACTTTCTAGAGACAGTTATGCTCGACAGTGTAAAGTACGCTGTTCAAAATTTGATAATAAAAAAAAAACGAATTGAGAGGGAAACAAGGTACTATTGCCCCTAGTGTGATGTTGAATTGTGTATTCCATGTTTAAAATTTATCACAGGCAAAAACATTAAATTTACAACAACAATATTAAGTTTCTTTTTTATTCTTATAAATTAAATTATTTTTAATTTTATGTAAATAAACAAATAAGCGAAAAAAGCCATTTTTATTCTTATTTGTGGATAAAAATAAATTCGGAAGTGGTTAAATTTAAAACTAAGATGAAAATCGTATAAATGTGAAAATATGAAGTCCATTTCATAGAAAAACTTATATTTTTTACTCATTGATAGATAATTTTTATAAAAATCAATAAAATTAGCTGAACTGTAGTGATATAAACAATAAATATAAAATTGTTGTATTTAATTATATCTGAATACCTAGACTTAAGCTTGATACATAAGTCTGTCTAGATTTATTGAAGTTATTATAATAAAAAATAATTTTGGTACTGTTGTTGAATTTATTTATATAAATAAATTATTTTAAGATTTTTTTTGTACCTGATCGCTTTGAAGATGATTGCATTGCTTTCGAAATACGCATAAGTATCAATGAAAACTACTCAATAACATTTTACGAGTATTGAATACATTTTTTATTGAGAGTAAAAAAATAATTCACTCATATACCATACTGATATTCTCTTAGCAGATTTTATTTCAAATTTTACCATCACACCCTATACATATATTTACATACGTTTTATATATAAACGTACTCACATGCGTTCGACCTTCAGGCGAATTGTTGTTTCTGCACAACGTTTACAGAGAAAGGTGTATACGATCTGTCGTTGATGTGCGTTGAGGTTCTTGTGTACGATACTCTCATTTCCCTTACACAGTATCATCAGTGGCTCGTATTTACATATCATTAAAAAAACTTGATAAGTATCCAGATGAGAGTTTTATGGATACATTGACACTATTTTGTGACACTGTATGTTATAAACAGAGACTGATCTTTTTTGGACTGGTTTTTTTCGTATAAATTTTATTTTTTAATGTGACACGTGAAATTTTTCAACCATAAAAGATATTTAATTTTTAATTTGTTTTTAATAGGGTTATATATGTAGAGTGGAAGATAGACAGGGGTACGAATGCACTTTTTTTACCTTTAAAACCAATTTGATTGTTTTATTTATAGATTACATCATGAAAAAACGCATATATTTTTTTATAACTGGACATATAAGTTTTCTGATAGAGATACGCATTTAAAAATATAAAATAATACTTTTCAAACTTAACCAAATATATTTTATATTCATTACTTTTCTTCTTAAATATCACATTTGCTTATACTATATTTTATTGAGATATTTTAAATACCAAATGAAAAGCAGACTTGTAAGTTAGAAAACTATTAATAAATAAATGCACAAGATAGTTATACGTTAAGAAATTGTTATCATTTTATTCTTCAGAATTAAAGTATTGCTTTTTTCCTACGTTCATCACTGAATGAATTAATTTGCCGAATGAAGATAATTAATGGCATATCACAAAAAATACGTTCAAATTGATAATTTATCACATTTTGTGCAAATATTTTTATTATAATTGGAAAATATATATCAAAGATTATATAGACATATATCGAAAAAAGATATGTCTATTTGTAAGTTTCTCGTCTAATATATGAATTTACACTTGCAGTAGATTTTATTACAGTAATATTGGAATAAAATTCCTTCTAAGAGGCAAACAGTGTGTTTTTATATAAAATGTGAAACAAATTTATCTATTAATAAGAATTTAAACAATTTTAATACATTTTATGAGTTTTTACAATTTTAATACATTTTAAATGTGTATATATGTTTCATAATTAATAAATTTGAATTATGATACCATTATAAATTACTCAAAGTCTGTATTGTACATCTATTGAACAAAAATATGTTTTCTGAACCTATACAAGAATTGTATTGTGTAACAGCTTAAAGTAACAAAATATGTTTTTCAATCAAATTTGCTTACAAAAAGTTAAAATAAATTACATATTATATGAAATTCTTGTTTACATTGAATACGTGTAGAACAAGATATTTTAAGGAGTAAGATCAATACATTAGAATGAAGTTTATTTTAATGTCAGTAAAGTATTTATGAATTATATTTATATTAATATGGATTTAACAAAAATAACTAAATAAAAATAATAATTGAACATATCTATTATTAATTTTATATTTTCTTTTGATTTATATAATAATTTTGTACGAAAATATATTTTAAAATCAAAATATATCAAACACTATATATTTATAATTGATTTAATTTTGTATTAGTATTTTTTTGAAATCTTTTAGATTTGAATTACTTTCTATGTACCAAAAAAAAAAACAGTTTCCATAATATACAACTATTAATGACTATTTAGTTTGATTTATGTACATTTTGATAGAGATGCTACAATCTTCTGATAATAGAAACTTAAAGATATTGTTTGGTATAAAGATTATAGGTTCTTGATATGGTACCTTCAAATTGCGTATAAGTCAAAATCAAAGAAAATAATTATCAATTTTTAAATGTTTTTATAAGAAAAAGGTTGATTCATTTTGAAAAGTAAATTTAGCTACCGTTACAAAACTGTAAATTCATAATATTTCTTATTCGAAATAAAAAAATAAATACGAAGTAATGGTCTTAAATATTTTCATTATGAAACTATAAATACACCGAATATTTCAAAAACGTTTTCTTAAAGATAAATAAAGAACAATTACCAATTACAATTAAAAATGGTAAATTTTAACATTTTATATATAAAACAATATGGAAAATATCAATTTTAAATTGCTTACAAAGAAAGTCTTCTTAGTATTGTAAATATATTTATTTATGTTCTTCCATATATATCTATATCTGAGTGTGTGTATGTATGTGTATATATATATATATATATATATATATATATATACACGCATGCAATAAAGAGTAAAATCGACTTCCTGACATACTCAAGACGTAAATTTATTTATATTTTAAGATTGTCGTCTAACATGTTTTTACATGCGAGTGTACATATATATATATATATGTGTGTGTGTGTGTGTGTGTTTGTATATATATATATAAATAAATAAATACATAAACATGTCAGTGATATCCTCTTACGTCTAAATATGCGTCGACTGCTGTTTTTTTCTCCTCCTCTTTACATATTCTCGATACGCATCGTACTTACTCATATTATGATACGAAAGAGACCCACTTTGACGAAATATACAGAGATTATATGACAAGATTATTACTTTTCGAGAACTCGCGAGTATTGATTCCAACTGAATTCTATTTAGATTTGATCATTTCAAGAGGGTTTATTTTTTGCGTATTTGGATAGTGATATATATATATATATATATATATATATATATATATATATATATATATATATATATATATTAGACACATATATATCGCCTTATCGAACTCGTAACAGATTCGGTAGAGCAGTTTTCGTTTTTTATTTCTTAAAAGGGCGTTTAGTTTGGAACAAATATTGCTACGCATATATATGAACATACGTTTATATATATATATATATAATATACATATATATATATATATATATATATATATATATATATATATATTTGTACATATTTTATATATGAAATATCTGTAGAATAAATATATCGAGATTTTCTCTGAGTATTTTCTAACGTTATAATTTAAATTTATCTCTGATAATAATTCCTTTCTATTTTTGAAGATAATCTGTAGTCAAATGCCTATTTTTTTCTTATACCATATACATTTTTAAAATTGTTAACTAATCATTCTAAATTCAGTTCAAAGTATTCAAGAAGTTAATGCAAATGTTAAAAAATATGCTACAAAACTCTTCAAAAATTAACATTTTTAGCATTATACTATTTGACCTTAGTTATTAAAATTGATTTTAAAATCAAATTAACAAAAAATTTTACAAATATTTTGTTACTCAATTCTAATAATTAATAGAACTGGCATACACATTCCATTAGATATTTCACAATTTTTACGAAAAAAATTCGAAGAAATCCCATAGTTTACATATATTTATGTATTTATATATATATATATATATATATATATATATATATATATATATATATATATATGTTTGTGCGTTTGTTAAGCTAGTATTATTCCCAATGCTTCATATATCTTCATATATCAAGTACAAGCTTCCAAATTTATGTGACATTAACTGGCAACAATGTACTCGAAATGTTTTGTAATGAAAAAAAATCAAGGATAAATTATTCAAAAAAAATTATTGAACATTTACTTGTAAATAACTTTAATTTCTTACGAAAATTTCGGTTTTGAATATAATTAATATATTTAAAGTAATAATATAATAAGTTTGAATGTAATAATTTTTTATCGAAAAGAATTGAAAAAATAAATATATAGATTTATTATTTATTAATATTTTACATGAATTATTAACTACTAATTATATTATTTCATACTATATTGAATAACACTGAAAGCTTTTGTATTTAATATAATAATCAAACAATTTTAAGAAACATGACCAATTGTGTATATATATATATATATATATATATATATATTTGTATATATATATATATATATATACTTACATATCTACTTCATTTAATTTTTCACGAAATATCACATCTGACAAATAGTGTTGATACAAAAAATTATAATAAGAATTCAATTAATAGCACTAAAAAGATAGTCATAATTTTGTGATATAATTCTATATTCTTCACATAGAATTTAATATTCCCGTACAGTAATAAAAACAGATTTTTACTTTATTCGTTGACTAATTTTAACCCTAAATTAAAATATGCAGTTGATATTAAAGCTTTTCCATAATTATATATCTCAATGTTACTAGTAATCAAAAGAAAACCATAATTTGAAATAATATAATATGATGTTTCAATTATTTACATACTTACATTTAATTAAGTTACATACACACACACACACACACATATATATATATATAATATTACTAAAATTCTCTCCCATATAAAAGAATTTATGATTAAATTTCATTCTATAATACTATTGAGAGCATGAAAATGGCAACGAAAGAGGAAGGATTTTAAAGACAAATGTGTGCTATTTAATACTAACCTGAACGAAAAACACTTAATAATGGATTGTAAACGGACTAATGAAATTAGAAATAGTTTTTCCTAATAAAAGTATAAACTCAAATGCTATAGAAAAAAAGTATAGCAACATTTGTACAAATAGTTTTTGAGTTATTAATAACAAAATTTAAAGTAATATGTAATGTAACATATACAATTAATTATTATTCTGTAAGTAAATTTATACACACATATTTTTTTAATGTACAAGTTTAACTGCTAATCTAATGTAAACATCTAATTTATGAATTGTAACTGTGGATTCAATATTGCATAAATAATGCTACTAAACATTAAGAAAATTTTATAAAATAATTTTTAAAAAGTGAAATATTAAAATATCTTTCTATAATTAAAAATCAGTCTCGTGCACACTTTTTGGAAATTTTATTCGTGTTCTTATTAGTTAATGGAGATCGTATGGTCTTTGTTCTGACTGGTTGACATCAGTCACATGTATGTAGCTCTCTCACAGTGTACAACAAAACAGGTTATACGATTTCAGTCTAAAACTGTTAAGAAATTTATTCAAAATATTGTATTCACTGAAACTGTAGAGTAAAAAATTTATTACAGATTTTAATACTGTATTTTTTTGTTAATTTTTATAAACTTTTCCAATTAAACAAATATGACACATTTTACGCAGATTATTTTTGGGTATAATTTGTTATTTGTTAGGGAAGAGCGAGCGGTAGCGAGAGAGGAAAGAAGTCCTCCCGGAGATGGGCGAGCGCTGTGAGCAGCGGAAGGAGCCCCCTGGTATATAATATATGTCATTGGTACATATATTGTATCGTACTTTAGTAAATATATATATATATATATATATATATTTATACAGACAAAAATTGCTGCAAGAAAATCTCAATTGACATTTTCAGTTTATTTGTTTCTTAATATTTTTCTTTAGTATTTGTATATAAAAATATAAAAGAAAACAATTATAAAATAAAAAATTCAATCAAATTTTCTTCTTCAATCTGAAATAATTTTTATTGAATAATATTACCATTTTATTTGTGTTTTTTAATCAAATTTCGAGTAAATATTTTTGTCCTTGCTTGTGTTCTTTTAACAAAAGCACATTTCATCGACTTCATATTGCTCTGAATAGAGGTTTATTAAGTCTTCGTGAAAAACATATATATCTATATATATATATATATATAAGCTCAATAATAAATGTGAATTTAAATAAAATTTTATCAGCGAGGCGTGAAACCACAGTGTATTTAAAATGCTATATATTTCCGTGTCATAAAAGTTAACACATATAGTGACAAGCTTGACGAGTGTATGTCAAGCGTTCTCTTCAAATAAATATGAATATAAAAGAGCCGCACTCAAACAATAATAATAATAATAATGAAGAGCATGGAAAGAGCACCCATACACACAGCCGAGAAAAACTATGGACCCTCGCGAATATTTATGACACATCGACCGATCTGCTGAATTATTCATTTGGGATCAATTCTATTCTGCGCCGTGAACAAAAATGCAATGGAACGGAATGAAATATTTCCGAATTAACTTTCGTATTTATTTCGAAAATGCGAAATGTCATTTCTCTATTATCGCGATCGCTCTGCGTCGTTATATAAATTGGTGCGACGAAGATACGCGAAAAATGTATTAAGTGGAACGGGCACTTTTTTTATTATCTCTTTGTGTTTTAATGTTTCGAAATGAAAATAAGTCAAAATTGAACGAGGCGTCGAAGATTATTGTCAAGGTTCGAAAACGCGTCGATGGCGAAAAAAAATTAAGTTTGCCTTTCACAACCAAATAGTGAAAGTTTGCAAATTTAATTTGTATTTTCAACATCAGAATCACTTTACATTCTTATCACCAAAGTAGTCTTTTTCGTTTTAATTCTGATATCAGAATTGCTTTCATCAAATCTGTCAACTTTAATTAATAATCAGCAATTTAAATGCTTTTTTGTTATTTACTAATAGAATTAATATTTTAACACCTTACAGTAATTTTATAAACTTATTTTTTAATAAATTTCTTACTGATCTAAATTTCTGATGCAGAAAATTTGATTATCTTCTGTCTACCTATTCATTAATTATTACTTTAATATATTACAAATTGAATATCAAATATCTATTGAGTATCGAAAGTAAAAACTGGATTTTTTTATAACCAATATCAATTATTAAATAACAAATTTAAACATAATTCATTGCATTCTTTTATTAAATATTAATACTTTTATAATAAATAAGATTTAATAACTTATACTAAAAAAAATATAAGATATTCTTGTGAAAATATACGACCGAAATTAAAGATTATAGAAGATATGTAAAAATAAAATTTAAAAATAAATATAGTGGACCAAATTGTAAGTAATTATTTATTAGGTTGGTAGGAAAATAACTGCAGTTTTTGTTTTTTTATGAACCTTAATTTATTTCAATGAAACTGACATTTCATCGTGTTCATCTTAATAACATTTTAAAATGCATTTGTCGTTCTGTATTTTGAGAACATTGACTTCGGTTTTCTTATTATTTTTTTTCAAAATGGGCTACTGAATTAAAGATCCAAAAAAGCAAATAAGATTTTTTATTCTAGAATTATAGAATTATCTATTATAGAATTTTCTATTCTAGTTCAAAACGGGTGGTAAAACTGCAGGAACAGCTCGTAAACTAAATGATGCTTTTTGTGTGGATACTGTTAAGGAACGTATGGTGCAATGGTGACTCTAAAATTTTCGTAATTGGGATGAGAGCCTTGGAGATGAAGAAGGTCGCGGGCGTTTTTCTTCATTTCATAACGCGATAGTTGAGTCAGAACCACTTACGAGAAATCGAGAACTTACACCAAAGTTAAGGGTAAGTCATTCAACAGTTGTGGACCATTTAAAACAGCAGCTAGGAAAATTAAAAAGAGAAAAATGTATATGAATTTGAAGGTCATAAACCGTAATTATTTATCTACCAACCAATACATAAAACTATCATTCTAAGTAAATATGTAATTTATTTTTTCTGAGATTCAAATGGCAAACCACACTTAAAATCATATTTAATATCCGTGGTGGACAAAATCATCAGTCATTAAATCTATTTTATTTAAATAGACAAAATTTTTAAAATACTTAACAATATATGAATATAAAAAAAAGTTTCAATGATTTCAATAAGAAATAATTTAATGAACCTTAATGGATATGCTGTAGAAATAAAAATTCTGAAAATAGATTTTGAAAAATTAATCACTAAAAATTTAATTTATATTAAAATGTTAAAAGATACAAGTATACACATTAATTCATATTCAAAATGGTTACAAAGTTCTTAATTTTGAAAGTTGTAATTATCGTTTTTTTCTGTAATACTCGGTTGTATTTTACGCATCTAGTATATCTAAAGTCCATATATTACAGGGATTATTTGAAAAAAAATTCCATATTAATTTTACCGCTATTCACGTTAAATATTTCCAGAAAACTTTATTATATATGATTATTTTATTATATAACCTTACTATCTTTTAAGGGAATAAAATATCATATAAAAAAATTGTTGAATAAATACAAAATATTCAATCTTGTGATTAGTATTGAGATTTTTTGTTTAATAGCAGATTGAGAACTTTGATAGAAAAATATTGTTATCATTATTATAAATAAACATATAAAAAAAACTTTTTTGTTCATAGTTAATGTATGAAATATAATTTTGTTCACTTTTTTTATATTTACCTTCCTTATCGCAGATTGTGTGTCAATGGTGTCTGTTAGTAAAAAAGTTTCATGATAAAGAAGTGTTAAATATATACAACACATGTTTACAACGACTCGAAATGATTTCATCGCTGATGCTTATTAAGCAATTGAATCTACTGACAATGCATTCCGTACCAATTTCCATTTTCCGTATAATGAATACAAATAAAACCAAACATAAAATTGTACACAGCATATTGCATAAAGTTCACGTTTACTATCTCGGGTATTCATTACAGAACACATCCCTAAACTAACCCGAAGCAACAGCAGCAAAATGTTTTCTGTTGTCAGCATATGATGTTCGTTGAACACACGCACTACCGAATCCCGGTCTACGGACGAACGATCCAGTCATGTCGGTCGACAAAACTGAATGTCGAGCTCGTCCCCCCCCTTCAAAACTGGCCACACGCACGCACCCGGACCGGTGTTACTGTGCACTGGCGGTGACGGTTACACAAACCTCGATGCCTTTGCGGGAATGTAACACTCTTGTATTGCGTATTGTTGTTATGTAACAGCCGACTTGGGCATTACCTATATGCGACATAGAGGAGACTCGAACATTAAAAGCACGTTTAGGATACATCCTTTGTTGAATATTCCTTATGTTGTGTTATTATTATGTATCTGTCACGAGATTTTAAACATATTCATATAATGAGCGTTTTTTAACATATTGTTTTTCGGATTAAATATTTCATTCTAAAATAAAATTTTGATGAAGGTCTTAATTACAAAATATTACTTGTTTGAAATAAATTTACCAGTATGTAATTTGATCAGACTGAAATTATATATTTCAAGAATAGAACATACTTTCAAATATTTTACATAATAAAATACGTTTCCAATGGAATAAGTATTCTATAAATTTTATCTCATAAAAAACAGAAACAATAAAACTCCGTTAGTACCCTACATGTTATATACTTATAAATATTTAAATATGAACCCTAAGAAAACCAACATTCTTGTAAACACAGCTTTATATAAATTTGAAAACTACATAATTCTGTTTTTCTTAAATATTTTTTTGAATAATGAACCTGAGTGTATATGATTTTTATAACAATTTATTTCACTTTTCATACTATTTTTGATTATATTTTTATGCTTATTTTTAAAACGAGGGATTCGCCCTTTGCTCGCTGTACTCACGCACTTGTCAATTATAAGCATCTTCATGTTACCGAATAAAGCAATAAACATATTTTTAAACTCATTTATGTCTATATAATAATTATCGCAGACAGATTGGAACACTGATGTTTTATATATGGGATAAACATATTGGGTACCATAAAACCTCAACGTCATAAATACATAAGTCGATGTCATCGAAATTTTTTTGTAGATAATTTTAATTTTATATATATATATATATATATATATATATATATATAATGATAAGTAAAAATGAAACTGTACTTTTTCTTAAAATACAAACCAAAAGAATATGTTAAAAATAAATATATCATTTTTATACCATATGTTCTAACTACACAAGTACATGTCTTAACTAACCGCAAATTATGTTTTAATTACAGACTAATTATTGAAAATTTGTCAAAGAACTGATACATCAAATCTTTTTTTACTAAATTTCTATTAATTATTGTTTCATGTATTAAATCCCATTTTATTTTTACCTGCTATTTGTAATTAACATTTCTGAACGACATATATATATATATATATATATATATATATATATATATAATATATATATATATATAGATATACATATAAATATATACACATATATATATATATAGAGAGAGAGAATGATAGATAGATAGATAGATAGATAGATAGATAGACAGATAGATTAGATAATGAGAGAGAGAGAGGAATTAAATGGTCTATGTATTAAGAATGATAATTTAAACACTAAAGCTTAGCGTATTTTTCTAACTTCATTTCAGTGAAAGAAAAGACCTCTGCATTAAATAATAATATATTAGGTTGGTAGGAATATATTTGCGGTTTTTGCTTTCTGAATTCTAAACTTTTTTTCAATGAAAGTGTCATTTCTTCGTCTTCATGTAATATAATTTTAAAGTACAGTTTTCGGTCTATATTTTGGTAACATCGACTTTGGTTTTATTATTAATTTTGCTCCAAATTAGGCTATTGAATTAAAGATGAAAAAGAAGCAAATAAGAGAAACTTTTTGTACGGGTTCAAAATGAGAGGCAAAATAGTGGAAACTGCTCACAAACTTAATGCTGCTTTTGGTGTAGGTACTGTTAAGGAACGTATGGTGCAATGGTGGTTCCAAAAATTTCGTGTAAGGGACGAGAGCCTTGAAAATGAAGAAGGTTATGGGTGTTTTTAGTTCATAACGACCAACTGAAGGATTTAGTTGAATCAGAATCACACACAATAATTCGAGAGCTTGCACAAGTTAGGCGTTAGTCATTCAACAGTTATGAACCACTTAGAAATACTTAAATTATAGAATGTATATTAATTTCATAGTTCATAGTTACTTTTCTACCAACCTCTCTACCAAACTACCAACCTTAAAAAAATTTATAAACGGGACAAAAAATATAAAAAGGAACATTGATTTTATTACAGTTGTCATAAAGGGAAAGAAGTTACTCTTCGATTTATTATACGCTAACCTACCCACAAATGATTCAAATATTCTAGCTAATACTTCGAGTTGTCTTTTATCCTGCAAATGTCATCGCTAGAGTTTTCAGCTATTTCTCAAAATACATTTGATGAAATATGTTATTAATTAGAAGTAAAATTCTTGGCGATTCAAATATTAATTGAATTTTTAATTTCAGAAAATATATTCTAAAAGCATAGAACTCTCCTTTTATGATATTAACTTCTAATTAACTCTAATTTTTGCAATTAACTATGAAAACATGTTTGGAAAATATTTTTTGCTAGTGTCATTTTGTCCTAGTAACCCCTATATCGACGTGGAAGAACCACACTTCTCTATAAGAAGGTGTAGTGAATTCGTGTATATAATATCAGGAACAGGAATCTTCCACTCATGTTACATTAAGAACATACTTTTGGTGATTTTGAAACTATGATTGTGAATAAAAATTGAACGGGGAAGTGGACTGAAAAGCTTCAAAAGCTTCCGATTAAGTGTGAATACGGCCTCTTATCAGACAAGCAATTGCTCCCGAGTATCATATTTTACATTTATTTAGAAAAGCACATATTTTTTAAACATTGTGTTATATTTTACTTTTACTTTTTTACTTTATTTCTTATAAAAAAAGTTATAGAGTTCGAAAAATTAATAAATAAATCGCACTTCGAAGTATTAAACGTACTGATCAACTAATATTTGAGTACGGTGAACTAGATACTAGAAATATGAGTAATAATCAAATTAATCATTAAATATCCTACTAAATCGAATATATCGATGAAAAATGTGTAGTGAATAAAAATATGAAGACTAATATTTTATAAAATGTCTATTATCGCAATTAATCATGAAATATTGACATCTAATGAGATATTTAATTTAATTTATTTGATCATCTTCCGCGCTATTTAGTTTTTTAGCTATTTCTGATTAGTTATATACAATGACCTAAAGTTAAAATAATTTATCTCGACCCAACAAACATACTACTTTGTTTGAAAATCTATTTAATGCAATTTTAACTTAAATAACAATGAAAATTCATGAATTTTTAGTCAATAAATTATTAATTTTAAGTCATTTGAATTCAATTATGTTATATATATATATATATATATATATATATAGCTTAAATATGAAAATAAAATTATTTATTTTAATACAATGACATTGTGAATTCAAATAAGCCACCCATCTAGTAGCAATTCATTTTGTCAAACATTCGGGCGTAGTTACAAATATTGAATTTTATAAATTACAAAATAGTGTATATGAAGAGAATGTTTTTATTATGTATTCATTCCATCGATATGCTGTAAAGAAAACACAAACATTGCATGTGTACAAAGTGTGATTAAAAATAAATAAATTACGGAAATAATGCTACACCCGTTTGTCCCGTTTTCATCCCGCTATGCTCTACATAAATAAATATAGACTCACACAAATACACAGACACACACACGCAAGCAAGCAAGCACGCACGCATGCACGCACGCACGCATGCACAGAATATTGTTGTTGCTGTTGTTGCCGTTGTTGTTTCTACTACCCTTATCGGTACAAATGTCGCAACGGGGTGGTTTTGCGGCCAGCGACCCATGCGTATGGATTCGACGGACATAAAAATCTGTTGTTGCCACCGTGCATATCCTCGTGTAGGATCGCGTGTCGGCGTATCCATGCACGATTCGCGGGACGCGTTTTAATGACATCCGCATTCGTTTATGTTCTGTGCCACATTTAGTATTTTTTTTTCAGTTTCGTACTGTAATCGGACGACAATGTAAATTAGCGTATGTGTGTGATATCGTTAAACAAGTAACTTCCGGGTCGATGGTTCCGAAACAACGGAATTATTTAACATTAGGAAACTGGATGCTTTTAAACGGCGTGCAATTGATTTCCAAATAGATCCTGTTACAAAATTCACTTATAAACGTTTTGTAAATGATCAATTTAAAAATACATTTTTTATGTTAATTTTCAACGCGACTTAATTTTTTTATTTAAAATAACATTGGTTGTAAAGAATATCCCTTATCTCTAAAAACAATAATCAGTTGATTCTACTCAACGTTATCATTTGTGATAAAACTATATATATATATATTGATAAAATTGGAAAAGTTGTCAAACCTAAAATAATATATGTGGCTATATAAAAGTTGATTCAATAATTCTACGCTTAACAATAAAATAAGTGTTCAAACTATTAGAAAAAAAGTAAATTTTGCCTATTAACCGTTGAAAAAATGTAAAACCAATTAATGTCCTTCATAACTTTTTCCTTTTAAATATAGATAAAAATGAAACATTTATAAAATCTCACTTCACTCTCTATTTATAAACAGTTGTATAAATAATTGTATAAACTGTTATTTTTTTAAAATAAAGAGCAATAATAAAAAGAAATTATTAAATAAATAATTAATAGCTACATTATTTACTATAAAATGGATAAGGAAGTTACTTATTAAACTAAGAACTGGAGTGATATGTAAAATAAAATATTTTGGAAAATATCTTTACATGAATAAATACTCTTTAATTATGATTTAAATTTTATAAAGGTGTATTTTTTGTTTATTTTTATTAAATAAATCTTCCTCAAGTAATTCAATTCTTTGAATAAAATTAAAAAAAATTATACATTGTTGTAATAATATTCTCAACTGTTATTTTTATTACATTTAAATAATATGAATCATTGAAAAGATAACACATTTAAAAAAGTACTTTATTAATAAAAAAAGGGTGCATGATGTAAATTTTTGAATTTAATACCATAGAAAATTTATCAAAAATTCAACAATTATTTATTTAAATCATATATTCGATTACCAAATACAATATCAGAGGAGCAAAATTTTAATAAACGTATTGTAAAGAAATAATTTAAATTATACAAATTATACTCGAAGTAAAAAATGTTTGTTTTATTGGTTAAAAAATAATATATCTCTTTCCAATTTTGAAAAATTCAAATTTAATATAAACTCGATTTAATTTGATGCGGTGTTGGAATACCTTTTTAAACATAAATGATGGTTTTTATTCTAAATATGTTTTCCGGGTATTACGAATATATATACTTGACATTTTTTCAACGTGTTTCAGATTCATTGTGGTATATAAATGTTGTTTCAAATTAATTTTATTTACATTCTGTATAAGTTATAAAAATTGACATAAGTTATAAAATATATTTTTTTATCAGAACTGTTTTCAATAAAAGAAGAATTGAATAATATTCCTCTTACCTTCAGCAAAAATGTGTAAGATTATGATACTGTTATCACTTACCTGTAAAAAAACAATATTAATTAGTTTTAACATTTCTAATATGACAAGATGTATTTAAAATTTGATACAATTTTCATTTACATAATAATTTTTTAAATGAAACTACAATATAAATTGAAAATAATGGATATTAAATTAATTTAAATAGTAAAGCACAATTTTAATTTAATTTGATACTGAATAAATTTTCTTATTCACAAATTAATTAAACACAAATATGTTCTTGATTGAAAATGATCATCAATATATTATTTTTCTCTTTTTATTCTTACTTATGCTCTTTTGTATAACGATAAAATTATTTTTTTGTACATTTTTAATAAAAAATGTTATGGTTTATAAAGTGAGTGAAAAATTTCATTATGAAAATAGTATTACTAAAACTGTACTGAAATAAAATAACTTTTCTATTAACAAAACTAGTCATATATGTCATAAATTTAGGAAAAAAAATATAATTACTTTCTCATTTCTTTTAATATAATTAATATATAAATAATACATTTTTTTATTTTTAAAATATATTTTGATTGAAGTTAAGAAAAAAATATAAGTTTTTTTTTAAAAAAAATATTTGGTTAGATTAGAACCAAGCGGATTTATTTTGAATTGAAAAGATGATCAAAATTCTAGTTACTAAATAATACTTAAAGAAAACAACAATTATCAAGAAAGTATGATGATAATTTGAAAAATTCATGCCATGATAATGAAAGACTTTATTTATATTTTTGGAATTACTTTTATTTTTTAATATCACCTCTCTAAATTTCAATACACTTTATCCTGGTATGCGTCAGTGCCTTTATCTTATTTCAGAATAACCGTTCAAAGACGCCGTTTACTATCGGTTTAGGTCATCATTTGAAGAAAATCATTTTTTACCAAGAAATTAAATAAAGTTTGGGATTAGATGGAAGTCAGATGGAAGTAAATCTGGCTACTATGGTGGATGAGGTAGCAAATTCTACTTCAATTTGGCTTGTTTCAAATTTGCATTCGTTAGCGTTTTAGCCAATTATCAATAAACGCGGCACCAAACTTGTTTTGGCTTTTTCATACCGATTTGTTCAATTAAGATATTAAATCAAACAGAGATCTTTATAGCCATTACACTTGCAAACATCTTTAATTAAAATTCATTTTAAATCAATATAGTGTATTCAATTAATGATAATTTGGTGTCGTTATATTTTTTGGGCGTCCACTACGGAGCTTATTTTTTAATCTCGTACAACCAGTTTCAATTCAACAACCTATTTTTTACTTTTATAGTTAAATTTTCCCTATCATCAAACTTATTTTTCATCTTGTTAAGAATTTCGTTAGTGTTAAACCATTTTTAACAAAAAAATGTCCACTGCTCGATATTCAATTTTATTCTTTTTTAAAAAATAATCTGAACTGACTATTTAAACAGATGTTTATAAAAAACTATTTAACAAATCTACTTAATGCTGACAGTTATTCATAACGTATATTCCTAGACAATAGTTTATTATAATTAAGTTCATGTTTTACAAAGAATAACATTCTAAAATATGATATTTGAAAGAAAAACATTAAAAAAAATTTATGTTCCAATTAATACATTTTTTTAATTTCTTATATACAAAAGAAATGTTTTCGAACAATATATATGTATATATATATATATATATGGACAAATAGATATAAAGATAGAGAGATAAAGAAACTTGAATACAAAAGTATAATAGTCTGCTTATGATAAATCAAATCCGATGACAGGGATTTTCTTTTCAACAAAACTACCATCTGTCCCAAATTTTTAACTTTACTCTGTTACTAAAAGCAGGCAAAGAAAAGAAGAATGAATCTAGAATGCAAGAATTTATGTCAACTGAACATTTAAATCAAATATTTTTCATCTCTAGATAATAGAGATAATTAAATAATTATAATTATATGATTGTTGCCTTTAATCTGCAATTACGATCTTTTACACATTTATAGTAGTTATAGTAGTTAGTAGTAGATAAATAATTAGTAATATCTGAATCAAAATTAATTTATATTATCACAAAATTTATTTTATACTCAACTAATCTTACTCGGTTTTCTTATCGTTTAGATCTGAGAATTAATATAATTATATCTATTTGAAATAAATCGTTATTTATTATATATGATCCACAAATTTTATCAGTATTAAGAAGTATATTAGTTTGTATATATTATGTTATATCTATATATGAGATAACAAGTATGTGTGGATAATAATTGTTTTTCAATAGTTAACACATATATATATATATATATATATATATATATATATATATATAAACAGAATAATTAATAAAATAACAAAATAAATAAAGAAGTTATTGTATGCTAAATTAAATAATGTACCTTAGTTCAAAGATTATTACAGTAAATAATATTTATATAATTAAAAATATCTCCAAAAATAATAGTGTTTAAAAGAATACTAGAAGTTGAAAACAAAAATATTAGGTTGGTAGAAAAATAACTGTGATTTATGACCTTCAAATTCATATACATTATTTAATTTAAGTGGTTTTAAGTGATATAGGAACTGCTGGCTGACTAACGCCTAACTTTTGTATAAGCTCTTGAGTGCATGCAGTTCTGATTCAACTAACGCCTTCAATTGGTCGTTATGAACTGAAGGACGCCCACGACTTTTTTCAACTTCAAGGTTGAACTTTTTGGAACCACCATTGCATTGTACGTTCCTTAACAGTACCCACACGAAAAGAATAACGAAAAGTAATCACTTAGTTTACGAGCAGTTTCTATAGCTTTACACCCGTTTTGAATTCACACAAAAAATTCTCTTATTTTCCTCTTTTCCATCTTTAATTCAATATCTCAATTTGAAACAAACTTAATAATAAAACCAAAGTCGATGTTATCAAAATACAGACCGAAAAATGCATTTTAAAATGATATTAAAATGAATACGATGTTTAAAACTTTCATTGAAAAAAATTGAGGTTAGAATTCAAAAAATAAGAACCGCAATTATTTTCTTACCACCCTAATATGAATGAAACTTCTTTAAAAAATAATTTTGAGTACTTTTAAAGGTAGTCTTTTTCATGCAACTGTGATTTTAATAAAGTATCTAACCAAGAAAACGTTGACAGTTTTAATCTAAATATTATTTTTCAATATTTTATAAAATGAACAGACTATCAAATATCAATAAATAAGACGCCGTTTGACGTATTCTGAATTTATCCCGTATCGATCATCATTATTCTGATTTCACTGTATAAATATTTGCACGTTCGCGTTAACACGATATGAAAAATTTTACTAAACTCTCATCACTGTCTCTGTTTTTTCATTATTCAATAAGGAATTATTACAAGTACTCATACATACATACATACATATATATATATATATATATATATATATATGTGTATGTGTGTGTGTGTACGAATATATAGACCGATTTATATAAATATTTGTTTAATTGGAAGAAGTTACACAGAATATTGATTTATCTTCTTTGTAATTATATTCAAAATTATATTCAACATTTGAGAGTTTGAACAGATACACTTTGTCAGACGACTCGAACGGTCGAAATTCGATCAAGCGTATCAGAGAGGTTGTGTAGTGAAATTGGAAAATCATTGGAAATATTGTGAAAACATCATAATGGAAATACCTCTGCACATAATATTAAAATCAATATTTGATTTTATTTCCTATATAGACAACTAGTTTCAACCAATTCAATATTTGAATTAATATAAAATATTATTAATGTACACTGTTTTATATATAATCGTATATATTTGCTTTTATATTTACATATATGTATGCAAATATATACTAATTAACATATATTTATAAACTATCTGTATATTGTGTCAATATTTTTGTTTAATAAATAAGATAAACAAAGAATTTTTTTTCCTATTTTTTAATGATTTTTTTCCTTTTACAGTTATCTTTGTATCTAATTAGAATACTAGATAAAATTGAAAAAGTACAAAATTAAAAACTGTTGACGATATCAAAAATTTATTCTATTCGGAATGTTTTAAAAAATTAAATAGAAGTTATTTTTAAAAAAATAAATTCAAAATTATGTTAGTTAAAACTTTCTAAGTTTTTTACTTCTATTTATATAGAATATAAAATACGAACGTTGTCTTTCTTATAAAATGTATTCTTATTTATTCACTAATGTCATTTTTTTCTTAACTAGTAATTATAATTAATTGATTTAAATACCTGGCATCGAGTTTTTTTGCATTAAAGTTAAGTAATCAATAAAAAATTACTAAAAACCTACACCACACTAATTAAATACTATTTTTTAAATTTAATTCAATCAATACTATTTTTAAAAAAATATAGTTCATCTGATAGATTTTTTCACTCAGTGTTAATGTAGAAAAGTCATTTTTCATTTTGTCACTCGATTAATAATAATTTTATTTTCTACTTGCCTAGTCATCTAAGTGCATAACATAATATGTTTCCTTAATTTGTTTGGACAAAAAATCAGGTAACCATATATCACCTTTATTCAACAACCCTTTGATTTATAGATGAAACAGCAATTTTTATTCCCAACACTTTCAAAGTTCTTGCAATACCATTTTTCTTAATATCATTTTGCAATGTCATTTTTTGATCATTTACAATAAAAGTACATTTTTTGTCTTGTAAGTTTTTAATTTTCCCCTTTAAAATTGGTTCATTATTTAAATCTAAACTGCCTTCACAAACAATATCATACTTTTCAAATCAGTTAAGATAGAATATACTATTTAATCCACTTGTATTGGAATATATTAATTACAATTTATAATTAATATTCAATGACAGGGAAAATATTACATTTTTAATGTTATCTTTGTTATTATCTAAACTAATATTCCTGTCTATTATACAATTAGTTACTATTAACGATTTTCATAGTATTTTTTCAGTGATATGTATTTTCTTTTTATACAGTCAACAACTGTCTTCTAAATCAGTAACATAGGAGTCAGAACTATAAAATAATCATAATATAGTTTTGATTATATGATTTCATTCAGTTTTCAAAATGAATTTTTATCTGAACCACCAAAGCCTAAAACATTTTTTTCTGATCAAAAGCATTTGATAATGATTTGTTGAACGTGGTTCGTTTGATAAAAATGGTAAAAAACAAGTTAAATACCGTTTTATGAAAAGAACGATTTTATTTCTCAGCATAGTTTCCATTGAGAGATATACACTTGGTCCAACGAGTCTGTAAAATACACATTGATGGCGGCGATAACATCCAGATTCGACAAGAATTTCATCCAATCGAGCCAAATTTTCAAGTTTGGGAAGAGTAAGAAGTCGCATAGAGTCAAGTCCGGAAAATAGGGTGGATGAGAAATCAATTCAGAGTCTAATTCGTGCAAGTTTGCTATTGTGACGGTCGATTTGTGGGATGGTGCTTGTTCTTGGTGAAAGGGCACTTTTTTGTACGCCAATCTTGAACGTTTTTGTTTCATTTTTTCTTTCAAACGGTCCAATAATTTTGCATAACAGACTCCTGTTATGCAACATTATTGGACAACTGAATCTCAAAAAACAGTGACCTTCACTTTCCTAGCCAACAAAACGGGTTTCGCCTTCACTTCCACCAGTCGTTTTCCACTGCATTGATTACTGCTTCGACTCAGGTGTGTAGTGGTGGATTTATGTTCCATCAACGGTGACGAATCGATGCAAAAAAGTATGCTTGTTTTTTTCATTTTAACGGCAAATGCCATAATGCTCGCTTCAAACATCTATAGAATGTGAACAACGAGTCGCTTATGGCTGAAATTTCACCCATACTAGTTTGAAAAGTGACACTTGATATCCATGACGTTATCAAATGAATGGTGGTACAATATCATAGATATTTATCAAACTAAACAAACGATCCTCGGGTATATAAATTTTGATAGCAATACAATATACATATAATGTGAAACTATACTAAAGTACTTTTTTAGAGCAATCAAGTATGATTAATTATGAATTAGTGAATAATTTTTAAGGATTGTGCGTTGAGTAGAAAATTTGTTTCGGAACTTAAATAAATGAGAAAGATTTCTTATTTAAATCATATATGAAAATATATGTGTTGTAAATATTATTGTTAAAAATGTATTTAATTTATATTTGAGTCTATAGTCAACAGTTATACAATATTTACTAAAAATTGACAAACAATTGAGTTAAGTTACATATGTAATTAATTAACGTGAATAAAAGTTAAGTTCTATTTAAAAATAAATAAAATATCCAAAATGATAATAAAAATTTACACAAATAACGTGCAACAGACTGCAAAAGAGACAAAAGGACATCTGTTAAAATAAATAATAATTTTCTAAGCAAATATAAGTTATAAGAGGAAGTAGTTCCGTGCTGCTGGTTTTTGTCTTTCAGATTATCACTCTGTTATTTACTAGGAGTTTCAGTAGGTATATTATTTGCAGGTAGAAATTAAAGACTTCATCTTCAAGAGAGAGACGAGTCTAATCTCTAACATTGACCTGACTGATCTTCTTCGTGAAGAACCAAATAATATATATATATATATATATATATATATATATATATATATAAACATATATATATATATATATTTGTATTATATAAACATATATATATATATATATATATATATATATATATAATACATATATTTGAGTACATATATGCATTAAATCACAATATAGAAAAAGAAAATTATAAAATACTCGCTACATTTTTGAAACTTTATTTTGCAAATAAACCAAAACAGTACTTTGTTACGGTCAAACTTATATTTTTATTTTAACAGTAACAAATGCAGTGAACTATTTCTGTTCAACTTTTATAACAATGATTAGTGTGGATGAATAAAAGTGTTTTCTATGTAGTAATAGAAATTCAAACAATTTATTTCTCGGTTTAAAATGAATTTTCCTTTGAAAAATGCACACTGTTGTAAACAACATTAGATTTTATCATTATAGAGTAAATAAGTACAGATTTATATTCAAAGCATATAATAAATTAAATAAATTAAAACAGGATACAGAATCAATCCTATTTAATTCTAAATTAAAATTAAAGAGTCATTTTAATCAAATAATTAACACAACGTGACATTTAGATAATTAAATCAATTAATTGATTGATTATTTTGAAATTCAAAATGCTTCACGCTTTAGTATCTTATAATCTTTTCATAAGACTGGAAATGTAAATATTTGTGTTCGAATAGTTACATTTAACATGCTTATGTATTTACTAAAATATAAGAAAGAATGTGTTTTTAATAAATCTATAATTAAAACATGTTTTAATGTAATTAATAGAAATGTATTTAACGACATGAAAGATAATTTATTTTATAAGAAGTAAGAGGGAATTTTACAAAAATCAGCTTTTTAATGAATTCACTGAAAAGCGGTGTCGATTGAAAATTTTTTCGATCGAAAAACTGTTCACTTTATTATAGTTTCATCCTGATTGAGATTAGATTTGTTCAATAATAAATTTCATTTCATTGATTTAACTGAAAAAATCATAAATGCCATAATAAATTATCTACAATAATCTACTTTATATCAATTAGTGCATTAAAAAAAATCATAGCCGTAAAATCACAATGAGCAATCGATACGAAAACAGAGCGACGAGCAGTGATTATGCTGTCCGTATTTAATGCGTATCTATTGAATAATGTCAAACGGAATTAAAACACGTATGACACGAAGTTAATGCAGAATGAAATATCATCGGGCGTTGCGAACGAGCGTGTGTGCGTGCGGGGGTAATGAGGAACAGAGCACCGCCACATTAATTGTGACAAATGTGCGAAACGTACGGATATTTTAACCGAGAACGAACGCCAACGAACCAGCCATCCGACCAACCAAATAACCAACCACCTGCACAATTATTATGTAAAGCCACCGACGGCGGAGATGATAATTTAATAGAAATGCCGTGGTTCGGCTATATTGTCGTATAACGAAGAGAAGCGCGGCGATCGCCTGACGACGTTGTCGCCGTCGTTTCCATTTACTCGTTCGTCCACCCGTCTACTCGCACGCACGCACGCATGCACGCACACTACGCGAAAATTAACATCACCGGAAAATATTTCTAGATAGCGAAGTGGAGATAATCAAGAACGACTTAGGTGCGTAGACAACTCGATAGCGGCAGTAATTGCCGTTCGAAACGTTCCGAAAACCGGCGACGTCGATTGAGTTCCTGTGCGTGACATTCGTCGAAATAATTAAAATCCTGCACGGGTTTCGAATACGCGTCAGATTTCGAACAACCGGCGCTCGCTGATTAATTTATAATCCTTTATTCGATATCGTATTACAGAAACGTCTGATGGATTCTGTTTTTCAATACACGATTCTTATAAAATGGAAACGTTGGAATATTCAAAATAAATCCCAGATAAACTAAACATTTTATTAAAGTGAAAGAGTAGTGTCCAGTGGTTAGCAGTCTTTGTAAAAGAATTTTAATATAAAACAATTCAAGGATATTATTGAACATAAATATAAACTTATTTTGAAACATTTTAATATACATATATATATATATATATATATATATATATATATATATATATATATATATATAGATAGATAGATAGATACATATATATATATATATAGATAGATATTAGGTTAGTAGAAAAATAATCACTGTTTATGGCCTTCAAATTTATAGACATTTTTCTCTTTTTTAATTTTCCTGTATTAAGTGTTCCAGAAATGTTGGATGACTAACACCTAACGTTTGTACAAGTCTCGAATTGTTTTGTGTGGTTTTGATTCGCCTAACACCTTCACTTGATCGTTATGAACCGAATAAAAGCACATGCGACCTTCTTCATCTTCAAAGTACTAGTCTCCAGCACGAAATTTTTGGAACCACCATTGCACCGTACCATTGTAAGTATTTTAACCGTACCCATACGAAAAGCATCGTTCAGTTTAAGAGCAGCTTCTGCTGCTTTAAAACTACCAGTTTTGAATAAAAAAAATATTCTTATTTACTTCTTTCCCATCTTTAATTTATTAACCTAATTTGAATCAAAATCAAAAATGAAACCAAAGTCGATGTTACCAAAATACAAACCGAATAATAAATTTTAAAATGATATTAATAGAAACAGGATGAAATGACACTTTCACTGAAAAAAATTAAGGAAAATATTTAGAAAATAAAAATCGCAATTATTGTCTCACCAACGTTATATATATATATATATATATATATATATATATATATAGATATATATGTACATATATATATATATATATATATATATATATATATATATATATAGATATATAGATATAGATATATAGATAGATAGATGGATAGATATTAAAATCCCAATTACAATCAAAATATTTCCTAATGAAAATGTATGAAAGACAATTCTTTGCATATTTTAAACGAGCAACATGTAAATAATTGAAATAATGATAAATTTTATATCTTTTAAAAAGAAGAATTTCTTCAAGAGCAATTTAACGATCATTTTTAATTTCTTTTCTACTTATCAATTAACGTATCAATACATATTTTAAGCAAAACTATAAAATTTAAATTTAAATTATAGTAAATATTTCTTGAACCTTTCTCAAATTTTATTTTAATTTAAAATTAAAGTAAAAACATTATATGTTAAAACAGTCTCTTTTGATCTTGGTTTATAGAAAAAAAATCACGGAATATACAAGAAATATTTTATAATATATTTGTAGAATGTACAGATGAAGAAAAGATTTTCATACAGATTCTATTCCGTAAAAATGTGGTTTTTATGGACAAGAATTGCAGTTAATTTTTATTTATATTGAATTAAGAACAAAAATATTCAATGGAATTAAGTGCGTTTGTTACTTAAAAATACTTCATTTAAGAAGTATTTACTTTAATCTAGAAAAGAATTTACAGTACTAAATAAATTAACTATACTCTTTAAACTGAAATTTTTATCATTATTAGATCTGTTCTTTTTACAAAATGAATTACGTCAGAAGACATGTTACAAAAAAGTTATAAATTAAAAGAACGTTTTAATCTTAATGCATGTTTTTAGTAATTAATATGAATTTTCTGATTTGTTAATCGAGGAATGTGTATGAATAATATAAATTATTATAAGAATAATGAACAAGATGATAATTTGACATCTCTTTGAAATTGTAATTTTCTTTCTACTTTGTGGAAATAATTTGTATATAAAGCACAACATTAATTCATTTTGTAAGAAATGATTCATTTCTAAAAACAACGGTCATACTTTCTTCAACAATATTTAAATCAAGCTAGGAAATATTGTAAACGTATTAAAATACTCTTATTTAAAATAGATATGATACTATTATATATATATATATATATGTTCTATATGTTTACTTTCACTACTTGAGATTTATAACATTTAAAAAAAAGTTAAAAATTATTTTCTGTTGATATTTACTCAATACTGGAATGAAAATAAATCTGTAATAGTAAATAAATTCAATTTTGAATATGTATTTATTTATTTTCTTTTCACAATTTTAAACCGGAAGTTAAAGAAGAGCGCAAAACGAATCATTATAATTAGAATCGTTCTGTAACGTCAACATTTCTTTCAATTACATTTCTTGAACACGCCGTTTACATAATAACGTTTCTAATGAACGGAAACGTTATAGACACAACATTCTTTTTGAAATTCTCCGTTTCCCACAAACGCAAAAACACGACAGAGGTAAAAAAAAACACGTCGGATTCTGAAAAAGCCACTGTACGTGTAACACGTGAAATATACCGTACTTCCTGAAATTTCTGTACCGCACACCCACTATGCACGTATAACTCTGGAGGCCTTTGAATACCGGCGCATATGTGTGTGGGTGTATAAATGAATGTCTGTGCTGTTTGTATCTACATATATATTTGTGTATGTGTGTGTGTGTGCGGGTGTGTGTTGCTTCATCACAGAGAACTAACGTTTCGCACAATTACAATTTCTTGATGTCAGTCGGTTATACTCAACGTACATGCATAATGGTAGATGGAAACATTTCAAACTGCTGCAGTGAAGCTGCACAAATGTACCCGTCTGACGTAATTATAACGTTGAACAAAAGATATTTTGTTCTCTGTCCGACATAATGTATGCTCACATTGGCGTCACTTTCGTTAAAATAAAAAATATTTTCTTATATGCATTTCTGTTTTAGATTATTTTTTCCAATAATCTCTTAAAATGAAATATAATCAAATGAATCTAAACAAATACTTGTTTATGTATTTTAATTAAAAAGCATACAAAGATATTAATATGTAACTAAATTCTTGACTTAAAAATAATATTTAATTTCCGTTTTGTAAAGAATTTATTAGAAATTAAAAACCGGAGTGGAAATTATAACACAGATTAAATTTATTATTCATTTCCTTTAACAAGTTTTATAATTACATACTCTTTAAAAAAACGTTAATATCCTCTATGTCAGGTTTGGTTGGGTCGATAACGTTGTAATTATTTCCGCTGACTGTGACATACTCATCTTCAACTATCATATTAAAAATATTTTTTAATTATGTATTATTATTGTCTAACTTTAGAATTTCGAATATTTTACAAACAAAATTTTCACTCATTCCAAAAGCCACAAAAAATCTTATTAAAATATTCAATAATTCATCATTACAAATTTTTAATTATTGCTTACCAAAATTTTGATGGCAACGTTATCGAACATCATCGACAACGCATAAAAATATTGAAAAATTTTCAAATTTTTTTCTAAAAATAGAATTTTCTGTACCTTAGCACTTTAGACATGATGTAATCGCTATCAAAATTCGTATAAGAAAAAATCTAACACAGTCAATAATCAATTCTTAAACATTTTTGATTAAACAAACATTTTTTTGTTAATGGCTTAACGGAAAAAATCACTTAGTTCCTTTAAAAAATACAGACTAAATTAGCAACTTTACTAAAACTATATTATAATTTTCAATATTTTTTTATAATTCATTGTATTATTCTACTAAGTTGTTGAAAAATAATTGCGGTTTGTGACCTTCAAATTCATATCCATTTTTTTAATTTAAATAATTTTAAGTGGTCCACAACTACTGTATGACTAACAACTAACTTTTGTGCCAGCTCTCGAATTGTTGTGCGTGGTTCTGTTTGAAATAACGCCTTCAACTGATCATTATGAACTGAAGAAGGACGCCTGCGACCTTGTTCATGTTCAAGGCTCTTGTCTCCAGTACGAAATTTATAGAACTACCATTACACCGCACGTTCCTTAACTGTACCCACACCAAAAGTATCGTTTAGTTTACGAGCAGTTTCTGTTGCTTTTCCAACCGTTTTAAACTCATAAAAAAATTACCCTTAGTTGCTTCTTTTCCATCTTTAATTCAATAACTCAATTAGAATTAAAATTAATAATGAAACAAAGTCGATGTTATCAAAATTCAGACCGAAAAATTCAATTTAAAATGACATTAACATGAACACAATAAAATGACACTTTCATGAATAAAAATAAGGTTAGAATTCAGAAAACCAAAACTGTAATTATATTCCTATGAACTTAATATATTTTATTTATTTAACTGGATCAAATGCATTAATATATATATATATATATATATATATATATATATATATATATATATATACTAACTTTGTATTTTTTTTTAGTTTTATAAAATTTTGAACACAAAATGTGACTTATTGTAATTTATTGGTGACTGATGAAATAGTACTTAACGAAAATGAATAATCACAATAATAATTTGGCACTATACTTACAATCATTTCAAAAATGAAATAACTCTTAACAAAGCATAAAAAGTTCTGAAGATATAGGCATTAAAAGTGTATCATATAAAAATGTATATCCACATATGAAACTATTACAGTTAAAAATATACATGGTAGAACCGAAAATTTATAATATTTGTCTCTTTAAAAATCTATAATAAGCTTACAAAATAATAATAATATGTTATATTTTACAACTTTCTTACTGCTAAAAGAATAAACTTATTAATATTGAATTTAATCACATGACAATAATTATTTTGATTTAAAAAAGATTTACGAATTCTAAATCAGGCAATAAAAAAAATAAAGTTTTCCTCATACGCCACTGTACGTGTGTTGCACCAATTCACCTTTATACTTATATTAAGAGGCGCGTGCGCGAACCCGAAACGACACGTAATGGCGGCTGCTAATACAAGATGGCTGTCGCCCGAAAATTAGTGGCGCTATTGCCTTGTCATTGAGTTCAACGCCGGCATCATTTCATTGAAGTCTGTAATGGTTATAGTACGCGTCGCTGACAAAGAGAGATGGGCCAAGTCTTAATTATAATTATTGCGTATTGTAATCTTTATTACTTGTCGCTGCGAGAAAGGTGCCTCAATAGACGTACGTAGAACGGAAACATTTCGAGCAACTGTCGAGATATTGTTTGTATTATGAATAAAAATTACCTCTATATATTTCACAATGGGCACAGTGTTCATCGTTTGGTGTGGCGTGATTACGTTTCTTTTTTTATGTACCGGTGCAGTTTATAATTAATTTATAATTACTCGTTGTACACAAGAGTTATTAAATCAAGATGATA
This sequence comes from Acanthacorydalis orientalis, assembly GCA_034766995.1. Lineage (NCBI taxonomy): Eukaryota > Metazoa > Arthropoda > Insecta > Megaloptera > Corydalidae > Acanthacorydalis > Acanthacorydalis orientalis. The sequence continues at coordinate 11,659,568 of CM068321.1, read as the reverse complement.
GACATCTTTTACGTTCAGTATACCAATGAAGAAAATAAAACTAATATTTTGTAAAATACATTAAACTGATTTCGTAAAAATCTTCATTTATCACAAAATTATCTACAAGAAAATTAATACACGTTTCTTCATTTCTACAACTAATTATCTTGAACCTGACTATTTATTAATCACTTATTAAGTTGTAAATTATTGGTTTTTTCTAAATCATTATCTCTTAAATTGTAGTTCTATATTTATAAAATGCAGAAAATAGTCAAATATTTAATCTTGTAAAAATATTGATGGAATATATGTAAGTTATTGTTTATAAATTATTGAAATTTTAAATATATATTGGAAAGAAAAAAGAATAATCAAAGAAAATCATTTTTTTTTATTAAAATTACTGTGAAACTGTAACCAATACAAATAATAATAAATATAAAAAAGAGTATATATATATATATATAATAATTTAAATAATATAAGTCACAAATTGCATCTAATAACAAGTCAATATTATTCTTCTCTCACATGACTTAAATCATGCGCTATTTATAGTATTATTTTTCTATTAATTCAAATTTAGATACAGATTTTCTTCAGTAATCTAAAATTATTAAGTGATGCAATTGTATATTTCAAAATAGTTTTTTTTTTCAAACTATTATACATATAGTTAGTTATATTAACAAAAATGTAGTCATTATTTTTTTACTACATTTCTACTACATAAAACTAATTATGTGGTGATAATAAATTGAAATTACTACAAATTTAAAAATATTATAAGTAGACAACTATAGATTTTTTATTATCAATATAATAAAGAACAATACAAGTACCAAAGGAGGAGCTGAACTAAAGATTATCATTTAAACCATTCAATATACATTACACATTTAGAATAAGAACTTTGCAGAGATGTTAACAACACACCTAGCTCGTTGACGTTATAAAGTTTCAAACACTCGTTACAATTTCTAATGCTGTTTTAATACTGAATAAGTAATAAGCACTTTTTAAAAGTTAATGTTTTGCTGATCACTGTTAAGTCTAATCTCAAAATGATTAAAGAATATAATAAACATATAAATGGAATAAACTATGAGAGGCAGCTGAACAGATTTATAGAGTAACTAATAACTCTTCAATAGTTTGAGATATAAAGATAAAGAACAAATAAAGGGAGAAAGCTTGGAATATAAAGTTTTGAATAGTGTATTTATTTATTTTTTAGCATCCTTACTAACATTATTGATAAATTTCTGCCAAAGTGTATCAAATTTCATCAGGTTGTCTATGAACAAAACTAGTGATTTTTTCTCTAGTGAAACTGGTAGCATTAAGAATTAAAATAAATCATCATATTGTCAGATATAGACTTCAAGAGGGTTAGAGATAAATTTGTTTCACTTCAGAGATTCCTGTACAAGTTTGAAAGTATGTAGTCTCGTGTTGATGTAATGAACTACAGTTTGGCCACAGTGACCTTAAACACAACAAATAAGCTTTCGTAACTTGTTCAAGCTTTCAACTTACTGTCGTGAATTTACAGTTGATTCTCTTTCAAAGAAATACATAGTATTTTACGTGCTCTGACATAGTATCTGTATGCAAATTCATGTTAATTTTCATTTATTATTGACAATTGCAGCTAAATTGATGTAATTAAGAAGAGTTATGCGTGCGATTCAAGATAAACAATAAGATCGCTATATATTTTCGAGTTTATCTGCAAAACTGTACAGTTTCTCTTTGTATTATGATTAAATGATGAATTATTACTAAAAATAATATAAGATATTACGGAGGTAGAAAAAAATTAATATCTTTTTATTCCAAATCACCTCGATTGGCACTAATTAGTTATAAAATAATGGAAAAATCATTTTATTATATAAATTATTGAAAATTATCAAAGTTATTGGTCCATATTCTACCATCTAGGTTCGAGGATGAAGTAGTTTAATATTTCCTACAATAAAGCTTTTGGAAAGAGAATAAAATGTTTTTTAAACTAAAAGGTATTTTAAAATACTACATAATTTATAGAGATACCGTACAAAATGTATGTAGAAATATTGAAGTCTGAAAAAGAAAAGAATTTTATAATATAATAGAAGAACTTTTTATAGATAAAAGAATAATTGAAAATCACAAATAATAAAAAAACGAATACCGTAAAATTCAAACAAAATACAATATTGACAGGTATATGTTTCTGAAACAACTTTAGATATTGTAACTCATTCTATTTCTTAAAAACTTCTGATTGAAAGTGACAAACAATAAAAAGAAGAAAGTAAATAATGTATAGAAAAAGTATAACAATATTAACGACAGTATAATTAATTTATACTTTTACAAAAACACCGCTCGAAATGTATCAAAAAAGAAGTATTTTCAGTATCCGTTAATTAAGAAAAATCGTTCTCGTTTCAAGTTCGGGAAAAACACATTGTCCAAGCTTTATCTTCCATCACTGACGGGCACGTTGTCATGAATACTAATCGTCGTGCATCCGCAACCAATCGATATTTGCAAACATCTTTTATAAGCGAAACGATATAATCAAAACACGATTCGGTTCGCGCGCGTCACCTTATCCGTCATCCATCGGCGATCAATCATGTCCTACGTTCGGAATTAAGAAAACACGACGATGTGACACGCACAGCACAGACGCAACGGTCCACGTCGCCGGGCATCGAAATCACGACCCGCTGAATTCGTTCGTGCGTATCGACCTCACTGACTGTTGCTATTCTACGTTTATATATATATATATATATATATATACGTGTATATATTCGTTCAGCCCCCTCAACACTTTTTATCCCATTCCCGCAGCGTCGCTGCGTTGTGCTGGTTGTGTCGCCGATGGCGTTGCCACCCCTTCACCTGGTCTCTTTCGGTGAAGTCGCATCTTTTAGGGTACGACTCGTTGGTTGGACGTACGGACAGGGTGGTAGGCGTTTACGTCGTCCAGCTCGATGCACGAGAACGACGACCCCGTGAACAATCGTGTCGTTCACCGTTGACTTGATTTGATACGATCAATGGCAGATTGATTTTTGCCGAAGATTAAATTCGACGTGTATGTTTCGTATTGGACATTTTACTAAAAGTATTTAGAAGTCTAGAAAAGAAACTAATTTAGAGAAATATGTAATAATAGTTTCTTATTTTTAATCCACTCTTTACACAAATTTATCCTTCTTTTGAGACATTAAATCAACAAAATTGAACAAAAATTATAAGTAATTAATATATATTAAAATATTAGTATATATATATAAATATATATACTTAAATAAGAAAACCCTTTCCATATTTTTTTCTAAAAAAGTTTATTTGGATTTAATTTATTTTTTTAATTTTCCATAATTTTACAATATAATAATAGTCCATGTGTTAACTCATTTCTAAAAAATTAAATTGTAGATTCTACAGAAGTTGATAGAAAATATTAAGATTAAACTCAGATCCGGTTTCTATTAATAAAAAATATCCCTGAATAATTGACATACTTCGATTGAAAAACTTCTCATATGAATTCATTCCAGTTTAAAGATAGGATATTATTCCACAATGTCTCACAAATATTTCTTATCAATTTCAAAAAACTATTCAAGACATTTCATTTGATATAATTAAATAACTATACTTTTTTAATTATTCTCATGATTTTTTCTAGATATTAACAACAGTTTTTACTTTTTTGAATTTATGCATGACATTTTCGTATTAGCAGCATCGCCACAATTGTAATATATGACCAAATACTGCTTACAAAAACTACTTATTATTATAATATTTACTATGAACGGTTTATGTATGGAAGGATTCATTTGTAAAAATAAATAAAAAATGTATTACATAGTATAAAAATTCCGAACATAATTCTTAATAATTATGATATTTTCAGAACGTTAAACGTGACAGTATAATATTAATTTGTAGATATGTTTCATACAATAACAGTTTTAAACAATTCAGGAAAAATAATGAGAGCCCAAAAAAAATTTAGAGAAAGAATAAGTCGTAAGGTATGTCTTACAGTATTATGTTTTCTTTTTTGTAAATAGAGAAATATTTAATAATTTTATTATCAAGTAGCTGATATTACTTCACATACATCTAGCAACTCATAAATAGTCACAATAATTAAAATTCATTTTATAATTTATTTCTTAAAAACAGTATCATATATTTCGATTAAAATGTATCAAAATGTTCCTCTATTTAAGTGTTACACGTATACAAAAATTTGTAAATAACTGATAATATTTTTTTCAAATTGTTTCTTACTAGATTCAACAGTATAATATTTGTTCAGAAAAGTGTATTTAAAAATACTAAAATATCCAACTAGAATTTGTTCCAAGCTGCGTGCTGTACTTGTATCGAATCGTACATATATTTTTAAAGTAAAAAAAATATTCTGTATAATTTTATCAAATTGATAGTAAATTTAAAATTATTTCTACATCCATAACCCTTATGCTGAGATGGATGCGCTACTACGTCGTGCTGCGCCCGGCTTTTCACTGGTTTCGGCTATGCTTTCCGTACGAGTTTCAATGAAAGATAAGAAATGGAGTCACTTTAATAGCGTATCGTCTCAAAACATGGTTAAGAGGAAAGCCAGCATGATATTTCGTCCCAAAACATGATTTAGAGGAAAACCAATATAATAGCGCGTAATATCTGAAGGGTTAATATATATATATATATATATATATATATATATATATATATATATATATATATATATATATATTAGCCCTATTCTAAATTATTAATTTAAATTCATTAAATTCATAAAACATTCAACATTTATTTTCCTATTTACTACATTACATTATAAAAGTTAAAATATTAACTAAAATGCATCACTTAAATAAATTGTCAAATAGATTAATTATCAAATATTATATATATATATATATATATATATATATATATATATATATATATATATATATAATTATTGAGAAAATGTATGGGTTTAATAAATAAATCATAAAAAGTTAAATATATTTCTCGCACAATATGTAATGGATATATAAAAACCTGAATTTGTCAAGTAGAGAAAAATTGCTACTTAAAATCGTTATAATATATATATATATATATATATATATATGGTTGATAGCGATCCGATTTTTTATAAAAAAACATATACGAGAATGGTTTTTATAAAATAAACAAATATACAAACAGAATAATATATAAGAAAAAATATAACACAAACATTGTAAACCTTTTTATATTCATATCATCAGCTAATGGTACGAAAAAAAGTACCCATCCACTTTTATCTCGACGAATAATCCATTTTAATATTTCAGCAATGTGACACAGTTATTTTAGTACATGCGACTATGGTTCTGCTTACATATATATATATAAATGTATTTATATATAGGCCGTCTACTTGCATATACTAAATATGCCCACACTATTACACAAACACACCCATACAATTTCGCAAACACTTATTTATACATATACGTACATTCGTCTTTATGTGTATAGAATACACATGTATGGGATACAATGTACGCACACAAATGCGAATTTTAAAAACGAACAACACGGTGGTAAACTTTCTCCGATAACACTCTTCTTATCCCCGTTCGTAAACTTTTCATGTCACCTACAAATTCGTTGTTATATTAAATATTCTTTAAGATGTCCTTTTACGCGTATCTTACCCTCGACAGCTTCTTTTTCGTCCCCATCTTCCTCTTATACTGTGTGTACATCAGGTTGTAAAGAAGTATCTTAGTGCATTCTTAGCGTAACGTTCTTTAAGAAAAATGTTTTAGTGAATTTTCTATCATATACTAGTTTCTTAATAGAATCTAAAAGAATGTAATATTTTTCATATAAATATATATATATATATATATATATATGTATATAAATGCCTATATATATATAAGTACATTGTCTGGATCTTTTTCTGCAATATCTATTTTGTATCTATTTTTTGGGAGATTTTCTAGCTGAAATATGAAGAAGATACAATTCAAATTACGATTAATTTATTAGATCAGACTACAGTTCATGCATATTTATTATAAAGGTTAGTGGTTCTTATCTCTTGAATAGATTAAGTAATATGACTCATTAATCTACTAAATGAGAATAAACAAGTTAAGTCCTTGAAAATATATATTTCTTAATAATTATATGTATTGCATAAAAGAAAATGTTATTTAGTCAACAGAGAAAATAAAATTCAGGGCCTGAACATCATCGTACATATTATTAATCATGGCTAGAATATAAGAGCAATGAAAATATTTATTCAAAATACATAAATACTAAATTCAAGATTCATTAAGAGTATATCGGATGTTTTATTCTTTAAAATTTCTTCGCCATTTTAGATAATAAACTTTAGGTTTTTAAGAAATGACTTGAAATTTGTCAGTATTATAAATGAGATTATTGAGAACCATTTATGTAAGTATTGCAGTTATGTTGGCTTTATTTTTAAAGAAACACGTTATAAAACTCTCAATTCATTTTCACAAATTAATTAATGCCTGATTCGAAAAAGCATAAAGATATGTCATAATTCTCAAAACGCTAAGGTAGAGAAAAATGTTCATATCAAAACTTAGATTTTTCTATTAATAAAGGCGTGTTCTGAAAATGTTATGTGGTGGTCTATAAATTACATATATATATATATATATATATACGTTTCGAAAAGGCATTAATTGTTTTAACAAGTATACAGAAATTAAAACATAATTAACTATGTAAATACACAAACATATATATTTGCATATATGTATATATATATATATATATATATATATATATATATATATGTGTGTGTGTGTGTGTGTGTGTGGATACGTTTTAAGTATAAATATAGGTCAATGTCATTGTTCACATGTCACTTGTGTACAAATTTTCAAAACTACAAACTAATTAGTAATGTTAATTTTAGCTCGCAGCAAACTCAATTAAATATTTGCTTGTAATTAACTTACAGTATGCACAAACTATGCATTTAAACTTACACAACTAGGAAATATATGTGCGTGACCTTGTGCACTAGTTTCGAAAGAGTTGAAGGAAACGTACAAGTATGCCTTCTTAACCAATGCAACTTTTATGATTTGTTACATGCATAGGGTAACTAATTTTATACGATTATTTTTATTTTATATATTTACTTTAACGTTAGTGTTCATTGTTTTTTCAATTAAATACGAGGTTGTATACAATATAAATTTATGTATTACTATATACCTCTATACATATATATATATATATATATATATATATATATATATATATATATATATATATATATATATAAACACATGCATACATATAGTAGAAGTCTGTTATAGTTACTATTGTGAAACATAATTCATTTCTTTGCTACAATAGTTGCTTGTTATATCAATAACAGTTAGTTCCATTTAGATATAAATTTTTTATGTATAAATTCCAAAATATGTTTATAAATTATGGTAAATAAATAAATATAATATTTAATCACTACAAGTGTATATCCTAGAAATAACGTAAATTATTGTAAATAAAATGCGTCATGCTCTATTCTATAAATTTATTATATCCCAAACTGATAAATTATTGTAGAATCTTTTCAGGAAATCATTTTCAATCCACTCATGATCGTTGAACTGTGAAATAAGTTAAAAAAATAATATGATTCAGAAATTTAACACAGTGCTAAATTATGCTTTTCAATAAATTTTACTTTAAAAAATTATATAAAAAATATTCAAAAGAGAAAATTTATGGCAACAGTTGACCTGAATATTCATCAGAGCTGAATATAATTGAAAATATATCGTTATTTTAAAACTTACTTCTAAGTATTTTATAAAACAATGTTAATAAAAAAAAAACACCATTTAGTTCAAGTGTAACGTACAAATCTAAGAAAATTTATATAAACTGAATAAATTAAATCTAATTTATTTGCAGTTATATGAAAAAAAATTATTAATATAAAAATATATAAATATTTTAAAAGATAATTCAAGTTGAAACTAATTTCAACATATAATTATATATAAGTATTTACCTTTCTCTCTCTCACACACACCTATATATATATATATATATATACGTGTGTGTATGTGTGTTTTTATATAAACATTAATGGATAACTGTAAAATAAAACACATTTTTGGACGAACAGTACAAAATGCAACGAACTGTTTCGCTTATACTGGTAATATATACTGGTTCATTATCATCCTAGAATATTCATTTTCTCAATTGACTGACTAGTTCTATCTTCAAATTTTACTCTTATCCCAATTTATTGTCTATAAAAGAATTTTTCTGCAATTAAATCTTCAGGACAAATTCAACTTGTTAAATTCTATTAGAGATGTTATATATAATGATTTCTTTAAGATGCGTTATATAATGGATATAACTGGATCATCTAGAATAATTTGGATCGAAAAATGTATTGGGAAAAACAAATTGAGCCTCCATTAGCCACTCCAAAACGAGGTTTCATCCTAAGAAGGTTATATGGTGTATTTGGTGGGATTGAAAAAGTGTTGAGTACTATGAGCTTCTCCCAAATAATTAGACGATAGATTTGGAGAAGTATTGTGCTTAATTGGACCAATTAAAGGCAGAAATCAATCAAAAGTGTCCAGAATTAGCCAATCGAAAGAATATCATTTTCTACCAAGATAACCCTATATCTCACGCCTCTTTGCAGACCTTGCAGAAATTGGTAGAGTTTGGCTGGGAAGTCTTGCCTCACTCGCCATATTCACCTGATCTTCTACCTACACATTAACATTTGCTCCAGTTCCTACAGAATTTACTTAATGGAAACAACATCACTTCCCTGGAATCCTGAAGAAATCACCTGGATCAATTTATCGCCAGGAAAGATGCCAAATTCTACGAGGACGGAATTATGAAACTACGTAAAAGATGGCGAAAGGTAGTGGATCGAAATGGGACATATGTATTAGAATAAATATATGTACAAATAAGTAAACACTGCCTTTGAATTTTATTTTCAGAACGCTAAGAACTTTTGTTCCAATCCAGTATATAAATATACCTTGTAAATATGTGTGTTTTATATATTTATTTACAATTTATTAAATTTTAATTGAAGATTATTTTAAAGTAATTACTAATTCATATTTTAATATAATGTGCAAATATGCATATATAAATGAAATTTTAAATATAATAATTCTTAGTACTACTGTATATATGAAAAATAATAAGTCTAATAATGACTAGTCAACAATAAATTCTAAAAGAATCCCCTTCTATGCATAAAATTAACTAGTTTTGTATATTAGTATGCATATATATATATATATATATATATATATATATATATATATATATATATATATATATATATACGCTTCTAGACACGTATACACTTAGAAAAAGAAACAAATAAAAAGAATGTTTTTTAAAGTTCAATCTCAAGAAAACAACAAAAGCAATGCATGTGAGATTGCAGTGTAAGCTACTTCTTTTTGCCTGTGTAACTTTCTGTATAGAATCGAGATTAGTAGCGACGCTCCGTTTCTCGTTCCATTTTACCGTTAGATACCGTCACGCAGTCACCCTTAATCAAACCTCAAACAACATCACGTCTGTGTAAGGTGTGGAATGGGTTAGAAGTGGCAGTAGGCAGGCAACAGACGTTCGACTGCTGCAGTCGCTTGTTTGGCCTACGTACATGACTTCGTGCCACGTTCGCCCTGCACTTGTACAACTACAACTTCGGAACGAATGTCTAACGCTCCGATGCTTCGTTGAACCCGTGTTACTTCGAGAACCGCCACCCTGTTGCCACAGCTCGATGTGCCCGTTTCTGGCACCACCTGAGGGTAAACTGTTCACCTCTGTGCCAGCCGACGTCGTTGGTGTAATTGAAGCTATTCAATGAGGAACGGCGATGATTGCTTTAATTGGATAGGCCGTGGTGCTTACAATGTCAGACCAGCCAATTAGCATATCCTCATATGATCACTGTTTATGCGATAGGTATTTGATATCAGGAACGAATCGCCAACTCGCCTAATTTTATAAACTTTTTTATCACCTTTGTAATTAACTCGCTTACAAGCTTGTGGATATTAAAAAAGTAATGATATATTTTAATTTTTTTACATGTTTCCAAAAGACTTTAATTTTTGTTTATATTTATTTTTATTAAATACATACATATATATATATATATATATATATATATATATATATATATATATAAGTATATAAATATAAAATAACTATTTTTTAAAATATAGTACTGAGATTATCATAAAATTCACTTTCACGTATGAATTATAATTTCAATACACAATAAAATGTTTTTTTTTTAAATATATACAGGTTTTTCTGTACTTTGATATTTTGAGGATCAGGTCATCTCCAATGAAATTCTAATAGACAGGAATCAAACATTACCAATAATAATTAACCCTTTGAATTAGAGCGTAAATCTAAGTACCCATTCATATTTTCCAAAGTAGCTATGTTCTCAGAGCGTTATCTTTTGGATGATATGTTTAAATGTCACTAATTTCTTTCCAAGAGACTAAATTTATAATTTTTTTCATTAGTTAAAAATTACTGTCGTTCAAAGATCAGAAAAATAGTTTTTTTTTTATTTGAAAACCTATAAAAATTGTGAACTTGAGAATCGAGTTAAATAATATTTTTTGTCCAAGAGTTCATCATTGTAAGAAATCGTATAAGAAATTTCTAGACTATACGTTCTTCACGTGCATCGTAAACAAAATAAAATTCTATGTGCAGAGATATTTTCTGCTTCATTAATAAGTTAATTTTTTTCTGTCAAAAATGATTGAAAAATGACAAGAAAAACAGTCAAATAGTACAAAAAACTTTTCTTCTATATTTTTGATCTTATTACAATTACAATTTACAACGCTTAAGTTATTTACTGCAGTGTGAATCGTAAAGGAATGAGTCTTACTGACTACAAACTCATATTGGCTTCCCATATTGTTTAAAAGTTACTCAAAATACATCTTCTACGAAAATTCCAAATCAATGGCTCATTTTTCGGAAAGAATACAGTCAGATTATGGTCAACGAGCAGAGTATCTAGTTTGTAAAGTAAATGGAAGAGACCGACGTCCAGGTACAAGATGTGACCGATGTGAAACCTTTTTGTACAAACTCTATTGTTTCAAAATTTTTCACACTCAACAGTAATGTTATTTCTTCACATTTTCATTTGTAACCAATTTTTTATCTTCCAATTGTATGTTTCTAATTAAAAGATTTATGTTTTCCTGAATATTATCAACAATTTCCCACGACATATCAGATAGATGTGACATTTCTAATGGCTAATCTGTATGAACATATTTTTTCTTATAACTGACAAATTCGCAATTTTTATTTTGTTTGCGATAAAAAATTAGCCAAATAATAGAAAAATATTTGTTAAAAATTTCACCACACTTTTCCCTTTCCCGGGTCCAAAAAGTTAAATGAATATTTATCAAGAATTGTTTTTGTGATTTATAGAGTGAGAGAATAATTAATAAAGCAGAAAAAAATGGTAAAATTAATAATATTGTTTTACAAGCGAACTTCAGTTTGGTATAAGTTGATTATTCTTTATCGTACATATTAATTAGAAAGTCTTCATTTAGTCATTCTTTCTTAAACAAATATTTTCAATTCGATATTGGTGCACTTTATCGATAAAGTTTTCTTTGAAAAAGAATACATTTACTCAATCTAAACGTTGGCTTTAGGTAAGTTATATATATCAAGTGTCTGATGTGTTCATGAATGACAAATCCACATAGTTGAATTTGCGATGTTTCAAAAGTTAAACTGTAGTCAATTTGACAATGTCTACTCTCTGAGACGGTACTATTGATGATATAGATATAGTCAAGTATAATAGTAGTAATAGTTTATACTGGAAAGTTTATAATAGAAAGACATATGTAAAGTTAGAGAAAAACATTTTTAAAAACAGTAACATTATTTATTCGTATATGTGGATAAAAATGCTTATTAATAATTTAAATATTTTTATTTCGTATTAAAATAGTATTTGTTCCATATAGTATATAATAGCATCCAATTTAAACAAATATTTATTTTTATATTCAGTTAAGGACCATAATCTTATACAAACATACATACATGTATATATATATATATATATATATATATATATATATATATATATATATATATGTATATTCCGATTTATTAAAGTAAATTTAATACTAGAAGAAAACCAATAATTGTAGAGTGAATAAAGTTTACTACAACATTAAAACTATAGATTTTTACATAAATCCAGTACGTTTAGATTCAATGTATAAAGAAGATGGTTATACATGTTTTTTTTAAAAAATAGTACGTCTAGCTATCTAGGATTTAATCACTGATCTAAATCAATTCAACTGAAAACACAAAATCCTTTCTTACAAACAATCCAATTACGTCAAGAAATATTCCACCAATTATATATAAAAAACAAACCATACAAATCTACATCAGTCTAATAAACAAATCGCTAGGATAAGCTTATTATTTTTTCGATTATTTAATTAACTCGTTATTGCTGAGAAAATAAATCACTAATCGGCAATAAGGGCGTTTAATTCAAGTTGTGTGTAAAATTTGAGACATGTCAAACCGAGTATAAACACATTTTCAAAAGCGCAAAACGTACCAGAAGTGTGCACTAATTGCCATAATTACAATTAAAACACTCAATTCGTAGGAAGCTTATACATGAATAAACATATTTCGAACAATTATATGGAGAAAAGGGCACCAATTAAGACATCTCTTTAATGAGTTCGAATATACACGATAATTTATATATATATATATATATATATATTGAAAATATTCTCAGAACCAGATTTATTTTAAGTAAAAAAAAAATAATGTTAAAAAGTTTGAAAATGTATCACTGAATTTATTAATAAAAATAAAACAATAAATGTATCAATATCATATATAATAAAGACAAGAAAATAAATACCAGAAAATGAGAGTTTTGTTTTTACACAGTTTTAGGTATTGTGGCTAAGTTTACTTTCATTAATGAATTTTCTTAACTAATCTTACAAACCATGAAAAATGTTTTAATTAAAATTGTTCAATAATTAAAAAATATTCTTTATTGATTGCTGCTTGTGTACATTAAGATGATGATATAATTATCTTTAGAGTTAAGGTATAGAATATATTTTTATTTTTAAAAATTTTTTATAAATATAAAATACGTATCAAAAAACATCAATCTTTCAACCAGTTCATTTAAATCTATTTAAAATTTACTCAGGGACATTTATAATGATATACTTCTTATCATTTAAATAAAGTAATATTAAGACTATATGGTTAACAAGTTTCAGTACTGTTTTATAAAATAAATCAAATACAATGAAAACAGACAAGATTAATGAATTCACATTGAGGAAAATGGACTCTTTGTCTTTTTCTATACAGTTTATGGAGATAACAATTATTAAGCAAGTATATATATATATATATATACATACACTATATATATATATACATATATATGAATGCTATGAAATATTAATTAATAAAAAAGTACACTTTTTACAAGTCAATTTGATCTAATGAAGAAAAATTCCGTTTATATTCTAAACGAAACCTACCACATAAACTAAGTTATATTGATCACTCAAAATGTAAAAAACTAAATTGAATATTTTTTCATAGTTAGCACAGTTAAAGTACGTGGATCGTTTGAAAAGCTAAGTAAATTTCTATTATGTAGCCCTACCATTCATTTGATAATATCACGCTTATCAAGTGTCACTTTTCAAAACAGCACAGGTGAAATTTCAACTAGAAACGACGCGTTGTTCACGTTCTACAGATTTTTGAATCGTGCAATGTAGCAGTTGCCCCAAAAATGGAAAAAAATGAACATGATGAAACGTGGATCCGCCACTGCACACCTGAGTTGAAACAACAGTCAAAGAAGTGGACAACGACTGGTGAAAGTGCACCGAAAAAGGCTAATACTGTTTTGTCAGTTGGGAAGGTAATGTTCACTTTTTGTGATTCCCAAGGAATCATCCTGATCGACTACTTAACAAAGGAAAAACCGATAATAGGAGATTATTATGCAATATTATTGGATCGTTCGAAAAAAGAGCTCAAACAAAAGTGGCCAAGAATAGCGCACAAAAAAATGCTTTTTTACCATGACAACGTGCTGTCCCACAAATCGACCGTCTCAATGACAAAATTGCACGATTTAGGCTTAGAATTGATTATTTATCCACTCTTTTCTTTGAAAATGATCTCGTGCAAATTCTTTCTCCTCTCAAACTTAAAAATTTCGCTCAATGAGAAGAAATTTTCATCGAATGAGGATGTCATCGCCGCCGTCAATGCATATTTTGCAGACTCGCTAAACCGAATACCTAGCCGTCAATGGAGATTATGTTGAGAATTAAAATCGATTTTTTTCCGAAAAAAACATGTTTAACTAACATTTCTATTCTACTTATCAAGCAACCCTCGTGCAATTTTTGTATTTTTCTTAAAAAAATCAAAGAAGATAAGAATTAACAAAAAGGGAAAAGATGCATTTTCGATTTATTTTATAAAAAGTTTTGTTACTTTATTCTTTTATAAATGAGATTTCTTAATTGTTCTTGTGTTTTGTTAATAAGGAATATTATTAACTATATTTATAATAAACTGATCTAAAAACTAATTTTTCAATTAATTTGTATCTATCAAAAATAGTATTGCTTCTGATTTTAAAATAAAAATCTATTTCTTTAGAACAAATATTTTTTATTATTAATATATAAATAAAAATATGTTGTATTTAACAATAAAATCTTTTATTATTATTTCATATAAGATGCACGTAATGCTATTGAATATAAGTGTTAATAGAATAAAAAGATGATCCGATAAAATAACAAACCTATTTGATTCGCATCTTCCGATATCGACTGCATGTTTTCTAAGGGAATTTAAAATCTCGGCCATACAATGAGCCGGCTACAAATGTAAAAGCACTCGACTCAATTCTCTGATCTCGATGATCTGTATTTCTACGAAAACTTTCAGAACGAATTTCCGTCGAATTGCAAAAAATAATAGCATTGATGCTCGTCGCTATCAAATGTAAATATTTGAAAATACTAATATTATTTCGTCCTAAGATAGTCGCGGATCAACTGTACAAATTCAAAGATGAATAGATTGTTGGTTTATTTTATATATGCTGGTACAATTTTCAATCATCGTTTTATATTCATATAAATCTGATAAAGTTTATTTCTCTGTATGTATATATATATATATATATATATATATATATATATATATATATAATATGTCAAAAGAATATTTAGGCAATTTATTTCATAAATAGAAAATAGGTTTTCAGGATGGTTACATAATAATATACTTATTTTTCAATACATTTATGTTCTCTTATGCAGTTATCTTGTATAAATATAACGAATTATTCTCTATCAATCTAAAAAATTAAAGAAATAATATTTTGAGATTAAAATATAAAGTAAGTAATTATTCTAAGTAATAATTTAAATAAATAATAGAGAAATAAATTGTATAAATATAAAAAGGGCTATATATATATTATTAGGACTATATATACTATAAATATATATTATTATTAATTAAAATAAGAATGTACTTAATGTTTTTATGGTTTATTTTAAAATAAAATACAATTATTATTTGTGAATAAATTAGTCTAAAAAAAATAATATATTTTTACACTGTTACTTAAGGTATACTGTTTCCAAGTTGTTGTAAGTCAGAAAATAATGATTTAATATTTTTTTACTTATCAACTACGAAATTTATATCTATTTATTTTATTTTTGTATTTTATTACTAATTTATTTCTACGTTTTTTATATTTAAATATTTTTATTACAAGATAAAGAAGTCAATAAACTTAGAGTTAATATAAAAATATATTTTCTTTATATATTATATCATATATATATATATATATGAGTGCGTATTTGCGTTTATGTCAAATCATATATTTATATTTTATTTATCCCTTCCATGTCATCATTCTCTCAATAACCATTTAATTCTCGTTAAACAAATCCGTACTGAAGGAAACAGCGAAAAGGCCGTCAGTTCGTCGACGAAAATTATTCTTCAATTGAAAAATAAAACGTTGAATATAGCACACTTAGGAGTGCCATTTCCATACGTAAACATTATAAGCCTCGAAGGCAGTCGTTCTTTGTCTTCCTTACACTAAACATTGAGAGTATGGCGAGGCGTTCCACGTAACCAACAAACAGTATGCACCGTCGTTATGTCCCGTTATACGCACATTGGCATAAGTACCGTACGAAAGTGGTAGAGTCTTTAAGGAAAATGTTTAAGCATAATATGTGTTTTTGAATTGTTTGAAGAAAATATGATACAATTTATGTGTGTGTGTGCGTGTGAATATATTTTTACGGTCCACTAGGTGTTTATAAGAAAATGTATTCAGGATCGTTATCACTTAAATATACATTAAACTAATTTGTAAATTCAATATGAACGCTCGAACAATGTTTACATTAACGTAAAATAAATCAATATTTACATTAAATTCGGTGAATAGAGGTTTGAATTATTGAACTTAATGAAACACTGTCAGTCATCCTAAACTAAGTTTAATTGAAAACTGTTGTCTGGAGAATATTAAATTGACCATTCTTTATTTTTCACATAGAAAATGATTTAAGTTTTATGATAATACAATTTATATTTGAAAAACTACTTAAGTGTACGTTTTTCTACTTCGAAATGAACAACTGGCGTTTAAAAGTTTCAACTATATTTTAAAAGTTAGATAGAAGTATTTTCTTATTAAACTATTAAACATTTACTATTTCATTAACGTGCCAAGGAAAAAATAAATTTTTGTTTATTTTTTTCCAAACACATTTTAATTATTTCGATTACTACTTAACAAGCTGAAACACATTTAAAAATCTTAATTTGGAAGAATAATAAATATACATAATTTATTATTATAATAGTTTAGTTGAAAAATGTATGTATATATCAAAAACCAATGTAGAATAACCTTGTAAGCATTATTTCTCTTCTTAAATATTAATTTATAGCAACAATTTTTTTAAAATTTGTCATAAAAGTAATAATACTATAATAATCAGTGCCAGGACATTAACATTTTTCCAATAAACTCCTAAACTTATTTCGAATTTAACAAAAACGTGTTAATATTGCAAAATAGATTAATATCTCTCTTCTCATATATATATATATATATATAGAGAGAGAGAGAGAGAGAGAGAAAGAAAGAGAGACAGAGATAAAAGAAATTATTTTAAAGTAATAATCGGAACTCTTATTTATTCAATGAAGAAATTAGGAAGTTTGTAAAATTGAAGGAAAATAATTTATAACAATATTTAAACATACTTCTCCAGTAATATACAATAACTGATTAAAAATGATAAGAATTGTTTTACAACACAAAACATTAATTTATAAAATTATAATTTAGAATTGGTGTTATTATCAAAAAAAAAGGTATTCAATCTAATATGAATCCGAAGAATACAACTCTTTAAATGTTTTAAGAACGAAAAGAAAACACATTAATGTAACTCGTTAATATAAAATTCGTTTAGAAAACGCGCACGGCTCAAGAATGAACCTTTATAAAAATTATATGTATTAAATTCGACACGAAAAACATTTCAATATAAGCGTACGTGAAACGTGCAGCGGCGATATTGTAAACGTAATTTTTCATACGGTAATCTAAAAAATGTGCACGCGTATGAGAGGCGGCATAACATAAATATTATGTAGATATAATAGCGTCACGGCAAGAAAGATAGACAGAAAGAACGTACGAAAGAAGTCTGACTCCGGCAACCTCTCCAAATAACAAAATAACTCTTTAGCGTAAGAAATAATGTCGTCACGAACGTGGAAAACAAGAGACGCCGGATTATAATGACGAACGAATGGTTGGCCAAAATTTATTTCCGACCGTCGACTTTTTTTCGTTCACGTTTAATTCATAAACATTTTTTTCGACGTTTTTGTTGTTGTCTTTCCTCGAGTATAAAACCTATGTCGTTCATTTAAGCTTATAAGAAAAAGTACGCCTTTTTTATTCGGTCAATTTTTTTGTTCGTTTTTTTATTTATCTATGTACTTTATTTTCAGATATGTATGTGTATATATAAATATATATTGAATTATACTAACAATAATTCGGATTTTTTCAAATTATTATATTTTATTCTCAAAAACATAAAAATATGTCAATTTAAATCATTACAAATAGTGATAACATACATGTATTTATTGAATAAATAGATGAATTTATCACGGGATATTGATGAATGATATGTTTTTAGAATTTATTCATAAACTTATGGAGATTAACATAAAAAAATTGTCTGATTAGGAAATAAATTAAAAAGTATACGTGAAAAATATGAAGAACCTAATTTGTAGTAAATGATGAAATAAATTATGTAAAAATCTATTTCTAATGTAAGAGATTGCAAGATTATTAAGAAAATGAAAGACCAACGAGCCTAAATCTAATGGAAGTTTAAATTAATGAAAAATAATTCATTTATTATATTGTCGCTCATTTCTAAAAATTAAGTTATAACTATAACCATTACTTAAATGGTAAAATGTTTAATGAAATTAAGTAAAAGAAAGTAGTAAAAAGTAAATCAAATCAAGAAAAATATCAATTTGTTCTAACAATTTAGATCTCCAAACTACTCTAACGAGGAAATAAATCATTTAAAAGGTTCATTGATTAATAAAAGTTTATTCCAGACACTACTTAATCAAATTCTAACGTTAATTCTAATGTTAATTTATAACTCAAGTTATAAATTAACAGCGAGAAACATCCACACATTTCATTATACATCACTTATAAAATATTGTGAATATTTATGTGTACGGCCTATAAATACCACAAGGAAATCTTCTATTTCAATTAAAGATGTCATTATATATTCAAACTCAGTCAGAGAATAACAAATCATTTTATTTAAATCATTTTTAAGAACAATTGAGAATCAGAAATTGAACGTTAAATGCAGTACATAATAGAGTAGATAAAAAGAAAGCGAAACGTAGTCCAAAAAAACCTTATTTATTTAAACATGTATTGATTATTTAGTGAGTTATGGATGGAATTATTTATTACAAATTTATGAAACTGAAATATATCATAAATAAGGATATCTGCAATAAAAAATTGGACTGTTTGAATCTAACGTTTTGTAAAAAAAGTCTATCTTTTATCCTAAGTTGATAAAAACTCTTTAATACAGTCAATTACATACCCCATATTGTAAGAATATGTTATAAAAATCATAAAGGATGCAGGAAAACAACATTTAAATCTACTTATTCTTTGACATAACATTATTTTATTATATGAATATCATCTAAGTCAAAGTGTACAAAATTATTTTAATTAAACACAATTTATTCCAATATGTGGATGAAAATTGAATTTTAAATCTATAAAGAAATTAAATATTTAGAAGAAAAACAGAAGAAAGAAGAATAGGTAAAATTATAAAAAAACACACACATATATATATATATATATATATATATATATATATATGTATGTATGTGTGTGTGTAAATATATATAGGCAATCAATGGTACAAAAAAAATCTTGGAAGAGGCCTTTATCTAGTAGTGGATTGACAGAAGCTGATGATGATATTGTCAATATATATATATATATATATATATATGTACACTTTGATTGAAAAATCAAAACCACGTTTATATTCTAAGAAAGACAACTAAAAAAAATTGACGACAAAAAATAACACAAATAATAAATATGTCAAAAATGAATAATATGTTCAAGATCTGATATGTATGACAGAACAAAACTTCATTAGAAGAGATTCCATGTAGCTCTATAATAGTCTTGAATCTGTGCAATCTACAAACATTCATAGAAATGCGTCACAATGCGAAGTATATTGCGTTCAAACGTCTTGCAATATACTTATTATTATAAAGAGTGCTATTTTTGATTAGGTATTGACATCCAGCAGTCATATTTTTACTTTATTTATTTATTGAATTTTATATATAAGCGGCTGTATATTAATTTGATATTTATAAGACTTTGGTATTTAATATATAGTTTATTAGAAATAATTACTAAACCAGTGATTTTTTTGAAAATGTTGATTACTATAAAGTAGGTGGAGATGGAAGCGTAAAATATGATTCATTTAATACAAATTATAAATATCTTGTAAAATAATAATTATCATAAATTACAGTCTACTGTTTGGTAGAAACAATTGAAAAAAATTAAAATCATTTCAAAAAATAATTTGCAAACTATAGCAAGAATTATAATTAATATTTGTACACAATAACAAAGAATATAATAATTTAAAGATGACTGAAACAAAATACCAATCATTGAAATATTGATTATTTCCAAAAACGAAATACAAATCCGATTTTTTTCAGAAAATGAACGAAATCTAAACATGATAACATATCATAACAAAAATATGCGTTTAATACCAAATTTTAATTTAAAATAAATATTTAATAAAAATAAAAATAAAAATATTATCAATAATAAATTATTTATGAAAGTGTTATATATATGATTTTTTTAAAAGTAATGAACAATAATTACAACAGAGTCCTTAAAATCTCAATAAAAGAATAATATTAATCTTCTGGTCTATTATAATATTATTTTTATAAAATCATTTTAATTCTTTCAATATAATAAACTAATATAATTGATGCGAACTCTGGGTTCTACGTTGTTTGTATATATATATATATATATATATATATATATATATATATATATAAATTCAATTTTAAAACCAGATATATCATCATTTAGATCAAAACATGTATGCATTTTTAAGTTAATTATATTTATAAAATAAAAAATTAAGTAAATAAAATACTAAATAAATCTAAATACTAATACTCTAAGTATTTTAATTTATGGAAATTTAAATTATTAAATCAATTAAATTTAACAATCAAAATCGAATTAAAATATATAAATATTGTTTCTGAAATTAATTAATTATACCAATTTTTTTTTAATTTTTCCGAAAAATGATTTTAACTGTATTCAAAAATGAAACATTTTATCATTTATGAGAGATGTGTATTACTTACTATGAAAGTTGAAATGTAGAACCTTGAACGTTAATTTATTGAAGACTTACCTGAAAAAAGAGAGGAGCATTAACATTTGTAGACAATTTGTAAACACATATGTTATTAGAATATGTTGAGGAGAGAAAATAAAAAGATTTATTTTTAAATGAATGAATGGTGTTTTAATACATATTATCAGGTTGAAAACATTAACTTATTAAAAAACGTTTCCATAGTTTAAAGTACTCTCCACACTTATTTACGTTGTAATTGATATAGAGAACCTCATACATGTCAGACGACGTGTTAAGAAATTATTTACCTTATTAATAATTATATAGTTGGATTTAGAAAATGGGCGACATATATGTTATTAAATCAAATTATTAATAATAAATAAATATAAGTTCTTCTCTTTAAATCTACTATGAACAGAAATCTTTTTTGATCACATTATGGCAGGTAAAATCGATAATCTATCCATCTATAACATGGATATTCTATATCATGAATATCTATCTCCATCTATAACTTAGTATAAAACGGATATTCTTTCCATTTTAAACCAAATTATAATAAGAAATGTCAAATAATTAAATAAATGTTGTTTTGCCTTATAATAATAAAAATATTATATTATTTTTACAATAATCAATAATCGCACATTTCTATAGTCGACAGATCAGAAAATTAATTTTAGAGTTCAGTAAAAGAATTTATAATTATCGAAAATAACGTAAATTAGATTTTTCATTGAAATTAATCTGAAAAATGTGAACAATATAATAGAAAAGTATGTAGTTTATTTAAGAGTTAATGCCTACAGCTTTTACTTCAATCAATTCAGTATACTATCCAAACATTTTTTTTTCTCTGGTATTTTATTGTTGGGAAAAATTTCAATTCTAAAAGCGAAGTCAAACGGGCATAGCCTATTTTAAATCAAAACTCAAATCCTACATAAATAAAATAAAATAATCAGGAAGAAAGAAACAAATTGTTGATAATTTATATATATATATATATGTATATATATATATATATATATATATATATATATATATATATATATATATATGATTTAAATAATAATCTGTGCTTTATTACATTTAACTTCTTTCAAATTTCCCAAAAGAAATAATATGGAAATGAACTTATGAACCTACGTTATGTTGAATTATGTTGAACTATGTTATTGTTTCTCTAACAATAAATATAAAGTATTTATTTAAAGAAAAATCTATGCACATGTAAAATCATTAATTTAATTTTATATAGAGTAATTCAATTTAGGGTTCCACATGAAAGTATTAAAAAAATTCCAAAAATTAAAAAAAATGTGTTAATTTTTTATTTAAAATTTTATTTTAATTCAATATTAAAATACAATTAAATTAAAATACAAAATATTTAATCTTTGCGGTTTTCTTTAATACTTTCATGCGTAAACCTAAATTAGATCATCCTATACATGAAAACATGCCAATATTATTTTATTTAAAAACTGTTTTTTAAAAAAAATTACTTCCTATTTGGATTCAACTCTCATTTTGTTACAGTGAAAATATTTTCAAAGATATATGTTTTCTAGAACTACTTTCATGTATTAAAAAAATAAATCGAACATTTCTAGATACATTTATATTTACATATATATATACATATATATATATATATATATATATATATATATATACATACATGTACATATATTAATAAAAGAGCTGACATTTCAAGAAAAATATTTAAATATAAGTAACGCGACAATTCATATAAAGCGAAAATATACTACCGGGGAAGTAAATTTCGTCAAATGCGTCTGTAGAGAAAAATCTAGAAAGTATTCCGCTCTACAAAAACGATGATAAATTCAAACGTTTTGTTCGACATCCCTGGCAAAAACGATGAACGCGAATGCAGTGAATTGAGACGAAGCAGTGGAATAAAACATAACTGAAGATAACAAGCGTTCAGATGAGAGGAAAAATCGAACGAAAATAATGCCGCGACGGAAAAGTGGCAGAAAAATACATCCTGCCGATCTACTCTCCGAACGAAAATGGACGTAGACGAGTGCCGTTGATTCGCTTGACGATTTTCGAACGAGATACCTTAAATTCGAAACTATGTGCTATGTTTATTATTAAGTGTTCTGTTCGCATCAATTGTGAAATGAGTTTTATTGAAAACTTATTGTGTTTTCGAAAAGTGTACAGGTAGGTATAAACAACCATATAACCTAAACTTAGTTACATTTATTGTGTTAAAGGAGAATTATATGAGCTTCTTTGATAAAATGACATTAATTATACTAAAGCATCTAGTACGTGATCTTATTTTATCAATTTCTTTGTTCTTTATGCAAGAATTTTAACAATGAGTCATAATAAAATAATCAGAAGACTTAATTTATTTTCTTAATTAAATTAATATATAATTGTGTCGAAACTTGCTATAATAAAATTTTAAATTGGTTCTCTGAACCTTTTTATACATTTGTAATTCACAGGGCATCACATATAAAAAAGATTAGAAATACGAAATTTTATTTCTTTTCTTACTCAAAATCTTTTAAACGAACAAGTTTAAGAAAATCTATTTTGTATTGGAAGTTGACATATTCCAGAAGCTCATACTTAGCATACATATTTTATTCACTAGTTTCAGATATTACCCAATTTACTGGTATAAAATATATAAAAATACTAGGAAATAAGTAAAAATCACTATGACAAAAAGCTTTTATGAAATGAAATATAAATATTCATATATATTCAAAGAAATATTTAAGTTGTAATATCTTTGAACACAATTTTACACAATGTGCAAACAGTAAATAACTTGTCACAAATATCATAAACAATATATTTTTGACACAAAATTGGTCGACGTAAACAAGTACCATGTAAAATATGACGATAATTTAAATAACGACATACGCAAGTTTAGTGTAAAGCCATTCATATGCGCTGTCAGAGATCCAAAACATGAATCAATCTTGATTAAAATGCATGAAAAATTACATTTTACGAAATGCATTCCGTTGTACGATAAACATTTCCATACAAGCTTACACATATTTGTATACACTCACACATAAATACATACACACGTGTCACATAATGGCTGAAATATCACAACAGCAGTTGCATGATGTAATATTCTACGTTGTGATTCGAATACATCTCATCTTCTAGTACTGAAATTGTAGATTCCGTTATATTGTATAGAAGAAATAGTGATGTTGCAGATGCAGAAACGATGTTTGTACAAGGAATGATCGGAAAATAACAGATATGTTTATGTCGATGGAGTTGTGAGTTATGATCGAACTTGTTGGTCTGTATGAAATATTGCAAAGTGTACAGAGCGAACTAGCGTTTTTAGAAACCATAAATAAAGTTTTTCATACATTTCTAACTTTTTGTGCACTTTCTACAAGATATCGATTTTTCTTAATGCTTTTATTAGCTGTCGAAATTTTTATTCACAATTTTTCACTTTTTCCAAGTAAAACATAAATTTTCACATAGAAAATTTAAAAACATACCTTCTCTCTTACAGTACTAAATTTATAACTTTATACCTATGTTAAATAAAAATCGTTCATACGTACTTTATGAAATTTTGCTCAAATTTAAATTCGAGGCGATAATAACTATTCAGGAGTAAAATTAATTAATTAATTAGCCATATTTATCCTTTCATGAACTCTCAAAAAACTGTAATTAGATAAAGACGATCAAGAAAATGAATTAAGAGTTTATAAATATAAAACCAGACAATCCCAATTTTATAGAGATTAATTTTTATAAATAATTGAATGAATAAGAAAGCAACTGATACAAAATAACAATATATATATATATATATATATATATATATATATATATATATATATATATATTAGTGCAATATTACTACGAAAATTGTAATATTTTATAATATTAAACTTTAATTTTTGAAGTTCAATATTTTTCCTATAAAAATAAGATCATATTCACTGAAATAATCCTATTAACCATTTAAATTAAAATATATATTTAAAAAAATATATAATTCTGTATATAACATAAATAATTTTCAACTAGTATTATTAATAGAGATATGTTAATAACGATGGAGATCATTGTAGAAACACAAAATTGATTACTACATAGAAAACATTTTTTTGCTGATATTTAATATGAAATATATCGATATACTAATTTGAATAATTTCTGGAATGCAGACATATTGTCTGTTAATGGTATTATTTTCGAACCAATCAGCAGTTGAATATATATATATATATATATATATATATATATAATCTTGTATTATATTAAAGATTCCAGAATTGGCTTCTCAGAAAATAATTTACGTTGTTTAATTACAACTTTTTGCATCAAAATGTTGAATATCTCAAGTTTCACTCTAACGAAACCGCTCATTAAAACAAAACAAAAAAAGTTTATTAAATTTTCCAAATATCTCACTTTACTAGTATTAGCATTTCTAAAGATTCGAAAACAATTAATTAACCAACACAGAATTGTAATTGAATTATATTTTTAATTTCCAATATAATAGAATTATATTTGGAAAGCACTAAAAACATACGAGTATATATATATATATATATACAAAAGTATTTTTTTTATCACAGAAATATTTTCTCAAAATTATATTTTTAGTTTGTTACAAGAATATATTTTGTTTGTAATTATACTTTTTTTAATTTAATTAGATATAAACATTAACTCGGTGCCTTGAAATTGAATCAATCATGACTCTAATTTAAATTAAAATATTTTCTTGGAATTTTATTATTTTGAAGTGCCAAACTGTATATTTAAAAACACTATATATCCTATCCAAGCAGTTCCCATAAACTCACCCAAACAGTAGTGAACACGATGGTGTCCGAAAAGTAGCATATAGTCATTACATACTTTTCCCATTCCAACTGAAAAAAATGCTATCAAAGCCTCGAGAATGATTTGTTCAGCTTTAGGGGGAAATGTATTGATACATAAACTATACAAAAAAAATCTAAAATATTGGAAGAGTTCTGATAATATATTATAACTTCATGGACTCAAAACTGGAAACTTTTTTTGACTAGAGATAAGTCAGTTACCAGACAGATGCAGCAAAATTATATAAAATATTCGAGAATAGATTAAAAAAGATTTTTCTTGTTAAGATGTGTAACTGAGTCAAGTTCTATTGTATTAACAATTTAAAACAAATCCTCAAATTTCTTAAAAAAAAGAATACAATAAGTTATATTAATTTTTAGTTGTGGATTTAGATGTTAATATACTTTTAATGTATTTTAGAATCAAATTTAAACAAATAAATTAACAAATGGGAATATAATGTGTGTATTTACATAGATTATTCAAAAGACTTATTTTTACTTTTTGGTATTGAGACAATTTTTTCTCTTATTTCGTTATATTTAATATAATGAATGAGAACAAAACTTTCTCAATCGCAGATTTAGTTAAAAATAATTTTATATTTAATAACAGAAATTTTATATTTATTAATAAATAATTATTTATAATCAATCAGATCTATATATAAGATAAAGTAGTACAATATAATAAATTAAAGAAATTTTCAATTTTTTCTTTTTCTGTATTTTATTAGAAATATATCAAATTTTGTATACTTACATATATTTATCAAATTACCATTCAACATTCAAATTATCAACATTCATTTAATTGCATAAAAAATTATACACGCACACACATATTTTTGTGCATAAATTTATATATATATATATATATATATATATATATATATATATATATGTTTTACTTTTCGTCCACACCTAATATCAACAATCTCAATATTCACCAACCACTTACTTTATTTCCTTGATGCATTCAGCAAAATAAAATATTTTATATGCAGACTTCGCTTTTCCTAGATGCATTTAAGATATCAAATAATATTGGTAAGTTTTGCAACAATCTATTTGATATTCAAACACAAACGTATGATTTTTATTACATATACAGTATCTCGTATCATTGCTAAAACTCAGATTTATTTATTTAAAAATTCGTACAAAGAAGTGTATATAGAGAGACCTATCACATTTTAGAGCTCAGTATCGTACTAATGCCTACAAATGTATAAATTCTACTTTGAAACTACCATTTATAAATATTTATAAGCCTTTTTATAAATGTATATATATATATAGTAAAAGAGGATTAAAAATAGTTAAAAAGGATTGCGTATGAAAAAGTTATGTGAATAAATTAAATTCTACTATAGTATAGTAATGAATAAAATAAAGATTATGTATATGTAATGTGGAGCAGAAAATCTAATTAGAATTATAATTTTATACGCAAGAACATGGCCATAAAGATGAAACTATTTATTTGGATCAACGATATATTTCACTTTTATTTAAAACAACAATTTCGAATTCTGAAGCGTGAAATTGTCTTCTGTCTTGTTTTCGACTCGTTTCTCTATTTTACTGATGTTTAAATAACATTAGCGCGTTGACGACCGTACTCGAAAATAAATAAATCTCTTCTTTGTAGTACACACACACTTACATATATATATATATATATATATAAATATACATGTATATGTATATATAAATATACATGTATATGTATATATATAAATATACATATATATGTATATATATATGTATATATATATATATATATATATAAACTAAACGTAACTGTTTTGATATGTGTGTTAATTATTTTTAAGGTGCCAAAAGACACAAGAAAATTAAAAAAAAAATTGTTTACGAATGAATAAAAGTGAATTAAAATGTATAATAAATCTGCGTAATTTTTGACATTCTTTCAAGTTTAAATACAAGAGGTTATATGTCAGAAGGACATATACCTGACTTCAGTAATTTTAGGGTTCAATGATATTCTAAGTACTTTTTTATCATCTTTTCGGTATAGAAGAGATTTGAATCCGACTAAAATTTATTTAGTCTTCAACCACTTTTGCACTACAAAAGCAGTAAAACAACATACAGTATTATAAAACCTGAAATTACAAAATAAATTTAAACTTTTTTAAATTAATGACTCGTAATGTGTTTAAAATAACGAAATATTTCAAAAAATTAAAAAAGATTAAAAGTTTATTAGAAATAAATACAAAGGTGATTTAGTAACATTAATACATATTTACCATTAAATTTAAGTAGGAAATATACGATGAATAGAAAACTATAGGACATTAATAGGTAAATACATATTATATAAACATAACTTGTGAAGATATTGCATCAAAACTGTATATCATCCTTTTTCTTCTTCTCTTTTGTCATATAGTAATTATTTCAGAATGTATTGCCAATGCAACCTTCTCTGTTGCAAAAGTGATACAACTTGATTTTATATATATATATATATATATATATATATATGTATTAGGTTCGTAAAAAAATTCGGTTAATGGCCTTCAAATTCATATACATTTTTCAATTTTTTTATTTTCCTAGCTGTTTTAAGTGGTAAAGAACTATTGGATGACTAACGCCTAACTTTTGTTGTGTAAGGTCTCGAATTGTTGTACGTGGTTCTGATTCAAATAACGCCTTCAGTTGGTCGTTAAGAACTGAAGAAGGACGTCCGTAACCTTCTTCATTTTCAAGGATTTCGTTCCCAGCACGAAATTTTTGGAACCACCATTGCACCGTACGTTCCTTAACAGTACTCATACCAAAAAAATCATTTAGTTTAAGAGCACGTTCTGTTGCTTTACTACCGGTTTTTAACTCATGCAAAAAATGCTCTTATTTATTTCTTCTCCATCTTCAACTCAATAGCCTAAATCGAAGCGGAATTAATAATACAACCAAGACAATGTTACTAAAAAATACTTATCAAAAAATACATATTAAAATTATTTCATATGAATATGATTAAATACACTTCCATTGAAAAAAAATAAGGTTTGAAATCAGAAAACCAAAAACGCAATTATTTTGCAACCTAATATTTATATGCAAGTTAAATAAACAGCTAAAATGATTGTAAAAAAGATAATTTATACATAATTTATTTAAAAGCATAGGCTTATGCTGGCAAAATAAGAAAAATAACAAAAAATAATCAGTGATCTTGAAAAATTGCAGAATTGTTTGAAGAGCGCTGTTTGTGCGTCGCCCGTATATTGCAGAATTCAGACGAGGAATCTGTGCGTGCACCACATAGAGCGTCCATATGTACGTAGAGGTAGAATATAACAGAAGCAGATAGAAGATAATAATACAGTGGAAGCTATCGTTCGAGCCCGCTGTTTTGTCAGACTCCGTGACAATGTAAAATTAATATGTCGGCGATTGTGTCGTTGACAGTGATTGTTAGTGCCATATATTTACCGCCGGCGGCCGGAGATGACGGAACGCCCGTTCTCTCTTCACTGAAAATCAGTAAGGGAGATCGTAACGTTACGTCGTTGTACACGTCGGACGGTGACGCCGTGGAAAAATTGCACGCGTACACTTTCTTTTCAAAACGGAGAGTGAAATGTCTCTACAAGTGTTCGTGTATAAAGCATCTCGAGTGGATCTATTAAATTTCAAGTAGTTCCACTACAATATAATACGGTATGCTATTATTTGAATAGTTGCGTATACAAGGTAAAAATCATTAACGCATTTTAGTTTTAAGAAATACATTAAAAAATACTAACAATTTAATAAATGTAAATTTAAGTTTTTGATGTACTGATAATAAAAATCAACGGATTATTAATTTATTGTGTAGTATATTTTTATTTATACTCAGTGTTTCAATTACTTCTAATAATAAAGTACATGTAGGTATATATATATAAATATATATATATATATATCACTCAAAACATAATAAGTTACGAATTAAATAATAACATATTCAAATCTGTTTAATTATTATATAGTAACAGATAATTGATTGACAATATAAAACAATGAGATAAATATTCTAATATATATATATATATATATATATATGAAATAAATATACTATAGATATATTTTACTACAAGATATATAAAAATATTTATGTCAATAAATAAAAAAATATGAATCAGTTATATTACTTTGATGGAATATTTTGTAGGTTACTGTGATTGTTTATTACTTTTTTTAATTATTTTAATTTGATTCTGTACAATTCCATTTTATTTACTACCAAATATTAATATATATTTAGATAGCCTGTGAAAATTGACAGAAAATATAATGAAAGATGGAAATAAAAAAACTGTTTATTGGTTTCTACAACATAATATATTTATACATAAAAAATACCTTAAGATCAAAACTTAATGAATGAAACTTGAAACCTATGTACTGACACTGCAAACAATTCCCTTCATAATAGATACTCGTCACTTTTTCTGCAAGACAAATTTCGAGAAATATGGGTTTATATTATATAGATAGAAATAGAATGTACAGAAATAGAATAAAATAATTATGAAGATAGGAAAATTGATACTAAAACTGATACACGTATGAGTTAAAAATTAAAGTGTAAGAATAGAGTGTGTTAATATTTTTAAATTTCGAATATAACAAACAAAAGTCACACTACAGAAAAAATATTTCATTCTGGAATTCGAAATCTGAAAATTGTTTATTATTATTTTAGAACAGGATTAAAAGTACGTCTAATTTCTTACTGCGTTGATACATTTCGTAACCATCAGTTAATGAAAAAGATAAAAAAATAATTTGAAAAATCATTGTAATCTACAAATCAAAAAGAACTTCTCTTTCATATTATTTTGCATATAACGATACATATATATATATATATATATATATATATATATATATATATATATATATATATATATATATATATTGTTCAATTGGGATGTAATATATTCCTTTTTCACTCAGTCAACAATAAGAAATAATGCAAAACGAAGACAAAAAGTAGTTTTCATAATATAATGAAGAACTATTGAAAACTGTTTCCCCACTGAATGAAATTTTTGTAAAAAGTAAGGATTCAACTTGATATTTTTCATAATAATTTCATTAAAAACATATTTATTGATTGTTTAAAAAATGTTTATGTTACAACTCTGAATTATATATTTTCGTTTATACATTTATTTTTGATTTATTTTTCTTTATATATATATATATATATATATATATATATA
The DNA here is from genome assembly GCA_034766995.1 of Acanthacorydalis orientalis. Lineage (NCBI taxonomy): Eukaryota > Metazoa > Arthropoda > Insecta > Megaloptera > Corydalidae > Acanthacorydalis > Acanthacorydalis orientalis. The sequence continues at coordinate 11,628,185 of CM068321.1, read as the reverse complement.
TATATATATATATGTATGTATATTTATATATATATATATATATATATATATATATATATGTATATTTATATATACAAATTGAATTTTATAAATTATTTTCAACCTTTTATATTAGAAAAGTATTAAATAATTGTATAATCTTCAGATTTTGTTAATTTTATACGAAAAAAATTAATACATATTTACCATTAAATTTAAGTAGGAAACATACGATGAACAGAAAACTATAGGACATTATTGGGTAAATACATATTGTATAAACATAACTTCTGAAGAAATTTTAAAAGTAATTATTTCCCAAAAAAAATGAAAAGAAGCTTTATTTCATCTATTGTATATTAAACTTTATTATCACAATATATTATTTCCCCTCCTTTAATGTTTATTTTCAAATTCTTTGAAGACAATATGTCTAAAAATAAATGTATAACAAATCATGTATATATATATATATATATATATATATATAAATATATATATACACATATATGTGTGTGTATATATATATATATATAAAGTTTTTGATAAAAATTTTTGCAAAATATATTTTTAACTTTCAACTTACGTTGTTTAAATAATCAAATATTTAAGAAAACATGGATTGTAAAAAAACTCAAAATAAACAAATTAAATATCCTTCTGTATACGTAAAATCAAAATTCTCCACAAAAAACTTTATAAAACACTATGTTGCAAAAAATAACTTATCTACGAGAATGTTTATATAGACATACTGACATATATATATATATATATATATATATATATATATATATATATATATATATATATAAATCAATTCTTTATTTGATATATTTATTGATTCATTCCGTTACATGTGCAAGTTTGTAAATGACAAGTGGGCGAGAACAGCAGGCCCGTAATTTGACGAGCGAAGTGAGCAGGGGCGGAGCCCCTTAGTTATCATATAAAAACGTAATAATGTTGTTAATATAGATATAATATATATATATATATATAATCAAATTATGTAAATATAAAATTTAAAAAATCGATAAAAGCAGCAATAAAATTGCATCATTAATTTAAAAACAACTTTTTTATTTGTACAAACACATCTCTTTTCAACTTCTATTCCAAAATTTATTGTTAATTTCAATTTATTTCGTAATCCTATCTAAAAAAATGTTATAAAAACGTACTTACTCAAAGGAAAAAATCTTTTCGAATAAATTCCAATTTAAATTTCAATTTATATTAAGTAAAAACTGTCTGAGTACTACAAAAACCAAACAGTCTGATGCGTAGTATGAAGACGGAGCAAAACAGATTTATTTATAGTGTAAAAACATCTAACATTAACTGGAATTTACATTCTAACAAATTGTTAGTCTTTTTTTTTTAAAAAAAATCAACTTACTATATTATGAATTTAAGTTATTTCACTTAAATGAGTTAATAATTTATATGTACTTTAATTATATTAAAACAATTGTAATTAAACAAAATACCCTACTGTTTATAATAGACCTGTTGTTTAATTTTTATTTCTTTCAAATATATTACTTTGAAGCTTAAAGGATTGCAACACAAATGTTTGAAATAAATCGTTTTTGTTATAAAATCGACTTACCCCAAATTCAGTTTAAACCGCAGACCTATTATTCAGTCTGTCATGGTTTGCAATAGTTACTACTCTCACTTTCAGTTTTACCTATATATATATATATATATATATATATATATATATGTCTGTAAATATGTTCATATTTTGTGTACGTGATGAATTTGCGATTCCAATAGCGAGTAAAAAACATTGGTGTAAATGTGTATGTAATCAATCGTAGAAGCATCGACCAGTCTCTGTTTCTGTTTTTTATTTATTTATTTTTGTACGAATGGCCGTACTTACACCGGCTTACACGTCGTTTTGATTTTATTTACGTCCTGGCAAGCGGGAAACGCAAATGATTTTGATGGAACCTCACAGCTATGAAATTATTAACTACTGTTCAATGTAAAAGAGAATTTGTACGTACAAATTGTACAGAGTTTGAAACATGTAGTATGAGAAAATATGATCAATAATCATACGAATATATATATATATATAATACATATATATATATATATATATATATATATATATATATATGTATACATATAAGTTAAAAAATTAGAATAAAAATGATAATGCTGCTGCTTAGAATAAATTAGTTCGGTGGCAGTGGGTCTCCTTGGAATAGAATTATAAAGTGATACTTTTTTTTCTTTTTTCGTATCTTGCTGAAAAGAGATAAAGAAAACAGTAATGGCTACAGAATTCAAGATCATGTCTCATTTAAAATTTGCAAAACTGTATTGAAAATAGATTGTTGACTCAAATCTTTATAATATTCTACTTTAATTTAATACATGTAATCGGTTTTATCAATAAAATATAGAAACTATTCCTTACTGAAATTTATCTCATAAATTATGTTGTTCTAAGAAACAAATTAGTGTAACAAACTGTTGTCTTCTTCGATATAATCATACAAATATCTTCAATTGAAGTATAATGGTGGTTTTGATGTCAAATATAAATAGATGTAATATACTAATTAAAAATCAAATATTCGTGAAATGTAAAATAAAATTATGAAATTTAATTGAGATTATACATAAAAATCGTTTCCTATTTCAAATAAATATAATGTTTAATTAAATTCAGTTCTTGTCTTCAGTTCATTAAATTTTATTAAAAAATGAAAAGAATATCTAGTAAGAAAATAATATTGAATATATATTTTAAGAAATAACATCAATTAATTGAAATGTAATTAAATATACAAATAATTTATTATACAAGTTTCATGATTCAATTTTTATTTATCTTAAATTATTAAAAACAAACAATAATAATAAGACATGATAATGAATTCTCTGAAGTATTCAAAATATATTTAGTATTTTTATAATCATATTTCTTTAATTTAATAAATTTTCATTCTTACAGTCTCTCAAGTACTAAAAAATATGTTATATACTATTTCTCTTTTAGCATAAAAAATAGGATGGGAATGTTTAATAAACTTTTTTATTCTTACAAATATTGAAGCTCTGAATAAACTGGCACAAAAATTAAAGCTTATTAATTTAAAGTTAATGGTACAGATTAAAAGAGATACTGGGTACATTTAAATCGAAAATGTGTTTTAAACATACGATAACAAACAAATAAAAACTTAACGAAGTTTAAAAAGTAATTGTTGTAGAAAATAATATCATATATAATTGATATTACCGTATTTGTCAAATAAACACGAATGTATACACATTCTGTGTGATAGGAAATTATTCGTTGAAACTTATTTCACGTTATCATGCATTACACTCGTTGTATTAATGTAATGGGCATTACAATTCTACTAGATAGATGTGTGCGGTTCACATATTAAAAAAAACGTTCAAATACAAAAAAAACAACGGTGGAAACACGTCCATATCAATTAAAACCAATTAAAAAACATGCGGATGCGATAAAATCAATACAAACAGCCATCATCCACTAGAACGTGTTTTTGGTATATAATATATATATATATATATATATACATACATACATACATACATGTAAATGTATATATTTTTTGTGTATATTAATATAAATTCTATCAAAAGGTTGGAATGTTTAATATAAAATATTTATTCAAAAACTTATAAAAATATTTATGTAAAAATATGAATGAAGAATATCAAAATATAAATATAATTATGATGAAAATCAATAATGATAAAAAGAACAAGTGAGTGAATATGAATAAATTTAATGAACAACAACACAGTTTAAAGAAAAATGAAAATTAAAAACCGAGTGGGTGTGGTATACTAAAAGTTTTTTCTCAAAACCAAAGAAAAATAATTACTTCTAAAATATGAACATTAAATGTTGAACAGTGTATGAAGTAAAGATTGATAATTATCAAAGTTCACGCAAAAGTGAACATATAAATTGATTCTTTTGTAAGATTTCAGAGATTATCTTTATTAGATGGTGTGTTTAATGAAAAAGATGAGTATATAATGAAAATATAATAATTATTATATTAAATTGTATTGGATAAAAATGTTTAATTAAGATATTTTTAATATAATTAATAATAATTAAATTTAAGTTTAGAGACTGACATTAAAAACATTATAAAGTCTTTAAAAAATACTTGAAAAAACTAAAAACTTGAATCGTATTTAAAATTATATATTAAATATATAAATAGAATTCAAATAAACTTCTAACAAAATTAAAGAGAAATTGCATTTTAAAAAACGAATTAAAACTTGACACCATACATTTTTCTTAATAAATTATTACAATAATTATCTATTATTAATCACTTTCATAAATTAATTTCGATTTTCTTGGTAAAATAGTGTCTCTTATTCAGAAATATTCATTTGATTAGTAATGTTATTAATTGGTAAATATTTTAATCGCAAATCTATTATTTTAAGAGCATTTAAACAAAAAAATTCAATGTTTGTGAGAGTGTTGTGAGTTAATTGAATGTCATTAAATATTAATAGTGATTTTAAGAATTTTTTTAAGGAATATTTGTAGAAGTATTATATATATATATATATAAATATTAATATACATACATAACTGTTAATTATTTTAGAAAAGAAAATAACACCGTCGTTCAGATTCAGTTTCGCAAGACACGAAATCAAATATAGAGATACAAACGAGAATCTGAATAATCAGGCAATGATAGTCCCTTCTAATTATTGTTTGTTTAGTCGCATTTTTTCACTAATACTTTAATGCAAAATCTGAATCTGAAGTGTCGCATAATTAGTGTCTTTCTTAGTTAAGCCTAAGAAAGACACATTTAAAAAAATAAATGAATTGCATCTACTTTACAGATTACTGTAAAAATATTACACTCCATTTTTATTAATTCCTCTCTAAAAACTCACATGTCTATATATATATATATATATATATATTCTATAAATAAATATATGAAAAAAAGTACTTAATACTTGTCAAAAAATCTAAAAATATTAAAAAAATATTCTATTAGGTTGGTAGAAAAATAATTTCGGTATATGACTTTCAAATTAATATACATTTTATAATTTAAGTGAGTTTAAGTGGTCCAGAACTGTTCGCTGATTAATGCCTAACTTTTCTGCAAGTTCTCGAATTATTGTGTATGGTTCTGATTCAGCTAACGATTTCAGTAGGTCGTTATAAATTGAAAAAGGATGCCTGAGACCTTTTTCATCTTCAAGTCTCTCGTCCCCAGCATGAAATTTTGAAGCAGAATTAACAATAAAACCAAAGTCTATTTTACCAAAATCCAGAACGAGAAATGTAATTTGAAATGATATTAATATAAACATGATAAAATGTCACTTTCGTTGATTAAATATTAAGGTTAGAAATCAGGAAAAAAAACGCAATTATTTTCCTACCAATCCAATATATATATATATATATATATATATATATATATATATATTAAATAGTACCATTCCTAGCAATTTATATAAATGTATATATATATATATATATATATATATATATATATATATATATATATATATATACACAACTGAAAAACATTAAAACTAGACAGAAAAATATAAATATATAGAGCTTAATAAAATTGATAATTAAATCCGTTTCAATTTTTTATCGAAATAAAAAATTTCGTAACGAATTTAATTCCATGAATCTCTCAAATTGTTTTCATTTACAAGTTTTTATCGACAGCTGTAGTCAAATTTCAAGTTTACAAAACAACCATTTTTATTTTAAATTAAAATATATCGAACACATTTAACGTTTTTGTTTCTCTTCAAATTAATATAATTGTATGAAATTACAATTCCTGTACATTATCAGTTGATTACACACAAACGTTTTACTTCTAAGTAAAAAAGAATATCACGCATCGTTACGTGCTTTTTTTAAAAGAACCTCGGAAGGTCAAAGTTTATCCGACTGTATAGCTCGCGGACGTTTCTTACGTTATTAATTTCAAGTCTAAGAGCTGGATGTATCATACGGATTAATGTATATGTATATGTACATACATATATATATATATATATATATATATATACATATTCACGTAGACACATTTTATAAAATATAAATGTATATATATATATATAATTACAGTAAAAAAGTTCATATTTTTAAAATCTTATTTGTTTATCTAAGTTTATTTCTAACATGAAAAAAGTTACGTGCACAAAATGAAAATACTATTATTTTTATTTTATTTGAATATATATATATATATATATATATATATATATATTTCGAAACAATGAAACATTTCATTAGTAGTTTACAAAATATATGTTTCAGATAATATTTTAACAAATTCAGTAAAATATTTCTATAGTTTTAATTCAGTGGCTGGTTTCAATCAAAAATATTGAATAATTCATTTTTGATTGTTGTTTATGTAGATTTCGATAGCAATACTATTATGCTCAAAGCACTAAGGAATAGAAAAATGTCTAGGAATGGAAATTTTTTTTATCTCTGATTGCTCTGAGAATGATAACACAGCATCATAGAAATGCTCATAAGCAATAATAAATATAATCAGTAATCATTTATTAAATATTTTTGACTCAAAAAATATTGTTTATGGAATGAGTAAAAAATGAATTTGTGAATGACTGTTCAATAAGTCTAATATAAACATTATAATTTTAAATTTACACAAATAGTATAAAACAATGTTTGTAATTCTTCATTAAATATTGAAAACCGGTTACATAGATTAATAGTGTCTAGTGTACCATTAATAATATCCGATCTTATTAAATTTATTAAGAATATATTTATAAATATGACTAGATCCAGTGGCAAATTAAGCACTACAACTAGTGAGACTTACTTTCAGTATTTAATAAAAAAATATGAGCATTTTCCATTACTTTTTTAATACATTATTAATTGTTAAAAATGAAATATAAAATTTTATGAAAACACTAACATGTATGCTCGTCTAAGACAAGAAATCCAGTATTTTTACCTTTTTAAAAAGCTTATTCTTGTAACAAACTTCTCAGAATTAACTGAAGGAAGAGAATTCGATATTCATAATTACAATATACTACTGTTAATTGCTGTATTCGAATGTTGTAAAAAAAATTATTATGTACTTTATAACATTTCTAATTTCTGGAATAATTAAATATTTACTGTAACTGAGCAAGAAATCTTTGGTTGTCACAAATTAAACAAAAATATTTAATACTTCTTGTACTAAGTCTCTAATTATAATATTGTGAGCTGTTTAATAGAAACAATCGACAGTGTAATTCGAGAAGTATGTAATGTATTGTCATATTATTAAAATCATAGGTTTTATAAATTAAACCAGTCCAATTCTCATATCAAAATTCCCTCGATCATTAATTTATAACGATTAACATCTACGAGTAATAAATTTACACTTTCATTTTTAACAAAGAAGACCCTAATTATTACACCAGACATCATCCCATATGGAAATATACGCACTTGTAAAAAAATATTAGGGGATTTAAGTTAAACAGAATCTGAAATTCTGTTTATTTGCTAAAAAATGTAATTCAAAATGAGCCTTTGTACGAAATTATTACACGGAAATATATTATAGCTATTGAAACTCATTGTTACAGTGTGAATTATTTTATTTAAAGGTTTTAGAAAGTTCTTAATAATATTATAAAAAAGGTAAGATAAAATATAAACGATCATTATTGAGATACCTGTATATATGAGACTAATACTGAATAAATTCTGGAACGTGTAATTTTTGGATAAAAATTATATGAATTATTAATGAAATGTGATGATATAAATCGAAATAATTTATGAAATATGATTTGTTAATCGATTTTATTGAAATACCGAATATTCTATAGATGCTTTTCTTTATAAATTTTTAATGAAGAATTAAATAATTTCTCATGATAAAAGTACAATCATGTTCGTTCAATTTGTAAAAAGTGTTTGGTAATATTTTAGTAATAATGCACATGTGAGAAAAGAGAAGAAGTAGAACAACAAATCCCAGTCCGGGAAAAGAAAAATAACAAAACTACACAGAAGGCATTTCATTCGTAAGTGAAACGTAAAGATACGATCGTTTCCCCTTTCAAAAATAGAAACAATGCCGTAACCGAAACACCCAGCATCCAGTCAATCCGGGAGCAATGTGACCCAACGTGGCCGTAACAAATGTTACTTCTTAAATATACGTTACTAACGCCACAATATATCATTTGTATGAGTTGGCATTTTTTTCGCCAACGAATCTGGTGAAATTTCATTCTTTGTGAAACATAAATTTCTGCCAGGCGTAGAGTTCGGACATAAATGCGGTTTATAAAATATTTATGTTTTTATCTTGCATGTAATGCTGAGGAGATTTTAATCAAATTCTCTCTACGAGTATTTTGTTCGGTCGTTTATAAAATTTTCCGAATTTTTAATATAATATTTCGGAATTTCACGTTCGCCTCGCCGTGCACGAATAAGCACCTACTGGCACTGAAAAACCTGCTAGCAAACAATTTTTTCCGGTTGTACATAATAAAAAATTCACCCATATCAAACTTAATGTGTATAATTCTATACACGGATAGATAATTCGTTCTAGTTAGTGGTTGAACGGACGCGGTAATCGGATTTTATTAAAGTCTTACCGATTAATCAAACCAACGGATTGTTGTAAACAGACTTTTTATACGTTTATTCAAATTTCAAAGCACAAGAAATAAATTACAATAATTTGTATAGTTTTATGAAAAAGGACAGATATAACAAATGTAAAAATTTCGTGTCAGTTATCAGATTCAAATCAAATTAGTTTAAATAAAAGTCACACTTTTATAATCGCAGAATAATAAAACATATTTTTTTATTTTTACAACATAACAGCAATAAAACTATCATTTTATTTAAAAAAATATTGAAATAAAGTTCGTTAAAGAATAATATCACATTTAGAGAAAGAAGCCCATTTTGTTTCATTTTAAAACATAAAATACACGTATTTAAATTTTTTACAATAAAATAACATTTTTTTATATAAGGCTCCATATTTATTCTAGCTGTTTTCTTTTATAAAATATTAAAATAACTTTCATTCTATATTTTCATAAAAAAACTTCTCGCATATATATATATATATATATATATATATATATATATATATGTGTACACATATGTTTTAAATACATACATATATCCATGTAATTGAAACGCTACATACAAGAATGGCTTTCTGTAGCGACTGGTACTCCAACGTGCTGTATTTACGCAGTTTGGCTTGACAAAGCTATTTGTGTGTAACACGATACTTGCGACTCAATGAAATTACCCAGCCACAGGTCGATTCCAACAACGGGGGGTCGCACGAAAGCAAATTGAAGGGGTTCGTAGAAAGAACACAGTACACATTTTGCATATGTGTGTGTATGTATGTATAATTTTATTGTATGTCAATAAATCATATTGGCTTTATCGTATTTCGTTTATAAATCGTTCTAGAATATAGAAAATGTGTTTCGCTCTACATAAACATGTACTTTCATATATATATATATATATATATATATATATATATATATAGGGGTGAATTTAAGTAAGTGGCTTATATATTACAGTTCTGAATTAATATGCCACGAGTTTTAATCTGATCTTGTAACATATGTCATCTTTCATTAATACTTAAGGGAGTGTTTGTATGCTTTATCACGTTTGATAAATTGACATATTACAGCAGATTTTTTTGTATTGTTTCATATATAAAAAAATGAATGCTATTCAGTATTCTATTTATTAGAAATTACAAGCCATTATTATTGGCTTAACTTTTTATTATAGATGGTCATTAAACAAATGTAGATTTGACGTATGCGTTTATGGGATACTTAATACTTTTTTTATTAATCATATTGCTTTTTAAAACTATAAATTACTTTAATTTTTAAATTGTAGTTCTATAAAGATCATGAACAAGTAAATAAGGTTAAATAATTATAAATTGTGCTTTTAAAAATTAAAAAAGTAGTATGTCTACAAGTAGAAATTAGATATTCTAGTGATATTCTAGAAAAATGCTTTTCCCAGATCATGACAGCAAGTTAAGTTTAACTCTCTAGTTTCAATTTAACGACAACTGCTACATCCGAGGACGTATACTGGTTATCGGGTCTCTAAGACTCCCGGAACTATAGCTACGTTGTGGGTTTTTCTTTCTTCTATTTAACGATAAGCAACAGTGTTAATCTGTCACAAAAAAAATCTGTCTAGTGATATTCATATCGTTGATACTTAAGCACATCTACGATGTACGTGCTTTAGTGCGTATATACTAGGGTCGTTTGATAAGTTTGATAAATTTCTATGATTTGGTGGCACCATTCATTTGATAATGTCACTGTTATCAAATTTCACTTTTCAAACTAGTATAGGTGAAATTACAGCCAGAAATGACGCGTTGTTCACATTCTACAGATGTTTTAAACGAGAATTGTAACAATTTCCGCAAAAATGGAAAGAAACAAGCAGACTATTTTGCGTCGATTCCTCGCCATGGATGAAACATAGATCCACCACTATATATATGAGTCGAAGCAGTAGTTAAAGAAGTGGATTAAGACTGGTGAAAGTATACCAAAAAATGCGAAGACCGTTTTGTCGACTGAAAAATTGATGCCCACCGTTTTTTGGAATTCTTAAGGAATCATTCTGATCGATTACTTAACACAGGTAAAACTATAACAGGAACCTATTATGCAACATTATTGGACTGTTTAAACCAAACGGCTAAGATTGGCGTACAAGAAAATATTGTTTCACCAACGCCGTTTCACTAATCGACCGTCGCAATGGCAAAATTGCATGAATTAAGCTTCGAATTGATTCCATATACACCCTATTCTCCGGACTTGGCGAAGTGTGTTTTCTTCTTCTCCCCAAACTTGAAAATTTTGCTTGGGTGGAAGAAATTTCCTTCGAATGAGGATATCATTGAACAACTAATAAGTTGCAACATCTAATAAGTTGCTTTATGTACACAGAATTTATGTAGGTAAGTAGAACAATCTAATTTAGTATACTTTTTTATGCCATTTAGTCTGTACATTGTACAACATTGATATCACTTCCTATCAATATTAAATATAGAGATTATTTCTGTACAAAATATCAGCATCTTTGTGTTGTGCTGACTATATCATCGTTAAGATCATCAATTTTATAATGTATAAGCAATATATATATACATACATACACACACACATATGTATATGTATATATATACACGGAGTAAATAAAAAAGTAAGTCAATTAAGATATAAAAGTCTTTTATTCTATATATACAATTTTTATGAAGATAATTTTTCTACATAATTCGTCTTAATTTCTATATATTAAGTAAACACATAATGAGCTTTTACTTCCGTCTTAGAGGATCTTTTTGATCTCTTGTGCACTCTTGTATCATTAAGTGTGTATATATATATATATATATATATATATATATATATATATATATATATAACATTATATTAAATTTACCTTTTTATCAGTATGTTTGGAAAGAAGAGGAATTGAGTTATTTAAATAAAATCAAGTTTTCTAAAATATAATTTGTAAGTTCCTACTTTGAATAATAAATAAATCTATTTTATTCATGGTTTCAAGTATACTGAAAAACGGAGATAATATTCAGATATATATATTGGCGTCGATAAAAAACTAAAAAAATACGAATTAAATCTATGGAGTAATATATTACAGCTTTTACATATAAAAAAACACCAATAAAACAGATCTAAAGAGCCATTCTATTCGCATAACGCCATATTGAAAAGCGCAATTACCATTACTTATACTTAACCGCGAGCTGTGTTTGCATTTGAAAATAAATAAAATAAAAAAACGACGCATTGAACGTTCTATTTGCAATTTGTCATCATCGGAGTAATATGCGCGAACGTGATCTAAAGTACTCTTGTACGGCTCTGCGAATATGTACGCGTCGTTGTCCCAACGTTTGCCAGATAAAAGCCAATATAATGCACGTTGCAGCAAATAATAGTGATGGATGAGCCTTTGTACTTACAAGCGACGGTCAACATTCGTCGATTTTGGTTCTATAATCTACATACGAACGTTAGATTTGTGTTCTACGATATGACATTGCGGTTTATGAATTTCGTAATGTAACGTTCGTTTCGCGGGATAACACATTGAACAATGCATTCCAACAGAATATTAAATATTTGGTTTTGATATATTATAGATTAATATGTGTGAAGTGATTTAAAATGTATATGCATTAAATAGAGTGCATTTGTTAGGGAAATTAGAAATCAATATTGCAATTATTCATCAAACAACATTAAAATCGTATTGAAGTAATTGATATTATATTCAAAGTAATCTTGTTACAATCTAATATTTTTAATTAAAAATAATTTACTGATACATGCTTTAATTACATAAATGTTACTTAGAGAAGAAACATTAATTTTGCATTTATTTGGCTAAAAATTTCGATACAAAACTTATTTTTCTAACTTTTACATGAAATCAGAATTTTATATAAAGTTAACATTGATTGGTTCGATAATTATAAATAAATAAAAAGCAAGGTAAAAAAAACCTGTTTTATAATTCCTTAAAATTTTATTATAGCTCTCTATACGAAAATCATTTATACAGATGAACAATTTGTTAATTATACAAAAAAGTGTATAATTACAAATTACATTAATTGTATAAAAAACAAAAAATAACACTGCTACAAGTACTGTTGGAATAAAAACAATATTGTAATGTATCGAATAAATTGAAGTTCCTATTAGTAATTATAGGAAAAATTAAATTTAATATAAAATAAATTAGACATTAGCAGGAAAATAAAGTATATCAATAAACAAAAAACTATATAATCGCTTTTTATTTTCATTTTTTTTAAAAATATTTAGTACTTTTATTTGTAAATTATATATGAAAAGTGTTTTGTATTTGATTTATTTATTGAAAAATATATTTTTAATAACGGAAAAGAATAAAATGTATAGTTTATAATTAAAATGCATTTATTGTTATATATTATACTAATAATTAAATTTATTAATAATTATTATAGAAAAAAATAGTAAAAAACGATAGTTTTGGTCGTTACAATACCTAATTTTTTTAGAAAATGACCAATTTTTTGTTTTCTTATTCAATATTTTTTTATATAAATAAGATATTATATTTTCATGTGATTTTTATAATAATCATATTATGATTGTAATTTTAAACGAAGCTTAAAAATATAAATTCATCAACGAAACAGAATAGGGGAAATAAACTAAATAAAAAAAAATCGATGCTGATAATTTGATAAGTACGCATACAATAACCATATAACACTTCGAGTTTGATATTTCGATCATTCCATTCCGGTCTTCGTTTTTTTTCACCCCGATGTTAATTACATCAAACGGGATGTCTTATCAATATGAAACAGATTACATGTTGGCGCGGCACTGGCGAGCGACGGTACGCGACAAGATAATACTCAACGTTGTAATATCAACGAGTGTGATGTTGGGATGTTGCATTTGTAACGGTCGCGTAGAGTGGGTGAAACAATCGTTATCAACGCACCAACCATATTATCTGTCTATAGGGACCGACCTTTATGCACGTCGAACGTCTGATTGTGCCTGTGGGCTCCGGATTCCGGTAACCCGATACGAGTATGCCGGACCACGTCGCCAGATCGTCCGGAATTATCCTTCGATATGATATCGTCGTCGAGCGACATCTGCTCCCGGCAATAATTCCAACGGAGAGGGAATCGAACACCCTCGTTCATAGCCAGTTGTAGAACGACCGTCATAGGGTCATACTGTTTTTAGCTTGTAAAAGTTGTTACTATTGGTTGAAAGTTAAAACTGTTTTCTGGATATCGCTTACAAGTTCATTCGTTTTTTTTTTTAATAAAACCTTACTTACAAAATACGGATTATCATAGCTGGACAACTTTTATAACCAGATTTGTGAAAGGAATTCTTTATAATGTTTGAACAGTATTTTTTTCACGCTATAAATATATTCATAAGAAACATTATACAGTCTTAAATAATTAAAATGATAAAACTATTTACTACTTCAAAATAAAATCTGATATAAAATATCTAATTCACAAAGATATCCTAATACAATCAAATAAACATCAATGTGTTTTAACTTGAATATAAAAAACAATTAATCTTTTCAAAAAATAATTAGTTTCAATAATAATAAAAAAATCTTACTCATATGCACTCTATTCAAACTACGTACTATCACTTAAGTTTATTATTTATAGAAATAATTCGTTAAAAAAAGTTAATTCTCGATATTACAATGAAAGCTACTGCTAAAAATTACATTTAGTTAAATAAATAAATGCATTACCAATGAATTCGTTTCATGAAAATGTCTTGGTGAACTCAAAATGTCATATCATACTCATATAAGGGTGTGTATGTTGTATAAAATAAAAATGTGTATAAATATATATGAAATATAGAGATTTAAAAAGACATGCGAGTAATATAACTTAAGTTGTCCTGGTATTCTTCGTCCTTTTACATCAGCTTAATGTCTATTTTCCACTACTATTTTTAAGTAGATATTAAAGACTTCAAGTAGTCTTTAGTTTCCTTAATATTTACTGAAGGTAGCATATGTGCAAAACTGTCAGCTTATTCAGAAGAACACAGAACACCAGAGCAACATCAACGTAATCATAGGCAATACAAATGGGCATTTATAACTTATATGTAAATAAAAGTAATTTTATACCATTCGATTTCGCAGAACAAATTTTATTTCGAAGCAAATTCTAGTATTAATCAATACTAACTGATAAAAAAAAATTTCAATCTGCTAATTAATAATCTGTGTTCAACACATCAATCCTGCTCATCAAATACAATTGACACAATAAAAACTCGACAAATTCAATACTCAACTATAGACAATTAGCAAATATCGCTGCAAATTAAAATTAAAGCGAATAGAAATCAACACGGAATGTTAATAAAAGTTGAGCTCGACATGAAAATTAAACAAATAAATAAACGCACGACGTGATAGCAGTGAGTAACGTGAGCTGATAACAACGGCGACACGTCATTAGAATAACCAGATTTTCATTAACGCCGAGAACAGTCAACTGCAATCAGTTACAAAATAATCTAAACTGATTAATCGCACATTTATTTCATTCGATCCGTCCTAACGTATCGTCCAGGATTTATTCTGTCATGTATGTATGGACAAAATGCTTCTCTGCTATCCTTTCTGTCCGCGTTTCTGTACACATTGTATATTAAAAAAGATTTATTGCACGTGTATATATATATATATATATATATATATATATATATATATATATATGTCAAATATATTAAAAATATAACATAGTAAAAGTTTTATTCAATTTAAACAACTTAAATAAGGATAGGAAAATAGACATTCTAAAACACTAAAACTGTTTTCACTTTATTGTGAGATACTTTGTTAAGCACCTGTGTTAGTAAATAACAAAATAATAGTACCTTAGTAATCATCAGATATACAATTACCAACACTTTGATTCATTTACAAAACTTCAGACTATAGGTTGGTTGGTTATTGGGGTTTTAATGCGCTTCGTTCAGACTATAACAGAGGTTATAATAAATTGTTCAATGAGAACTTGTAAAGTGGTAAATGTAACGATTATTTATTTAACTAAAGGTGAAATACTTTTATGGTCATGAATCTAGTTCAACTTAATTCCAATCTTAAATTAAATTATAACATAACTGATGTAAAAAAATAATTAACATCGAAATGTTTTTATTTAATTATAAAATTTCTCTATCAATTAATGTTGTATATTTAACTCTTTAGCTGCGGCGCACTCCAACTCAGAGCCATCAATATATATGGCGATAATTTTTCTTGTATGCCAGTGAGACTGGGTGGCGTGGTGCACATTTCCTGCAGTATTAAAATAAAATGAAAAAAAACTTACTGCAGATTTAAGTAAATAAACACTTACGTACACGACAATATAATAAGTATGCACACAAATAAGTCACAATGCAATTACAGTGCTTGCATAATTGAGATTGAAAAATGCTTTGTAATCAAAAATTTTATTGGCCGCAAATATACGGCTTTCGTATATAATTAGTGAATGAGAGAGACCGTAAAATACGCCTTTCGTACATAACGATGACTATGACAGGGCATATATATACGCCATTAGCAGTCAAAGTGTTAATGTGAAGCAAAAGTAGAATGTTAAGAAATTTTGTCCAGCTAATAACTGTAAGCTTTATTTACTCATATAGTGCCAGGCCTAAACACTCACTTATTCTGCCAATACATTTTTGTGGTTAGGGAATGTAAATGCTACTAAGTGGCGCTACCAAGAGATCGGACCTCAGACTCACTCTCACTTCTCTATTCGCTTTGGTCGCACTCATTACATTTTCCTCAAAGTGGACAATCAGGACAGGAGACACCCAGCACTTTTGAGAATTTTTAGAACTCGTGCTCAGAAGTACCGACGTACTACAACCGACCACCACATCAATAGTTTACAGAGCAGTTGTCAAAACTGCGATGAGTGTGTCATAGGCCTCTATAGTACTTATCAATGTGTCATTAAGAATGAAACGTGAACATTTTCTTTTATTCTCGTTCACCATATCTCATTTATATTAAATAGGTTGATCTTAATTCTTAGATGTCGACGCGTCTTTGAACCCCAAATAAACACAGAACTAGATCTTAATATTTATTTATGATAGAACAATATGCTATTTAATTTTTTTAGTTTTTATTTCGAATTAAACCTATAATTAACATAATACATCAACTAATGCATTTCAGTACCATTTCTAATAATTATATAAGTATTCTTTGTACATTACTATTATATATATATATATATATATATATATACATGTGTATGTGTATGTCAGTATTGTAACACTAATAATGTGTTAATGCAAAACCATTGTCAGGAACACCACTTTATAATAGCCAAACACAAATAATAATCAGAATAAATTGATTACTATTAATATTAAATTGATGATAACTGCCCACAGCCTAAAGCACTCAATGGAAATGTAGACATCGCCACTCACCTGTAATATAATATTATCTTATTGCAGTACTATAGTAGAGTTCTTCCTGACTCATACCTATGTCTCGTGCGTATATTCCAAGCTATCTATATAGCAGGATTTGGAAGTTTCATCACAATTGACTGATTGGTCTAAAATTTCTACTCATATATATATATATATATATATATATATATATATATATATATATATATAATGTTAGTAAAAACTATTTTAGTAAATTTTTGTTATTGTTAGTGAAATGAATCTATAGTTATGTACATGAAGTTACTAAATTTAGTTAAAACAGTATGTTATTTGGTTTTAATACGATTTCAATTATAGTTTATGAACTTGTAGTATTTGAAATTTATGTAATAACATAACAAAAGTTAATTGAGTTTTATGCTTTTTAGTGTCATATAATAAAATATATATCTATATCCAGTATTAATTTATACATATAAGATGAAATAAGTGAACGAATGAAAATGAATATTCTATCTTTATAAAATAGTAAGAATATAATTTATGTTGTCGCCAATAGTAAGGTAAGAAATAAATGGAAAGAAATGCAGAGCTTTAAAAATAAAGATGGATAAACACAATCACTATACTTGAAACTGAACTTATTTTAATTGACTAGTATTACTGTGTTGTAGCTCTTTTCTAAGTTAAAACATGTTTTAGTATATTAAATAATTGTGTAGGATGGTCAATTTTTCAAAAACTAAACTTTTAAATTTTATTCAGAGAACTGATATATGAGAAGATTTAACGAAGTGAATTTATCACAAGTTGAATATAGCACGATAACTAAGGAGAAAAAAATATTATGGAAAATAAGCACTGCAGTGACTCAGAACTAGTGAGGTAATTTTATAAATATTTAGTCAGAACTCTTGAACAAACTCATTATTACATCTTATGTGTCTGCACGCATGAGAAAGTAGCATTTACACTCTTTATTAATAACTTATCAACACTATACAATGTTTGGCATATTATAAAGTCCTAAGAAATACAGAAAAATATTTTTTTAAAAATTAACATTTGTTATGTAAAAATCACCATTAACGAGAGTACTATGGCAAGATATTTGCCATGTAACATAAAATTGAAGCACATATTAACAATAGTCCACTTCTGGTTAAGAAAGATACATGAAAAAATGTCATATATGTGAACGTGACAAAAGATATAAATATTTATAATCATTCTTCAAAAAATAACAAACATAAAATATCTAGTAAAAATACTTATGAAACAACTTTATAACGTTGTTGTATATATGTGTGTATATATATATATATATATATATATATATATATATATATATATATATATATATATATATATAAATTAAATCGATTAAATAGATAAACACAAAGTTCAGAGCAAGTATTGTATTAGTGGAAGCGTTGACATTTATGATAGCAATAATATAAACAGTGGTTGTTAATTTTATCTGTCTTGTATATTGTAATATAACAATTCAGGATAAAATTGTATTTAATCTGAGATATGTGTTAAATACAAATTCGATAATTTAATTTGAATTGAAGAAGCTTAATGGTTAAATCTATTGACAGTAAACTATAGCAATTTACTAACAATAATACACAAATATTTTTCAGTTAAAAAGTAAATAAATAAGGTACGAGAAAAAATATGTTTTTTCATTTATAAATATATATTTTTGCTCTCTCAAAAATCATAAAAAAAATTCTAGTTAAAAATTGTTAATAATTATTAATCATTTTAATAATCTATTTTCTGTAATTGTTCAATTATAATTTGCAATTGCTACTTGTGTAGTCAAATGCCTATATTCAAACCTGTAATATATTGGTAATACTTGAATAGAATATTCTACTTTATATGAAGATCTTATGAATCAAAAATTATACAGAAATTTCAGATAATACAAATGAGTATAGAAATAATACTAAATATACATATTTGAGATAATAATGAGAAAAAGAACAAAAAAATATTTATGAAAACAAATATGATTTATACAGATAAGAAGAGAAAATAATAAAATGGAAGGGTGATTAAAATTTTGTAAAAAGAAAAGGTGACAGACGAACAATAAAAACTATTGACTGGGAACCAAGAAATATTCAAAGAAAATTCAGAAATTACTGAAGATATGTTATAAATGAAGATACCAGATAATTCCAATTGAAAGAAATTAGACGAATTCCTTTCCGGATAATTGATATAGCTGAAGGTTAAAGGTAATTATTTATGTATGTATGTATGTATGTATATATATATATATATATTATATGCATGCTATAAAATGTCCTCTAAATAAAGTTTAAGGGTATAAGCTATCTATTAAACTTAATTGTTCTTTTCATTGTATTAAATTGGTTGGAAAATAATTGCGGTTTATGACCTTCAAATTCATATACATTTTTCTCTTTTTATTGTCAGTTTTGAACGCAAACAAAAATTGCTCTTGTTTTCTTCTTTTCCGTCTTTAATTCAATAGCTCAGTTTCAAGCTAAATTAATAATAAAACCTATATGTACGGAACCAAAGTACAGACCGAGAAGTTCGTTTTAAAATTATTTTAACATCAACAAAATGAAATGACACTTTTAATGAAAAATATTAAAGTTAGAATTCAAAAAACAAAAACCGCAATTATTTTCCTATCAACTTAATAAATTAGCTTTTCTGATAACAAATTTAAATATTAATTATTGAAACTGATTTTATCCTTTTTTCACTATAATAAGTGTTATAACTCTACATATATTTAAGCATAATAGTTTTCATTATTACTTATTTAAAATATATTTTTAAAATCAGTGTGAGTACATAAAAGAATACTATTCCTAATTATTTCGACATTTAAATTAAAAAATAAACATTAGAATGTTGTAGAATGAAAGATTATGTATACTTTTTGAACAATTTTCATCCACAATATTTGTAAATTTAAATATTTACATTTTATAAATAAATAAATCAGTAAAATATCAGATCCAGTGAAAATAAATTCAAAGAGATTTCCAAATTAATATACTGTATACATTTGTAATGTTAATAAGTACGTTTATTAAAATAATATTTTTCTACTGACAAAAAATATAATATCTAATAATTATATCAGATGAATAAAGAATATTACTATATTTTGAAATATTGTTTCAAGAAAAATTCAATTTTAATGGGTTGTATTAAATATTTTAATATTTTTAATTTTTTAACAGTCTAGCATACAGTATTCAATTTTAAAATCATTTAAAAAAGTTTATTAACAATTTTACTGAAAATTCTAATTAAACTGAGATATTTTGTTTAATCATACTAAAAATGCAACGAAAATAGTTAAATTTATCAATTTATATATATATATATATATATTAATTATACTTATAAATATATTTAGTTCAAAGTTATAAAAATTGTAAATACTATTATATATTTCTATGGAAATTGCAAAAAAATAATACATCACAATACTGGTAACATATATTTTCTTATCAACGGCATCACCTTTAAAAAGTATACGCCGATTATCCGGTGAACTGATGCCTGCTCTTTGAAGATAATAGCATTACCATCAAAATTTGTATTAATCATATCGTGATTTAATATTTTACATTGTTTATGATAAAAACATTGTTATATTCGGAGCTTTAGTTTATTTTTATATAAGCTAATCAAAGTGTGATATGTTCACTTACCATTTTAAGAGTACAGAACAGATATTAAAAAAGGATTATGAAAATGTTTTTTTTGTATACAAGAGAAAATAGAATTATAAAAAACACTTCACGTGTTAATGAAAGTATAAAGAACTAAATAGAGATATAAAAAGCATGAAAGAGCAACAAGTATACAAATTTTCATCTAGCATATCGTACCCTCATCACCGCCTTATTTTCAATCTGCACTCATTTAAAACTCGTCCATTTAGAACATAAAATTACTTTTATATTCTGTGTGTACAGTGATATTTCGGACACGATGACTCTAACACGTTATACTAAACACGTTATACTAAAAAAAAAAAACTGTGACATTCATGGATAAAGAGAGTCGATGTCGGTCAACAGAATTGAAATATATAAAGAACTCTTTTACTCTGTTCAGCATATTTCAAATGTTACACGCGAGCCGTAATAAAATTATCGCGTCTTAAGCTCGACGAGTTCAACTTTCGACGGTCCTAAATGTAATTTCTTCGTTTTGGGGCGATGTACCGACAACGGATCAAGGATATTTCAGTTACGTCATTCATAAAAGTCAAGGGGGGATGATGTCTACGCACAAACGGGCACAGATTAGATCTCGGTGTTTAGCGAGGCTAATAAGATCGGCGTGCGCCAACGAGCAGGGTCTTTTTTGATGAATTGAAATACTGTGAAAATGATTTTCTTCGTACGGACGACGTACAAAAGAAGATATTTTAAAAGGCACTTATTTATACGAAAAAGTTCGCTTTTAATCACAGTTATGTATCTTAGAGAGGAGGTGCAGAAGAGATGAATTTACAGCGGTGATACAGCCTAAAAAATATATATCCGTGTGCGTACATACATTTACAAAGGTGGCAGAAATGGGTAGGTGCATACCGGATTTAATTCCGTGTTTATCTATGTCGTTAAGAAAAACTGCCATAAATTCGATCGTTAAATGTACTCATTTCGTTAATTAATGATTTTTTTTATTTACTTTGTACTCAGTCGTTGTAAAAAGATAATTCGACGGAATTATTTTTTTATTATGTTCTTTTTATACGGTTCTGTTTTTTTGTATGTTCCCGCTTCTCTTTTTGTTTTTATACAGTCCCAAATAAACTTCTACGAGATTATTTTAACATTACGATAAATAAAAACGAAACATTATACGTTTAACTTTATTACAACTCATTATTATAACTCGTTATTTACATGCTTTTTTATTATTTTCTTTTCTTTTGACTGCTTTTCTATAAAGAAAGACCTTTCTCAAGTACCGTACACAGGGCACGTGTACATAATTGGGTACACTGAATATTTTTTTTGTAGTTGTTATTAACGACAGCTGAAACATGACGACAATAAATAAGACCTGTTTCAATTTTAAAGTGTTAATAAATGTTAAAAGTTTTCAAAAACAGCAACATGCTTTTTACAATTCTCAAGGTACATATTTTTAAATGAAAATTAAATTGTTATCTCTAAAAAGTCAACTACGCACATGGGTATACTTTAATAAAAATGCTTTTCTCATAATTTAATATAAGCAGGAATTAATTTCATAATAGTTGAATATTTATATAGTAAAAGCAGTACAGGTAGACCAAAATATGTTTACTACTTTTTATAGCTTGTAGCTTGTTTTTATATGAACTAGTATATGGATTTAAATGAAATCACACACAAATTTCACATTCAATATTAGATTTAATCTTAGATGAACTTTGCACTCTACTACACTCCACAGATACTAAATTCATCTTCTATTAAGTCTAATGTTGGAGTATCATTTGACAGCGATCACCTCACGAGATGTGTCAAATGTTATTAGAACAGAACCGATGTCATTCAGAACCCATTCTTCGCATATCCACGCACATTCACAGTGACCCTCGCATTAACATTTTCAATAACACACATACCTCTTCCGCGCGTGGAGTGCGCACTCCGTGTGGTGTACACTTAATAACGACCATTATACACTAAGATTTAATTTTCACGACAAAGATTATGTACATTCCCACACGCCAGCGAACACAATACGCACAATGTGCACCGCATTGTAGGTCGCCATTGTGTCCGTATTGTTTAATACAAATTGAGAGAAGATGAATTAAATGCCCAACGCGAATATCCATTTGCAGCATCTGTCTGAAGTATCAAGTCCTGTGTTCATAACGTGGGCATTGAAGCTCCGCGTTTGTACGATCCATCCCCTCGCTTTCGTCCACCAAACTGTTATTATTCTGTGAAAACATAAACGTCGTGCCATGGCGTATTTTACAATTTGCCATATGTCGAATTAACTGACAATTGTACATGGATCGAAAATAACTCGCGGATATTTGTTTCATAATTAATTTAACAGGTATTAGTAACATTTTGCACTATGTCAGCTTTTATTCATTAATTATACACTAGACACAAACCCAAAAGTCCATTATTAATTATGTTTTTAATTCTTTGAATGGATGTTCCATGTCAATTCGTTTTTTTATCGAAAAAAAGTTAATTTAATTAATTATTTATACGCATGAAAGTAATTAAATTTACAAATGCTATATAATTACAAATTGATATATAAATGGGTAAAATGAAAATATTACATTTTGTCGATTTTGTTGATTTACAGTTAAATATACCCTCTAATAAATCATACTCATGCGAAATTCAATTTTGTAACGAAAATTATTTTGGATTGAAAAAATGACAAATGTGTTTTATGTCTTATTATTTATAGACAACAAATAGTACCTCAATGTAGAAAAAGATACACTAAAACATATATGTGTAAAATAAATATATTACAGTATCAGTTTATATGTTGAATATTCGATTGGTAAGAAAATAATTCCGGTTTTTGTTTTCTGAATTCTAATCTTATTTTTTTTATTGAAAGTGCCAATTCATCGTGTTCATGTTAATACCATTATAAAATGTATTTTTCGAGGTATATTTTGGAAACATCGACTTTGGTTTTATTATTAATTTTACTTCAAATTAAACTATTGAATAAAAGATGGAAAAGAAGCAAATAAGAGCATTTTTTGTATTAAAAATGGATTCAAACGAATTCAAAACGGGTGAAAACGTAGCAAAAAATGCTTGTAAACTAAACGATTCTTTTAGTGCGAGTACTGTTAAGGAACGTACGGTCCCAATGATGGTTCCGAAAAATTTCGTGAAAATGAAGATGGTCGTTGGCATCCTTTTTCAGTTAATAACTAACAACTGAATGTATTAGTTTAATCAAAACCACGCACAACAATTCAAGAGCTTGCACAAAGTTAAGCGTTAGTCATTTAACAGTTCTGGACCAATAAAAACAGCTAGAAAAATGGAAAAAGCTTGATATGTATGTGAATTTGAAAGTCATGAACCTGTTATGTATCCATCCTCACTATTGTACTTATTTGTAAATAAGGTATAGTAATTTGTTATATACAAGACAGTATATGAAAGTATCCATTCTAACTAATGTATTTTAACTTATTTGTCAATTATATATAAATGACCATATTACTGTCGTTATCTGAGTTATATATCCGCCCTAACTAAAGTATTTGTCATTTTCTTGTCGTGATCCCTCTGGTCACACACTTAAGTAAAATACAATTTATTATACAGAGGACAGTATATAAATGGTAGTTGAGATAGCAAAAGGCAGTTAAGTAACAGAACACGTGTGATTACATTCATTGTAGCAATAATTAGTTACAAGTATTGTAACAATTAAACTATAATAGTAAGGAAATTTTGTTTTTCTTTTTATTTCAAACCTGCAGCATTTATATTATTAACATGTATAAAATAACAAAATATAATAAACTGCAATTATTTTTCTACCCAACTAATATATTTCTTGCTTTTTTACATCATCTCAAGCCATCGAACTAATCTGGAATTAAATGAAACAACTACTTTTTGAAAAGACTATATGAAGAATAACAAGAGTAAATAGATGAATAGCCTAAAAGATAAAAAATATTCGTAATAAATAAATTATTAAAATGTTATACATGAGATATGTTTCAAAAAAGGAAATAATAAACATTAAAATTTTGGAGTTGTATTCCCATAAATATATATATATATATATATATATATATATATATATATATATATATATATATATATATAAGAACATAACCCGTGAAGAAGTAGGTAAATAACATGGAATAATAAATTAAAAACGTGTGGTTAAGAAGATAATGTAGACTTAAAATTGGGAATTTTGAAATATGTGCTTGTACAACAATTGATTATCAAATATTTAGCTGATAATGATATTTAAAATACTATATTATATCATATATACTATACTATTTCATTATCAAGAAGTAAAATAACTTGTATATAGAGATACATGTCGTTAAATACACATACAATATTTTTTAATAAGCTAAAAAGTTATTTTAATTCTAAAGCAAGACTGGCTTTGTGACCAGATATTTGTGAAATTACTGACAGTATGTTGGGTTTTTTAATTTTAATAATAAAAATCGGTTCATTCTGATTTCTGCTTTTAATTCATGTTTGTAACTAGTTATAGCTTCAATATATATATATATATATATATATATATATACATATATATATACATATATATATACATATATATATATATACATATATATATATACATATATATATACATATTCATATATACATATATATATATATATATATATATATATATTTGGAAATATTTTAGAAAAATAGGCATATATTAGTTTTTTTCTATTATAATATCTATTTTTCAATGCTGTATGAAAATTAACTTCCAATTTTTTTTGCTTTATCATACACTTTTTTTATCATATGGAGATGTATTTAAAAACAATGTGTCTCAAGGATTATGCTCAGTCATAAGGCCAAAAAGAAAAATAATTTAGGTGTCTGAGACATATCTCATAGCGAGAAGATAAAAAAGGTTCATCAAATCAAAATTTATAATGAAGCTGTAGTGAAAGACGAATATTAATTTAAACTAATTTTGAATCTAATATTCTTTATTTTCATCGAATGGAGGCGTTTTACGTAGAGAAAGTCTGTCTGGGATTATTACTTAATTAAAATATTTCTTAGACATGCTTCACAGAAAAAAACTTGACACCTTACTAAAGAAAAAAATACATATTAAGGTAAAACTGATATTAAAGCAAAGATGTAGGATAAATATTGTAACAAATAAAGATTGATTGACTAAAAGTCAATTACAGCTGCACAAGACGTATTTCAATATCAAAAAACTAGATTTATTATAATTTGTTAAGGATTTTTCCGATTCTATAAAATAATAATTTATATTCTCTAAAATAATTAAAAAAAAATTTGTTTAAATTTGTGTTACTACATCGATTGTGTACAACATCCATTTTTACACCTCGTAATATTGAATATATAGAAAAAATGAAGAAAAATAGAAGAAAATAAATAAATTTACATAACTGAAAATTTATTTAAATATTATTGAATATTTTTAAATTAATGGAATATTAAAATCTTCTAGCATTTAAAAAATATAGAAAACTGCTTGTTGATATAACAGGTTTTTCTGCATATTTACTTTTAACTAAAAACTAAGACAATATTTATAAACTAATAGAAATTTATAATTATTTAAATTTAGATTAAAATGTATGAATATATTTGTATATAAAGTCAAAATTTAATGTTTATTAAAGTACCTTGTTTATGAACATTAATAAAGATTAATTCTTTTAACTTTTACATCCCTGTTTAATAATAGATATACTTTATTTTAATAATTTAACTCGTAAAAGAACAAGTATTTTTATATTTAACAGT
>CM068321.1:11571525-11596525 GCA_034766995.1 Acanthacorydalis orientalis | reverse complement strand
ATGTACTTATTATTGACTTTATACCGAGTTGTGTGTATCTTTCTCTACAAACTGTTTTCAAACTCTGGCGATTAAGAAAATGAATACTAAAAAATAGATGAATTATCATTTATGATTTTATAATAAATATAATAAGAGTTTATACAGAAAATATCTAAATTTTCATGCAATTTAAGCTTTGGATCTTGCAAATTGGTTCCAAATAAATAAACAATAAATATATTAGGAAATAAATATATTAGGAAAATAATGTTTTTTTTTTCAAATCTAATCTTAACTTTTTTATATGAAAATGTCCTTTCATCATATTCATGTTAATATCATTTTAAAATACATTTTTCGGTCTGTATTTTGGTAATATCGACTTTGGTTTTATTATTAATTTTTCTTCAAATTGGACTATTGAACTAAGGATGGAAAAGAAGAAAATAAGAGCATTTTTTGTATGAATTCAAAACGGGTGGTAAAGCAGCAGAAACTGCTCGTAAACTAAACGGTTCTTTTGATGTAGGTATTGTTAAGGAATTTATGGTGCAATGGAGGATCCAAAAATTTCATGCTGGGTACGAGAGCCTTGAAGATAAAGGTCGCGAGAGTCCTTCAGTTCATAACGACCATCTGAAGGCCTGAGTTGAATCATAAAATCACACAACAATTCGAGAACTTGTACAAAAATTAGGTTTTAGTCATCTAATAGTTCTGGACCAGTTAAAACAGCTAGGAAAAGCAAAAAATCTTGATAAATGAGTACATAAACCGCAATTATTTTTCTATCAACCTAATATTAAATATATTTTCCGGATATCATTTGAAAGCCCCAATAAAAAACGGAAAACCAATTGAAAATTCCTTGAGTATTTTTTTCCTGCGCTTTCCATCCAAATTTACATTACCAATTATAAATTAAAACGTATTAAACAGATAAAAATTAGTGGTGTTTCTCTAACAAATAACCTCTCCTGAACCATCGATTCGACGAGAAAATACACTCGTGTAATTTTCGTGATGCTTGTAAATGACAACAACCGCTCTTCAGTGTTAACACAGCTGTTAAATCGGGTATATCGATTAGTACGGTCACACGGTCCCCGACGCCATCGGTGAGATGCGAAGAGGTACACCACCGCCGTCGCTTAAAAGCAACCTACCCTAACCCAGTCTTTGAACGTATGCTACTGCACGTTCCGTCGTTATGCCGATTAAAAAAACATCCATGCATACATATATACATACAATATTCATATCTACATAGGTATACCTGTATTATATAAATTCACACATAAATTAAACAAGCTTAACCTACACAAGTTTGCTTATTACGGATCAATTTCAATTATATGCACATACATATATATATATATATATATATATATATATATATATGTGTATATGCATTATTATTATTGTTATTATTATTATTATGCGAGAGGTTATGAGCTCGAAATTAATTCGATGAGCCAAACCAAATTCGAGTTTCATTAATATATACACCCGTTATTATTAATACCCGGCCCTTTTGTTATTTTTAGCTTTTCACAGTCTAACGCTTTAATTGGAAACAATAATCGTTCGATAAATTTGATATTTCGATTTTAACAACGTTCCAGTGTTGTTGTTATCGTATTGTGTTACTCGTTTCCAGGTTTAAGCAGTCAGTGATCAATAGTGTATTATTTCATTGGCATTGTTTTATCAATATTTTTGTATGAATGGAAGTTAGTGAAATCAAATTTACATCAGTCCAGCTCGGAGGTAAAGGTACATTCCGTTATATTGGAAAATCGTTTCGTGTTAACAGAAACATGTTGTTGTAACTGACTTGTTAAAGGGTCGATGTATATAGCTATAAAACTAGTTGATATTAACTTTGAGTTTCGTATCGAACAGGGTGAATTTGTTGAACTAGAATATATTTAGAACTATACAAATACATATATAAAAATTAGTTTATTAATAGTTTACTTTGTATGAAGATTATTTTGTATTATATTAACAAAAAATTAATGTTAAAAATTAATATTAACAAAAAATATGTTAAAGTTTAGAAAAATTACAAAAAAATTTGACAATTATATATATATATATATATATATATATATATAAATTTAAAAACTAACAATAATCTATTTCATTTTCATCATGAAAGAAATATATTAGTAATATTTACTGCTTATAATTTTTATTCTAAGCTTTCTTGTAAGATGAATTAAAAGTTTAGTTCCAAAGTGAAAAAAAAAGTTTATTATAATCACTGAGAAAAGTTCTTGAATAGTATTAAAACGTGAAGAATATGTATTCTTTTTTAACAATACATGGTTCTATATGAGTTTTAAAAATTCTATATGCTTTGTCTTAAATATACTTTTCAGGTTGAATAATTCATGTGTAATGATTAAAATATCAGATAGAAAAGTATAGACGATACAAAAATTTGATAGAAATGAAATTGTTTTAAGTGTTGTATAATGAATATTTCCACAACATTTTATTTTAATAAATTTTCATGTATTAAATTGTTCTAAAAAATATTTTTGAATGTTACAGCTAAATTTAAAACATCTAATGAGGTCTATCCTACATATTCCCAAATATTTCTTTTCAAACACTAATTTCTTATAGTTAGGATATTTTTAATTATAAAAAAATCGAATAGTACATAATAAATGTGTAATTAGTTATTAGAATGAATAGTTAATATCAAAAACATTAAATAATTAATTTTAATTGCTTTTATTACAATATTACCTTTATGTTGGTTACACCATTACAAAAACTTATATTTTCTTATATTATCTTTTTGTTTGAAGTAGTATAAACATTTATGATTTCAATATACTTTACTTAATTTAATATGTCGATAACAATAAATAAAAAAATATTATGACAATAAAAAAACAAACATTATTTAATTTGACAAGTATGACCATTGAAACATAAAATAATAATTTATCATCAGAAATAAATTGAAAGTAAATATTGATACAGGATTAAAGAAACAAAACCTATTCATAAAGAATTCAATAAAATATTTTCGTTACTAAGAAGTCAATTCAAATATTTCTGATCGAAAATAAAATTCTTTAATAATGTTTGTATCTCAAAACGACGATGAGAATATTCAAATTTCAAGAATTTAAATGTGATTGTAAACGAATGAAATATTAAAAGATTTATTAACTTATAGATAAAAACGCATTTAAAAGATTAACGTTAAATAAACATACACATGATATTAAAATATTTGAAATATATATTGATGTTTGCAAATAATTTATTTTTCAAATCAAATTAAATAAATGTCGAAATAAATGTAAATAATAACAGGAAGAAGTATTCCACTATATTCAAATTATGTTATCAATGAGAGTTTAGAGTGATGTTGTACTGAAATTATAATCTTTTAATGTCAGAAAATATTATCCATATGTTTAAATATATATATATATATTGTAAATCCTCGTATAACACGGTAATTTCATAACACAAATTCGATTTTACGCAGTGGAAGAATTGCAACAATATATCGTATAGCACGACGTTTATAACATGATTATATATATATATATATATATATATATATATATATATATATATATATATATATATATATATATATATATATATGTAAAATGAACGAAAATGGGGGAAAAGTCACGACTAAGACGAAATATTAAGATATTGTGTTAATAATTATTACTTCATATCTTTGAGTTACCAAATTTATTTCATATAATTTACATGATAACGATTTCTTATTAATAAAAAAATTTAAAAGTTAAATATCTTAAAACTTATTTTTCGAAATATCTCGCTGTGTCCTTGAGGTATATATCCTTTGTCACAGATGTCTTTGAGGTATTATTAAAATAATTTATTGAACATTTTGTAATTTCCATTGATATTTTAAATAAAATTAAAATACATAACTAAATATGTTATTTTTTTATGTAAAATGTAACATACATAGTTCTAGGAACGTTACAACACCTTTTGTATAAACTTAGAACCTCGTGTAACACGATTTAAGATAATACAGTGCTTCAGTGGAACAAGTTAACCGTTTACACGAGAATTTGCTATATATACTCGTATATATATATATATATATATATATATATATATACATATATACATATACATATATACACACACATATATATATATATATATATATATATATATATATATATATATATATATATATATATATTATGTTGATTGTATTAATAGTAGTAAATCACAAGAATATTCATCTCCCGTAAATAATTTCGTCTTTTGTGCTATCCTCACTTTGTTAATAAATTATTACTTAGAAAGAAATTATCAACGAATCACCTGAGAATTGTGGAAGAGCCGAATGCAGTCAACATATATAAATATTGAATTGATTTATCAGAATCAAATTCGTCAGAAGAATAAATCTACAGAATCATAAGTATAAAATCGAGCATAGTTATTTTTTTGTTAGATTTATAATTTATATGCTTTTACAGACTTCTCTGTGAGAATTATTTCTATGATATAATGATTGAAGATGGCTTTTTAAGTATTATAAATTATTTTTTTTTAATTTTATATTTTATTTATTGATATATATATATATATATATATATATATATATATAATTTTCCATATTCTATATATTCTACCTATAATTTTATTGAAAAGTTATTAATTTTTAAACAATATACTTGACAGAAGTATAACCAGAACATACTCAATTTTTATTATGAATATAATCTTCATTTCCATCAATATAATCTTCATAAAATACATACTTGTATATTTCATGAACATGACTCTTATTTATATTTCGATATTACTGTACAGTTTTATTACAAAACTCCAAGAAAATTTTAGTTCATAATATTTAGAAAATATTAATTAATCTAAAAATATACTATCTGTGGAAATTATTAGAAAAATAGTTTTTAACAGCTATATATGTATATATATATATATATATATATATATATATATATATATATATATATATATATATATACACACGTATGTATGTATATAGCATCTATGTAATAATACAAAAATTTGAAAGCAGATAAAATTGTTTTCGATTTTAACTAAGCTTAAACTTACCAATAATAAATAACAAAAAAGAAGTAAGATGTTCATGAGGAATATTAGATTTGTTTTTAAAAACGAATCATACTCATGAAAAGAATGTGCAATTTGAAACTCACCTGCAACAAAAATAACAGAATTATTATTTTCATAGATACAAACTAAATAGAATATTAAATTGACATAGTTCTAAAAAATGTTCAAAGTATGATCATTTAGTTCACGGTATGGAGTTCTATTATGTAATATGACATAATATTTGGATTTCAGTCGTTAGTAGTGCTTTATTCAGTTTTAGTAAAATTGGCTTACATAGTGCCTGCACATTATTCCGCGTCTAGTGCATATAGAAATGTCTCTGGTGAGTTATTGTTGTTATGTCATGGATGATTTACAAGAGCAACTTTATGTTTGAACCCCTTAGTTACAGAGGATTAAACTTGGGGGTTTCATTATGACCTCGAGATGAAACAACAGTCGGATGAGTAAAACCATTCTGATTTCCTATGACTGAAAAGAAATCGAACGATTCGGTCTACCAATAAGTAAACGGAACTTGTTTTTTTTTTTTAATGTGACAGTCATTATTTTGTCTCATTTGTGCCATATGGGGTAACAATAAACAAGGACGCCTGTGTCAAAGATCTCAATTAGTAGTTTCACCGTGTCATTCGAGAAAAACTTTCGGAACTTTGTGAAGAGGAAAGACTTTTTCATCAGAATAAATCAAAGCTCCACACATTTAACATTGTGAAATCGGTGATTAAGAAAATTGAAGCAACGTTTTGCCACATTCTCAATATTCATCAAGACATTCTCCATATTCAGAAAACTGGTGATTTTTTTTTGTTTTCATTGTTTAAAAAAATCTGAAGCGGAACCATTTTGGGTTTCAATAAAAGCTTAAAAAAGCAACAACTTCCACTTTGCACAGCATTAAAACCAATGGATTTTAGGAAACTTACGAGGCAAGTATAAAATAGTAATAAAAGTGGAGACACTTTAAAGAGGAATATTTTAAAAAGAAAGAACATTTATATCATTCATTACTTGAAGATTTATTTTTTTTCACTCGTTTTATGAATTAAATATTTATTCTTGGTGAATAAACACAATTATCTATCATTCTACCTATGTATGTATATATATATATATATATATATATATATATATATATATATCTAAAATAATTATAAAGTGTTACCTTTCCATTTACATTAACTCACTATTAAAACCAGAACTAAATCCCTGTTGTGCATTTAATCAGTTTAAATTTAATTTACTATGACCATGACAATAAGTTCAAACAGGGAACTATATGACATCAATTCAGTCATATAACAGTTCGTGTCAGTATGATCAAAGCTACAGAACCTTTAAAGCTCCTGTGTGTTACGCTTACAAGCTCAAAGGCAAATGACGCTATCTTGCATTATACATATACATATATATATATATATATATATATATATATATATATATAAATGCATGTATACATATTAACACACAGAAGAGATCCACAATCATGTATGTGCGTAAGCTAATTATCAGTTATGTGTAGTTCATATTGGTATGTATGTGTTTATATATATATATATATACATGTATGTATGTATTTGTGTGTGATGAAATTGATGCTTCTTGGGTGACTGAACAGAGCATATCCGATGGTCCATAATTTGAATCTCATAGTCACTCTAACGCCTCTGCCTTAATGCTACGTAATAGTTGAACGTGGACTATAAGCACAGTAAGACTGCGTTGATGGCAGAAAGGATGATTATCATATTAATATAATTATTATTACATATTTGTGTCTAGATATATTGAAACGTTTAATTTCTGTTTCACCATTTAGATACGAACTTAATTATGTCAACGTCTGTTGAATTGAAATAATATTTAATTACAAGTCCATTATCTCTGTCTAATTGTTGTGTTATAATTATGAAAATTAAATGTTTCAAAGAAGTAAGAATTATATTTGAATGAATATATTAATATTATGTTTAAACATTAGTGACATTTTTCCAACTAGAAATGTTATAATTATACTTATTTGTCAAATAGAAAGGCATAGTTTCATTATTTTGTTTATTAATTTCAAAAATAAAAATAAACGATTCTACTGTTAAGTAATTATTTTTGTAATCTATTGAAACAATCTCAAGGTGAACAAAAAATTAAAACTCGTACTTATTAAGTAAACCTATCTCTCTATTCGATTAAGTAGTTGATTAATATTTATTAGATTTTATTGTATATTAAATTCTAGTAGCATATTTGATTTTTATGCGTTCATATAAATAAAAAAAATGTACTACGTTATGAATAAAAGTACAAATTTATATGTAAACGCTGTAACTCTAGACCCAAGTGGCCTTGAATGTCAAATTTGATACGCAAAATGAGAAAAACTTTGCATCGAGAGAGAGTTTTTTTTACTTTCTCATTTAAGAAATATTTTAACTGCACTTTTCAACAATAAGAAAAGCATATGAAAGTAATTTCAATTTATTTATACTGAATTAAAGTTTAAATTATTTTAATTAGATAATTTTCACACAAATTTGGGTATTTAAAACATCTATTAACCTCCTATTATCTCACCATTTTTCTCAAATTTCTAATTTTTGTAACGATTTAGTTTATGTAATTTTTAAATATATTTAAATTCATTCATTGTGGAAATTATTAAATAATCTACAATTAATATTCGTTAAAAAAATCAGAATATATATATATATATATATATGTTATAGATAATTCTTGATATATGAAAAAGTACATTTTAGTGCAAAGTTCAGTGATCTAACAAGTTTGTGTCTAACTTCTGTGAGTTCGATTCCCATTGGGAGTATGAACGTTATGTTGTCAAAACAAAGTAAAATAAAACAACGTATAAACACGTTGTGTTCTTACGAGACAACCCTCTGAAAAAAGAATTCTCTGCAAAAACGAAACGTGTTGAAAAGTATTTAGAATTTTCTTTAAACATGAACGAATTCGGAACAAGAACGGTACAGTTAAGAAACGAGCCGATGTGGCTATTTTTTCGTTTCCTTTTTACATATTCTCTTTCTTTCGTTATAAAAAGAAAATTTATTCCGACGATTTTACAATAAAACAGTTTAATATCGCAACTATAACCGTTCCTATGTATATAATATTTAATAAAACGCACATAATTTGTCGTATTTCCTGCAGTTTCGCTGGTAACCGTAATTTCAAGAAAAAAATACAGCGAGGGCCATATAAAATTATATAGGACTATAAAGCAGAAAAAATCGATAAAGACACGCTCTTTACTCTATATACATAATGATGTCATTTAAATTTCTATCAGGTATCAGATATAAAAATAAAATTTTTCTCTGTCCAGAAAGAACTTCAATCCTACCCTACACACATACTCTATTCTACACACACACACACACACACACACATATATATATATATATATATATATATGTAAGTACATATGTATATATATATATACTGGTACCGTCTTTCATTTATGATCTCTATTCCTCATTCAACCAATTTCATATCGCACAATTATCAAATTTACTTTATGTACAACATCCGCTCTTTGCTTTAGAAATAAGACATTCGTTCATTTCAATTTATTTCCATCCGCACAAATTGAAATCTTATCTTTTATGAATTGCACTTCTGCTCTACAAATACATATTTATGTATAGAGCTGCGTCATGTGTTTCTGAACGAATGTAACAGGAGAAAAAAACACAGCCGTGGGATATAGAAAAAGGTTCGGAATGGATTGAACAGACTTGTCGCGTTCGAAGGTAATGAATAGAAAGACATATACGATGTTTTAGTTTTATTCACGAATGTAATTTTATCGGCAGTAGATTAAAGAAAATTGTATGGCGATATTTTCAATATATTTTCTTTTCCATTTTAGGTACGTATATATTTTAATCTTAAATAAAATCACACATTTGCGACTTCAAAACGTTTATTTTTGATGCGTATATTTTTTCAGACATAAAAAATGTTAATCAAATAAAACGGTATGCATTTAAGTATGCTTTATATGCATTTACCATCTCCAGCATTTTTCCTAAATAATTTTAATTCCCTAGCCAATTAGAACTGTAACTCCAAAAGCGAATAAAGATTGTAAACTAGAATTGTTTGAATAATAAGAAATATGAATGATTACAAAGAATATAATTCACGCATTAATAATATTTAAATAATAATATTAACACTTTATTCCACAGTGTTATTAATAAGGAAACGATTTTTTATTTGTTTAAATAGATAATTATTAAAATAAAATTATAAACATGTGTTATCGATCACAGAAAACACATCTAGCTTAAACATCATTGGTTAGTAATAAATGTAGCTCTCATAAAAAATTATATCTGAAATTATTGAACATGTATTAACTATTTTTGAAAAGCCTTCATTCCTTTCATTGATTTCATTTATTCAATAAAATAAACAGATTTTCAATTAACACTAATGAGAAAAACAGAATAATTTACAAGAATTTTGATACGAATTAGTATTTTGAAATTTTCATGATATGTTGACTATTGCTATCACGAGTAGAAAAAAGAAAAAAATTAGATACAATAAACTGAATAGATTTCAAAAACTGTGTAAGTTTGTTCATTTTGTAAAGAATAATAAATTCGTAAAACAGGCTTTTTTAAAAAATGCATATTGTGTAAATTCAATAAGAAACAATAGTTTGTATACTTACAAATCATTATGATACATGTACATTAGTTTTTTAAACTAGAATATTATTTTTTCGTTTTATGAAAAGTGAATATATTTTTTTACAAAAATGATATATATATATATATTATAACAATTTTATTTGAACATTCCAGAAGGTATTTTTTGTGATATTTTTTAACAAACATGTTTGTCAGATAATATTTCTTCTTTATAAATGCAAGCAAATGTAGAATTTTAGAGCACATACTTGTGTTTTCAAGGATTTAAAAAATTAAAAAATGATAATGTAAACAAGAAAATAAATAACTTTATTAAATCAAAGGGACCCGGTAGGCAATAATATAGATAATGAATAAAATTCATCTTCGTTAAGTTTAATTAAATCGCGATGAAAAAAAAATACCACACCGGTTATCTCGATAAATATTTGAAGAAGAAGAGAATATTAATTAAGTGTGCGTATGCTTTTGCAATTTATATTAATTTTCTTTCGATAATTACTAAATAGATTTTCTGAACGAAAATTCTCAAGTGAGCCGTGCATAACTTAAGCAAGCGAAATTGAATTTTCACATCTTATTTTTCGTTATACGAATAAGAAGAAAAAAATATATATGAAGATTCTATAGCGTTGAAAAGTTCATAATAAAGAGTATCTGGAAAATTATGCTAATCAGCTGAATAATATCGTCTTAAGACACCATGAATATTTATGAACAGCGATCATAAACGCAATCGAACCGATTCGGAATCCGCGCATTTTCACAAACACACAAACTGATTTTCGAACGGGAACGCGTTCGATTGCTCGCAGATGAATTACACGACTGAATTGATTCGCAGCTGAATGTAAAATTTCTCTGTACATTAGTTTGTGTGGATTTTAAATTACAGTACGGCACGCGATTTGTACGTTAGCGATGATACTTTTAGCTGAATTTCTACAGTTAAACCAGGAACGAAAATAAATAAATAAATAGTTTATTTCATTATTTTCATTTCGAGTAAATGTTTATGAATGTCAACTACCAATAAATAATTACAATATTTCAATAAATAATACAAAAATAATATAAATAAATTTTCAATTTTATCTACTATGACAGTAAAATTATTTAAATTTAGTTTCAGATTAAAATACGAAATATGTTAATATTATTCAACAAATAATATTTAACAATCAAAATCGAATTGTATTTTCTTATGTAATTACAATGGCTGTGAAGGTGAGGCTGAAATTGCTAATTCTGTTGTTTTTTTAGTGGAATAGAAGTCACTGTTGAAATTCGAGTCAAAATAATAAAAATATTCCGATTTAGTCTTCAAAGATTATCTGATATCTATTTAATAATGTATTTATCTGTAGGAGTACTTATTTCTTCTCCTTCCTCTTTTTCATATCACCAGGTCCCAAATTTTTAAATTTAATTAACATATATTTGGAGCTTTTATAGAAGTAAGCTTCATTTTTCACATTTCATTTTTAAATTCGATTTACTTTTCGAAACAACAATAGCTAGTGATTGAATATTACAAACCATCATTGATAGACGGTAACTGATTTTTTTACAATTCAAGGAATTACAATTTTATAATATGATTTAAGTTGTGAGATTTTGTTACTTGATATTTCGATACATTCTCGAATTCTCTTATTGTAAGAAAATATATTGAAAAAAATATATAACACATCATTTTTATCACTTTTAAACCATTGTATAGGGTGATTTAATGTAAGCATCCACATAGAAGTATTAAAAAGAGGCGTACGGGTTATGAAATGTCATGTTATTTTTTATTTAGTATTTTATTTCAATTCAATATTAAAATATAACTGAATTAAAGCACTAAATGGGAGATAACATTTTTTTAATACTTTTATGTGGAAGCCTAAATTGAATCGTCCTATATGAAATTAAATATAGTTCTATGTAAGATGAACAATTTTGGCTAAGAATCAATATTTAATGCGTGTTAATTATTTTATAATAATGTGTAAAATGCATGTTAAATAAAAAAATATCAAACATTTTTTAAAGCCCTGAATTTATTAACTAAAAACAAAATCTACTGAAAAACCTTATTGATTTATTTACATTTACCATACTTATGTTGAATAAATATATATATATATATACATATACATATATTTATATATATTTATATATATATATATATATATATACATATACATATATATATATATATACATATAGATATATTTATATACATATATATATATAGCGATTAATATATTATATTTTAGTAGAAACTAGAATTTGGGAGTCGAAGCCGGAGCTCGAATTTGGATAGATTATTTTTCTAGCTCTACATTTACTTTTATCTTTAAGATTTAATCAAGAGAACATTACAAACTCAATATTGGTTTAAATTTTATAAAATGCATATACAAGATAAAATGTCATTTTTATAAAATTTTGAGAAATTTGATATATGATCTTATGTTACTTTGATCGATAAATGATATATATATATATATATATATATATATATATATATATATAAATTCATATATACGTATGTTTTTAAATTAAATCTAGATACAGAAATGAAAAATTGCCAGGGAATTTGTAAGAATAATAAAACATGTGTGAAATAAAATATAAACTATTTAAGATTACTCTAATAAAAATAGTTACATTAAAATGTAGTTTATCGTCCTTTCTACTTCATATTTTCTTCAAATATGTCATCAAAGAATCTAGTAAAAGTGTGAAGGAATTGATGTCTTAATAAACAACAGTTTTTTATATAATTTATAATCTGCAGAAAAGTTGGTTTCTAAAATCAATTTTGAAAGAAATAATATACATAATTATTGATGGACAATAAAATAAACGATGTTATTAAATGACAACATATAGTCACATGTCAACATTCCAAATATTTAAGAACAATAATAGAAAATAACAGGAGAATAAAAAATAGCCACGTCGAACAGCGAGAAAGAGAGCAACAAGGAATAATCGTTCAGAAGTAAGTAATAAAGTAATTTATTATTTAAAATATTCCCATTTAACTTCATAAAGATCTCAAACTGTATATACAAAAGGTACACAGTATCAATATAATATATTAATATTGCAGATATATTAATCATTAAAATTTGGGCACCGAGAGCAATAAAATCGTTCCTTATATTTCAAACAAGTTTGTTCTTCAATAAATTGTCTACTGCAGATTGTTAAACTGCTTTCTCTAATATTTTTTTTATACTCTGTATTTTTAATAATCTAAGCATTTGAAAAATTATCTCTATTCGCTTGTAGCTCGTTGACTGTCCCACATGAGAAGTGTGGCCAATAGTCTAATGTTAGTAAACAAATATTAATGTTCATTCAAAGAGATATTATTATAAAATAATTCGCATATGAAAATACTTTAAAGAAGAAATTAAAGATATCTTTTCCTATATCACTACTAAATAAATATTTTTCTTGACATTTTCACTAATAAATAAACTAGTTTTAAAAAGTTTTCATATTGTTTAACGGATTTTGCAATTAAAAAAAATAAATAATAGAATAATTTGTAGACATTTATGAAACAAAAAAAAATAATTATTTTCTCCTTAAATACTTTTTTTTTAAAAAAAATAATTTATAATTAACAAGAAAGTTTTTTTCTATATATTTATTTACAAAAAAATGTGTTTTGTGTTATTTTTATGTGTAAATCAAATATACATAAAATAAAAATTACTACTATGAATTGTTGATGTATTTTTTAAAAAAATAACTATTTATTTATAATATAAAGAATGTTTGTTAAAATAATAGTCTTTGTACACTATAGTTGGTAATCAAATAAATTAAATTTTTTTTTCTATATAAGTAAAATGTTTTACTGAAAACACAGTCATGAGAAATTATATTAAAGAAATAATATTTATCCGTTTTTAAGATAAATATATATTTTATGAAATTCGATTAATATTTAAGTGCTTCATTAATTGTAAGATTTTTTTTCATAATAACAAAATCGTTAACAATTTCTAATGAATCTAATAACCTGTTAGTTTGTAAGTCGTCGTGATAAACACTATATCTTCTTATCTCACTATATCTATATTTCATTATAAACAGTTTCAAGTGTATAATTTACCCTCTTGTTCTCGTTACACGTCTAAAACAGAAATTAACGTTTTAATTAAGTTTTATTCATATAATAACCGTGAAAAACCGATTGAGAAAAGAAATATACGAAGACAGAGAAGGTGAGAGTACTCGTGGAAATTTATTATGAAAATTACATGTTCCACGAACGTTATCGAACACACACTACGTATTAAAACACAGATGATCTTGTCTTGCTTATGGAGGAGCAGCGAGGAAGAGGTTAAGAGGTCGTTACACCGATCCCATTATCTGTTCACGCGCCCGGTCGGGCGAACGGTTCATCTTCGACGCACGTAAACGCCGCGAACCAAAATTAAATTTAACTTTTAATTGATTACAAACGCTATCAAATGTATATAAGGAGTGAACCGTTCGTTCTGTGTGAACGCACACGGCGTCTAGGTATTGTGTATGAAACGAAGATGCGGAGACGTCCAAATAACATTCACTCAGTCGACCGATAACACCGTTTTCGTTTCATTCCGTTGTACACACGATATAAGACCGACATTCGTTAGTTTGATGTTCGAATCCCTTCTTGAACCACTCTCGAACGGAATCTGTAACGAACGTATACCCAAAGACGGAACGCGCTCTTGTTGGTTAAACACTTTGAACTTACGAATTTGTTGAATCAATCGACACTCGAAATATCGTGAACTGTTCTCACAGACGTGTCGACATAATGAATGACTATATTAGATTCTGTGTTCACTCAGAGCGGGTTTTCGACGAGACTACTGCGGCCTATTCGAATTTTAAATTGTCAAAGACATCCGACGAGCGTTCGTGTTCCATTTCAAATTTATCTGTTTACTTTTTCCACTTTTTTCCATTATCGGTATCTCTTCATTACGCAATATATTTTTATCATTTTATCGAAACCTTTGTAACCGAAGGTAGCTATTTTTACAAAATTTCGAACGTATACATTCTTTTATCATTTTCTCAAATGCTTCCTTCTTTAATTATTTATTATGTTCTGTATATATATATATATATATATATATATATATATATTCTCAATATTATACACATTTAAATAATAAGTTTGAAAAAAAAAATTTTATATTTGATTGTATTAGGTTAGTAAAAAAATAGTTGCTGTTTATGCACCCATTTGTCAAGATTTATTGATTTTTTTAATTGTTTTAAGTGGTTCAGAATTATTGGACTAACACCTAAATTTTGTGTAAGCTCTCGAATTGTTGTGCGTGGTTCTGATTCAACTAATGCATTCATTTGGTTATTATGAACTAAAGAAAAACACCCACGACCTTTTTTATCTTCAAGGCACTCGTTCCTGGCATGAAATTTTTGGAACTACCATTGCACCGTACGTTTTTTAACAAGGTCTATACCAAACGCATCATTTTATTAACAAGCAGTTTGTGCTGCTTGTATACCCGTTTTAAAAACATACAAAGAATGCTCTTTGCTACTATTCCATCTTTAATTTAATAGTCCAATGTTAAGCAAAATTAATAATAAAACCAAAGACTATATTACTAAAATACAGACCGAAAAGTAAATTTAAAATGAATACAATGAAATGACACTTTCATTGGAAAAAATAATGTAATAACTCAGGAAATAAAAACAGCAATTATTTTCCTACTAATCTAATAATTATTTGACAGATTATGGAGGAAACATAAATGCTTCTTTTTATATTTTAAGATTTTAATCACTTAGAGTAATGTTTTCATAAAATATTTATAAATCATTAAATTATATTATAATCATCATTGAACCAATGATAATAATATGATCCCTGAATATACGGATTAGTAATCACATTCACATTGATGTATTACATACAATTATGAATGAAATTTTAAACATACTACTATTTTATAATTTATGTTTGAAATTACTTTTATTATATTGTTTTATAGAAATATAAATTTTATGAACAGAATTTTAATATTTTCTATAATAATTTTTTTACAAAATATTACAATTTGTATATAAAAAAGTATGTATATTTCAGGACCAACTGTTATTATATCCTTAAATTTGTTGTAATTGTAAAATTTTGAATATTTTATAACTTATTGTATCTATTTGAGCGGTAGAATACAGTATCAAAAGGATGATGGTAAAAAAATATCTTTTAATCATAATCATCGTTTAACTTCCTTTTCATTTGGAGATAAAACATGGATGATTCATATCAATACAAAGAACAAATATGGATCAATAACTTGTAAGAATATCAAATTCTTGATTCAAAAATATTCAAGATAACGAAAAGCTCGAAAATGTTTATGGAGAATATTTTATGATCCATAAAAGGAGTCAGTTTATTGTATGTAATTTGACATGGTTTCATACAGATAATCTAAGTCAGGTACATAAATGATTTTTTTAGTTTTTTTAAAAACAACAATAAAATCTTCTGATGAAAAATATACATCTGTGCGACTAAATTTAGTCACAATGCTAAAAATATATTGTGAATAGAGATATCTCATTTCCAATCCGAGAGAATATAAACAGTACTTACTTTAAAAACATTTTATTATAATGAAAAATATTTAACTAGTTTGTATGCTATTTCTTAAATAGATGATTATTAGAAAATAGATGTGTAGCTCCAATTATTAAAACTTGTTTATATTCACAATTAAAAATAAATAAAATTAATTTATGCATTTTTCTTATAAAAAAATTCTGAGTACTTGAATATCACATTTGAAAGTATATATATATACATATATATATATATATATATATATATATATATATATATATATATATATATATATACATTGATAGAAAAAAACAGTCAATATAAATAGATAGATATGCAGATAAGAGTATCAGTGTTACGTATTGAAACGCTTTGCAATTTAAAGCTCACCTCCAATGTTACTTCATTATCTACACGACACCTTGCATGTACGTCTTGTATTGGTTGCAATATCAACACAATTGATCTGATTACATGATGCACTGTATGTTTGAGGTTATACATACACATATCGGCACACATTCATGTCGATAAATAGAGTTCCGCCGGTTAACATTGTGCTATGTGTGGTCAGTAGTAATAGGTTGCAACTGTATAAATAAAATAGAGCAGTTTGATAGATTCGAACATGTCGTTGATTTAGCGATGCCAGAATGTTTTGAGGTCATGCAAGAACATATCGGTCTATTCGATTTAATGGTGATCAACGTGAAACTTAAACATGAAACAGAATTGCGCTAGTACTGTATTGAATTTTGAAATCAATACATTACGTTCTATACGAGCATCTTGAAAGGTGAAACTAGTAATATAATTCTAAATAATTTAATTAAGTGAGCAGACTCTAAATCACTATACGTGTACATGGATACGGATTGAAAGTGAAATTGACGCAGTTTGTGTTTTATATCTGAATCATTCATTCATTTCATTATATGTAGTAATAAATCAATATAATTCTAAGAGAGAACATTTCTTGTTTAAAATAAAAGATGAAAACAACATTCTTTTCATTTATTCGATCTTGTTTAATCATTGTGTTAATTAAAATATAATTAAAAAATAAAGTTTGTATAATTATTAATGAAATAAGTTGTTATAAATAAGCATACTTTTTAATTTAATCAAAAAGAAAAAATATATGTTATTTAAAATTCTCTCCATGCATCAAAATTTATTTTTTTGTGCTGAAAAATTGATTATTATTATTAATAGTTGACAAAATCGGATCAATAGGTAAGTTTTCTGAACAATAAAT
This sequence comes from Acanthacorydalis orientalis, assembly GCA_034766995.1. Lineage (NCBI taxonomy): Eukaryota > Metazoa > Arthropoda > Insecta > Megaloptera > Corydalidae > Acanthacorydalis > Acanthacorydalis orientalis. Next base: position 11,578,848 of record CM068321.1, on the reverse strand, counting down.
TAGTACATAAATAACTACATAAAAAGAACTAGCAGTAAAAGCTGATTACTGGAGATGCATAAAAAAATGTTTAAATATAAAAATTACTAATACTTAGATGAAGATGAAAATGATTTAATTTTTAAAAAAATAGATTTTCTATATCTTAATTTACTCAAGAGGATATATAAAAATAAATAAGAGACTAATATAAAGATGATTTAATTTTTAAAAAAATAGATTTTCAATATCTTACTTTTTTTCAAGAGGATAATATTGCCATCAGAATTTATATATGTAAAAATAAAACATTATTAATAATAAATTGTACATTTTTAATCATATTTTTTTTTACTTGTAGGATGAGAAAATAATTGAATTTCGAACGCCTGTAACGTTCTATTACCTAAGAATAAAATCCAATATGGATATTCAACAGAAAATATATTAGAGAATAAAATGTCATATTAGTTGATAAAATAACAGTTTTATATAGTTTATGTTGATTTGGAATTAATAAAATAAATGCAAATTTATGAATAAAATTAGATTAAGAAAGAAAATGTTTACACTTATGTTATAAATATTTCAAATAATTTTATTTAACTTTACGAAATTTTAAAGTTAAAAATATAATAGTAGTGAAAAAAATAATTGAAAAATCAAATTTACTATTAAGCACTGATAAGTTTGGTAATTAAAATAATATTATAACTTTAATTATTAGGTTGGTAGAAAAATAATTGCGAGTTATGACCGTCATATATATTATTAATTTAAGTGGTTTTAAGTGGTCCAGAACTATAAGATGACTAACGTTTACCTTTTGTGCAAGCTTTCGAATTGTTGTGTATGGTTCTAATTCAACTGATATCTTCAGTTGGTCGTTATGAACTGAAGAAGAACGCCCGCGATCTTCTTCATCTTCAAGGCTCTACTCCCCAGCATGAAATTTTTGGAGCAACTATTGCACCATACGTTTCTTAATAGTACCCACACCAAAAGCATGGTTTAGTTTACAAGTAGTTTCTGCTGCTTTAACACCCGTTTTGAACTCATACAAAAAATACTCTTATTTGCTTCTTTTCCATCTTTAATTCAATAGCCCAATTTGAAGCAAAATTAATAATAAGAACAAAGTTCATGTTACCAAAATACAAACCAAAAATTGCACTTTAAAATGATATTAACATGAACACGACAAAATGACACATTAAAAAAATTAAGGTTAGAATTCAGAAAACAAAATCTGCAATTATTTTCCTTCCATCTTACTATATTTGCTAATAAAATAAAATTAATCGCTATTTATATATTAATGAATTTTATTTTCTCTCACAGTAGTGTATGAATTTACGACGTAAATTAAACTCTTCTTTTACCAATTTATTAAAAATAATAAACTGATAAACAAAGTTACTAACGGTTATACGAAATCAATACTTTTTTACCTACATAACAAGCTATTAAATAAACAGTGGATTAATATAAAATAAAACGCTTATTCATTTAGGTAACATTTTTAGTTAAAACGTGAACGTGCAGTAAATTTTTTCCTCGTTAAAATAATACGAAGCGTTTCGAGATTTGCAACACGTCACACAAAAGATACGATACAACGGAGTCTGTAAAAAGTAAAAGATAACAGCAGGAAACATGTTTAAAAGAATAACGACATGTGGGAAAGGACTTCAGCCTCATTACATATTTACAAAAGGTTTTTCGACATTTTTCTCTCTACGTTTCGTTCCTCTCCGAGCACTATTTATCCTCTTTTTTCTTCGTTCTTCCTTCCTCATCATTTTTTATGTACGTCGTTCCTGCGTACACGTGCGTGTTTCTTGCACGTACGCGTACAGACGCACACCTCGTGCGTGTGCGCGCGTTTCCAGGTATTTTAAAATACTCGATAATCACACGACAGATAAAAGGTTTCATGCAAGAGGCCCAGTAATCAAGCGTTTACTTTTACCCGTCAGCGTTATTTTATACACCAGTAAACAGTGTCAGGTACGGTGTTTAAATTAAGACGTCGTTCGTAACGCAATTTGCTTATTACCTGTAATTTTTTGTATATAAAGTAAGAAGAAACAGTTCGTGTGGGTATTTTATAATTTTTGTATGTCAGAGCTTGTATAAATTATGGTACTAAAATGAGAACGGAATTAATTAATTCATTTTTAAGCATTTTATTGGTCTTTATCAAAAAATCAATTCTTTTACTGAAGTATCTAAGAATATTTATAAAATTAAATTAATATTTTCCAGTAGCTAATTTTTTATGCCAATTTTTTATAAGGATCAAATTTATTTTCATTAATTTTATATCTTGAACAACATTATAACATTTAATTTGAATGTTTGATTTTTCAAATTTTATTTTAAAATAAATGTGTTCTCGGAAAAATTTGTAAAAATAAATTGCAAGATCTTGTAAAATATATAAAACGTATTAAATATATATATATATATATATATATATATATTATGGTATATCATTATTAGCTTAAAACAAATATTTATTCGTAAACAAGAACGTAGGATGATTCTCTCATAAATTAATAAAAATTATATTGCTGTTCAAATTAAATTCTATTTAAATCAACAAGAAGACTTCTGAAAGCATATAAAAACAAATTTGATACACATTCGAATTTCGAAATACGTATTTGTATTTAAAATAAATTGTAAAAATGATCAAATTAATACTAAATTGTGTTGTTAAATGGAAGTCTTCGAAAGAAAATTTGGAGGAAATAATGAAAATTTGTAAAAAACATTTTTGCTAAGAAACAAGTTAAAATATTTTAATATAAACAATATTTTTTTAAACAAATATTTCAAATTTATTTTTATTTCATGTATCGAAGATTTCAAGTGTTTTTATTATTAGGTGTACACATTAACTCAATGCCATTTTTAATAAAATGAATTTTTACAGAGAAATGGAATACATTCCAATTTTCAAAATATACCTCATTTTTTTGTATAAGTTTGATTTATCTGTTGGGTTACTGGAGACTACATTGTCAAAATAAATATGGCTGGTTTGAGTCAATCAAGTCGTGAAGCATTTTCAGAACTTTTCCACTATTTTAGTATTTTTTGTAAATCTTAGGCAACACATCACATTCGTTCTAAACAAACAAATCATTTCGGTGGCTTAGGCAGCATTTTTTTCAATTAGATTCCAAAAAGTATGTTATTCCTAATACTCATATGCTGCTTTTCGGACTCCATCATTTTCACTACTGTGCGATTAAGAAAACTACTATTGTCAAGTTAAGAAAACTGCTTGGTCAAGATATATACTATTTTTAAATGTAAAGGTTGGAACTTTAAAATTCTAAAACGATAAAAAATATTTTAATTAAATGGAGTTATGACTGATTCAATTTTAATGCACTGAATTCATTTTTACACCTAATATATCAAATATTAATTTATACAATTAAGATAAAGGTAATTAACGAATGAACATAACTCCTCTGATCTAGTGATAACATAGAATGAAGAAAAAAACAGTATCTATTATAGAAAAAATAGACATATATAACTAATATATATTTCTCTCTTTTTTTAAGAAAATATTTATTCTTATTACATATCTCAATGTATTAGATCATATATATATATATATATATATATATATATAGAGAGAGAGAGAGAGAGAGAGGATCATTTCAATTGAAAGTTACTGTTGTATTATATAGTTTATTTTATTAAATAAAGCAAAAATATTTTGAACACTCAGTATAAGTTTATACCTATTCGCAGATAGATTATTTTAAAATGTTTACATTAATCTTTATTCAATGTTTGAACTCTTTAAAATATATCCTCATGTACATAAAGTTGAATTCAATTATAATGTAAGTGATTAATATTTCAATGCACAATATAAATTGTTTAGAAAGGATTGTATATTTTTTTAATGTGGTTACAATATATTATAATATAAATAATTATAGTAACATAACATTTATTTTCAAGTTACAACTCAATAATTCTACATATAATATATGCTAGCGAATGAGAATAATTCTTTTGAAATTACAAACAGAAATTCATCCATGATTTTTTTATAATAGTTTATGTGTGGAAACAGAATTTGTGAAATCTAATTTGTGAGATCTAAACATCAAAGGTAAGTATTTATTAAATACATATACATATATATATATATATATATATATATATATATATATATATATATATATATAGAGAGAGAGAGAGAGAGAGAGAATTAATCATTTTAAAAGTTATTTCTTGTTTCAAATTTATTCTACCTTTTAAGTACTTTTAATAAAGATATTCACTGGTTTTAACATAAAAAAATATCTCGTGTGAGTAATAATGTCACATATAGTGTAATTTGTTCTTTTGTCATTATAACTATAAATGTATATTTAATTATCATTGTTCATTTTTAATTATTTACAGCAAAGAATGGATTCTGCGGAAAGATACTAGTTTTCCGTAATCAGTTAATTGATAAATCTTTTAAAAATCTATATAACAATTATAGGTTTTTAATAGTTGTATATCTCCATCTTTTTGGATTATCTGAGTGTGTCTTCTATTACTAGTTTTAAAAATTTGATAATAGGTTTTCATATAAGGTGCAGTCATATTTTTTATCCAATTTTAGTTAATTAAAAATTACATTTAGTATATTTAAGTTTATACATATATATATATATATATATATATATATATATATATATATATATATATATATATATAGTAGAGTAAGTATTTCTGTTTTCATATCAATCTTTTTTTGATTTTTTATATTTCTTGCTCTTTTTAATACTGATTTCAATCATATATTGTTTTAAAATATCTTATAGTTTTTATGTTGTTCTACGAGTAATCCTAAGACTGAAAAAATCAAGTTACTTATCCACAATTGAAATATTGAAACCAATTCTGGAAAAAGGGAACACAAATATTACTCTAAAATAGTATGAAAACAGAAACAGACATAGTATGAATTTAGAATAGAAGCGACAATATAATTAAATAAACATAATACTAATTAATATCCATTATTTTTTATTTATTAAATATTAATTTCCGAAATGAATAACATAATAAATAATTTATTATAATTCATAATAAATATCCCTTTCATTAAAATTTTAATAATTGTTCAAATTAATATCGGTAAACATTTATATAATTATAATATTATGAATTTGGAAGTACTGATAAATATTGCACAAATATCATAATGCATTTTAACAATAAAGAAGAACAGATTTTAAAAACAATATTATACTTGAAAACATTATATACTACTATTTAGTTAGATTTTCTAGTTTAATTAGCTCGGTAACAGGTCATTCCACATTTTGAAATATAGTTAATAAACAAATTTTTTTTCTTACTAGTATCAACAATTTTTTAAGTGTATTACAATTTTATGAATATATGGAGGTTGATACATGAACGAATATATGTAGAAAGATTGAAAGAATTTTAAGTTGTGGATCAAATCTCTCTAATCATTCAGTTCTGGTTTTAAAGTTTAATAACAGAGGAAAAATTATACAATTACGTATAATTTTGATTTATATTCATTTTCAAGATTTCATTTTGCAAAATCTTAATTAGACTTCTTAAGAACATTTGTAATATTTCCATGTTTCGCTGCACTGTACAGCTTTTAAAGTGGAAATAGCTAGTCATATATATACAAGTCAACTTAAATAGAATAACAGAACTAATGCAGGAAACACTACTGTTTGAATAACGAAACCCTTTGCACTATGCCCTGTAAAATGTACGATTATAATTTTAATCGTATAAATAAACAAGCGAGTCAGTCAGTCGTGGGGCTTAACATGTATCCATGCAGGTATAAGAGCGTAAACGTAACGGATGGACGGCCCCGAAAGCTCAAAGCTCTCTCCCGTTTTGCAACTACTACTAATACGGAGTCGACAGTTCGTATCCCGGATGGATAGCCCGTTACTGTACGAAGATTTACGCTGTCATTACGTCTTGTTAGGTGGCGCTAATGAAAGGGACGCCAGGAAACGCTATATTGGTGTCAAGTACACCCGCCATCGGCCATTAAATACGTCGACGTCTCTAAAGCTTCGAACCGGGCGCGACCGTGTCTCGTTTTCTTCGTCACGTCTAACTAACCTCACCTCGCCGTGTCGACTGTTACGGCGCATTCCTTATTTATTTATGCGTCAACACGCACTTATTTATGCCGGTTCATATTGCGTCCGTATGACGTAAATAGAGTCATTGTTCGGATACAGCGATGATAAGAAAGAGGGGCACCGCTGGCGGCTCAACGTTGCAGCGGGAGGTTCGAAATTTATCGGTTATTTATAATATATGGAAACGTAGGTGAGAAACAAACGCTAATGGTGTGAATATAAACCGTTTAAGTCCGTGTTTGTTCCGGCCGTGTGTGTTTTCATTTTTTTCACATTTATTTATGGATATTTGTTGTGTGTACTATATTAAAAAAGAGACGTGGATCGAAAAACATGAATGTTTACACGTAGTGTGTTTATTTTCTTTTGTGTCGTTTACAAAGGGAGATCAACTGATTAAATGAATATTATATTTACAGGGAAATCAATAAACATATATATATATATATATATATATATATATATGTTTATATACCCTGGATATACTCGTATAATTTATTTAGAAACTGGAATACATGATCAACTCCCGAGTTATTAATAAGAAAGATAAAATAGTATATAAAATTATCAAGATGGACAAATACAAACATCATAATCAATATACCATAGATTTCAGAAGATTTACACTTTTAATAGAGAAATAAAAATTTTAAACAGTTCAAATATACAAGGGAAAATTAACGAAATCCTTCCTCTTCCAAATATAAAATTCTGTTGAAATATAATTCAGAGACAATGTAATCTGAAATTATCTAACGCACTGATTCATTTAAAATAATAGTTGTATGACTTTGATTAACAAATAAGTCAAAGTAATATTTGAATACAAAAGAAAGGAAATATTCTTATAACTAGTTTTGAAAGAAATTGTTTTGAATTGTTAGAAGAAGTTGTTTTTATTGACAGTTTATTGAAATAAATTATATATATAGGAATATTTCGAATAAAAATGTAGTACTAATAGAAGATAAAGTATTTTTCAGAGCTGATGTCTTTTAAAAAAGTTCAAATAAAAAGGATCGCACTCAAAGGTAAGGAATTATATTCTTATATATACCAATAACTACATGTCCTGCTTGCTTTTTTACTTTCAGTAAAACGAACAACATAAAATGTTCTTTGGCTGTTTGTTTGCATAATATAGTTATAATTACAAATTCTAAAT
>CM068321.1:11279025-11566525 GCA_034766995.1 Acanthacorydalis orientalis | reverse complement strand
GGGGTGGTAGAAAAATTTCGTACAGTAACTCATAACTTTTGAAAAATTATTTTGACTGTGAAGACTAAGTTAAGACTACCACGAGAACTGCCTGGAGGAAGAAATACCTGACAGAAAAAAATAACTTGTTATACATGGAAGAAATATTAACTATGGAGGTATGTATATTTAAAAATAAATACATTATTTGAGGGAATATAGTATAATCTTTATATATATATATATATATATATGCATATATATATATATATATATACATATATATATATATATATACACATATATATATATATACATATATATATATATATACATATATATATAATATACATATATATATAATATACATATATATATATATATATATATAATATACATATATATATATATATATATATATATATAATATACATATATATATATATATATATATATATATTCTTATATAATAAACTTTTCATTTGTAGTTTTTAGTTCTCGAATCATTTTTGATTAAAATAGACCATGTTAATGTTATTAAATTAATTAGACAAGTCAAATGATGTTACAGAGTGGCGTGTCTATCCTGTTCATATTACAAGAACTGTCATCTTGAAAATGTGTTCGTTTAATTAAACTCCCAAAACTTCACGTTTTTGTACGGTATAATTTTCTGTTATACGAATATTATTAAGGCTATACATATACGAAAAAAACTAGAGAATAAGCTGGGATATTTTGAAAATGTCTGCTGTATTAATCTAAGTAGGAAAAAGTGTTTAGTCTGATAATGTTTTAGTTTTTTTTTTAGTTTTGTGAATATTTATTAAGAGGTGTTTTTGAATATATAATAAAATGAGTATTTTTCAAATACTTATATGTACATATTTATATATGTATATATATATATGTATATACAAATAATATATACAGAGATATATGTAAGATACAAAGTTTTATAAAGTTTTGAATTAGAAGTAAAATATCACGATTCTTCTATATTTTAACATATTTTTATACTTATGTAAAAAAATTTGAATTCTTATATAAAATGCAATAGCATACAAAACAAGTAATGTGTTTTTTTATGATTTGATGAAGATAGTATACAATAAGAAAGAAAATAATAATGTATATAATTGATTTCTCCTGACTGCAGTATAAAGATAAACTAATTTCCATCAAAATTTTATAATAGTTTAAAAATATTAGAAAAATAATTATTTAATATTTAAATATCAATATTATGATACTGACTAATATAATATTTTATGATAAAAGAATATAATTTATTTATATATTTAAGTTTTAGTAAAAATATCTATCCATATTTGTTGAATACTTCAATTTTGAGTTTGTTTACACCTTAAATAATATTTATATTTTAAAATAATATTAATTGTTTATATTTTAAAATAATTAATCAATGTTGAAAAGGTACATTATACAAATACTTATTGTTAAGTAATATTATCATTCAATTAACTACTTTGAGTAAAAAATGTTTAACGGTTATGAAATGTTCAATCATTAATAGAAATTATCATGCCTGAAATGAACCATTCATTTCGGAATATTGAAAGTTCTGTCTTTCGAAAAGAAAATTTTAGAAGTGGATTGGTTAAGTAATCAATAAATCTTAGTAATCTTGCTCTTTATTGAAACCCCTGCTACTAGATTTAATATTTTAATGTTGTATCACCGTAATGTAGTTATACTCTCCGATAGTTCCTCTATCCACTGTTTATAAAAATTGAATAGGTGAATTAAGATATCCGTAGAATCAAAGAAGGGGATAGGGGCAAAGAACAGCAAAAAGAATGAATAGTATTTTTATATCACTTCACACAAAATCAAAGCAGCAAAAGAGAACAGCAAATGTAGCAAACTTTAATTGTTACATTTACTAAGAATTTCCAAGATATCTTCAATGATATCAACTGAAACAGTATATAAACTGACAAAAAGAGTTAGCTAAGGTATCGATGCTTGACATGTTTTCGTGTACACTGATATTAGATACTATAAATTCACACGCGTTATTAAAACTCCTGTATTTATAAACCTATATAAGTACAGAAAAACTTAAAAAAGACTACATAATTCTACTGTAATTTTAATTTTTTTGCTGCCTTCTTCTATAATTCTGTTGTTTCTATAACTCTTATAATAGAGAATTTGACAAAATTTCTTTGATGAAGAAACAAAATGTTTTTTAAGAACAAAAAAAACTTACAAGAGATTATAAAAAAAACTTAATTCCAAAATAATTGTTAATGTATTTATATCAAAATGTTTTGAATATGACAAAATCATTTATTAAATCATTTATTATGAAATTCTAAGTTTATATTTGAATGTTTCCATTCAATTCAATAAAGCAAACTAGTTAATATTTTTTAGTTTTATTAAATTTATATTGAATCATATTTACCAATTTATCACATAATAAAAAATCTACAATATACATCAATCAGTTCTTAGCACAGATTACTACCCGAATAAAATGGTAAAAATTTACGATACATATCATAGATTAAAATATGAATGTAGATGATAAACTTGGTGCTAAAAATTTTAAGATAAAAATAACATGACATCTATAAAAGAGAAAATTAACTAGTTGTTCAATAATTCGAATCTGAATTAAATATCATCATTTCTATATGTTTCAATAGTTCAGAATGAAAATATTATTTTTAAGTAAAATTCTAGTTAAATAATAACTTATCTCTGTTTGACGATAGAAAAATTAATATTAAATCAATAATTGATATTACTTTTTTCTTGATATTATAAGCACGTGATTAAATATTTAAGTTACAAGAAAAAAATACCAAAGCCAGTCATTTATGATATCTAATTTGTTTCCTAAAAAATAATATCGTAATTTATTCCTGTAGCATTATTTTCATATATTAAACAATTATGTTAATTAACACAATTTATGATTATAATATAATTCATTTGGCTAATATATCGTATCTGTATCGATAACGCTATGAACAAATAATTAATCAGTAACTGAATTTAAATTTGTACGCTTTAAAATATAATATTATGTCATACAAACAATTAACATATTATTCAAACATTCTAGGAATCATGAATATTTATTAAAGGAAATATATAATTATAGCATTATGACAGAATTACAATTATACTATCTGTTACAAATAAAATATAAATTTAAATATACGAAGCAAGTTACACGCAAATGTCAAATTTCATTTTAGAAATAAAGTTTCGAGAGCCATTCATTCAAACCTCAAATTATATTTTATATCTTATAATATAGATATATAAATTCAACTAGTTAAATAAAATTTAAATATTTCAAAATAATAGTTTCTCCATATTTCTACTCTTAAAGTTTTTTTTTAAAAAAACATTAATTCATACATGAATAATCAAAATATTGAATATATATACGGTTTATGCATCTAGTGCAGTTCCTGAATTTCAAATATATTTGTTAAACACAAAATAAAAAGATATTTCCCAGGCAAATATATGAAACTAGTATTTATTTCCAGAACAAATCAAAATTTCTGTGCACGTCAAGAATACAAAAAAGTGAAAGATTTTTAACGTGAACCAGTTCGCAATGACAAGTCTTTATAGTAAGAGAAGAATATCAGTGTACAAAAGATTGAGTGCAGTATACAAGAGAAGCAACCGTGCAATGAATAATTAAAATGTCGATGGATGAACTCTCAAGATCAGAAACTCGCTAGAAAAGAGATTTGGCGAGAAGGAAAACGATGTATGAAAGACATTCAGTCAGTCTAAATGCATACACAATAAGAATCCGACGTTAGGTTGTTCGAAAAAGAGTAAAGCTGAAATTCTCTCATATATCTGTTGAATATCCTTCTTCTTATTATATATATATATATATATATATATATATATGTATATCGTTTTGAAATGTATGTCTGATGAAAGCACACTCTAAAAACCGATTGTATACTTTAAAATCTGTATTCATAGTGTGAAACTGTACATATATATATATATATATATATATATATATATATATATATATATATATATATATATATATATGAGATGTACAAATTAATTTGGTGCCTTTTTTATAGAAAATGAATATTTATGGAAAAATGGAATAAATTTCAATCCTCAAAATATGCTCCATTATTTTATTTAATTTTGCCTCATCTGTTGGGTAACTAACGAATCCCTTGTCGAAAAAAATATAGTGGCTTTGACTTGATGAAATTGTAATGCATTTTTGGACCTCTTCCTATGTTTTAATATTTTTTGCATGTTTTATGCGTCACAGCATCTTCCCCAAAAATTGAACAAATCATTCCTATGCCTTAAGTAGCATCTTTTTCAACTGGAATGTAAAAGTATGCAACGTTTAATATGCTACTTTTCGTAAGCCATTATATTCACTACTGTTTTTTTGGGTTAAGCCACCTGCTTGGCCACGATTTATAGTGTTGTTACCACTTTAGAAATCTAAAACGATGAGAATATATTTTAATTTAAAACAGTTATGAATAATTCAAATTAAAGGTACAGAATTATTTTTACGTCCCATATATATATATATATATATGTCATAGGTAAAGTCCAACTTTACCCGGCCGCCGTTAGTCAAAGTTCGAAGTAGAACTTCTGCTCAGGGCTGTACCTGTGTTTGACCGGGTAAAAAAAAAGTGAGGATGAGGAGGAATATGAGGGTGAAAGTGATCTAATTTTATAAACAGGATATATATATATATATATATATATATATATATTGACTAGTCAAAGTCGGACTTTGCATGATCGTCGGACTTACACCGACAACATATATATATATATATATATATATATATATATATATAACAAATTCCTGTTCACCTGTGTTCCTTATTGAAGCCCAAAATGTTTAGTTAACGAAGAGACTCCTAACGATTTCGTAAATAACAAAATAACTGCAAATTTTATCAGTCACTTTACTTCAATGATTTACTGATTTTACTGGCCAAAGGAATTATAACATCAAACAGATATGCACATTATGGACAAATACATGTAAGCGTGTGATTAACAATGCAATTCTGACTTCAGATGGTTCTGAATTTAGTCAGACTCGAATCATTTTCTCAGATAAGCAATATTAAGCAAGTAATATTTTATTTTCTTACTATTTTTTTTTCGTTTTATTTAACGAAAACATGGCATATTTTAGAGAAAAAGAAATTTTTAAAAAGCTAAAGTCAAAAAACATGCTTTTCGTGTGTTTGTTAATATTTCTATTCAAAAATATTTTTTTTCAATGTGCTGCTGTATTATTGTAGTTAAAAATGAGATTATTATTTAATTATTTTTAAGTTTATGTATAAGATGTTTTGATACGTACGTATATATATATATATATATATATATATATATATATATATAATTATTTTACAATCTCTCAGTGTGAAGTAACAAATATATATTTTTTGTTGAAATAAAACTATTATTCTTATTTATGCAATAAAGCCTCATTTTTCTAAAATAATAGCAGATAAGACATATGGTCACACAATCGAAAACTTGTGAAAATCTAACCATATAAAATTTAAACATAATCAGTACACTTAATTATCACTTTGTATCTATTTATTTTGAACATTTTGTGATTTAAAGTCGAAAATTAGATATATACATTATCAAAACAAAAAATCTTTTTTACGTTTGTCTTTTTAACTTTCATACCATTGATACATTATCCTACTTATCTTTCTCATTTTGATCATTTGAATAAATCTTCTTCAAAAGAAGTTCAAGTAAGTATATAAGTTTCAAGTAGATATTACAGTATCTAATATCTATCTGAAAAGTGCACATTTGATGAAACTCATAGTGGAGAACAGATAACTCATATTATCCAAAAGGAATAAAATCATCAATACAATGCATTTTTTAATAGAATTGTTTAGATATTTTTAATGAATGATCAATTCAAGAATTGCAGATAACTATTTATCAGAATTTCATATGAATAAACAAGTAAATATGAACAATAAAAATTTAATAGTTATACTAAATAAAAATAGATATACCAATAAAATACAACCAAAGACCATATCATTTGTCGAAGGAAATAAATATCTCATTATTTATATTGAAAAAATAATGATGTCCAGATAAATGATATACATCATTAATATTATATATATATATATATATATATATATATATATATATATATATATATATCACTTACTTTATTAAAGATTTAGGAAAACCAAGACAGATGTTGATTAGATATTATAGATGTTTGCCTTGTTATTTCTGATAATTTTATCGGATCTATAAAAATATCTAATCTGACTGAATAAATCTATGTAAGACTTATGTATTGGTATTTAAAGGATGATAGCATTGATATTAAAATATGTACAAACAAAAAAAAATTTTAAATTTGAAAAAAAAATAAAACTTGGTGGATTAAATTTTACAATTGAATGAATGACAATTTTATAATATTTTGTAAGTTGCTTGCCAGTTAAATTATCTCATTTCTTTCATATATAATATTAATATATGTTTTATATCCTGCTGTTATATATTATAAGTAACTTGTACACTTGGAATCATTCCAAATATTTATATGGATCACTCATACGAAAAAAATCATTACTTGAAATATTCTGTTTAGAGATGTCTGAAAAACAATCTATTTACGTTGTTATTTTTTTATTTTTCTTTTGTAGAGGTGTTATTAATAGTTTTATGAATTAATCATTATGAATTGAAAATAAAACGTTGAAAAACTCTTTGAAAACAACTATTATAAATTCTAAAACAAATTATTTACTTTTCAAAAAAACTAAAAGTGTTTTAATTTCTATTAAAGTGTTCGAATTAAAATGTTGAAATTATAACTAAACAATACATTTTAAATTAAAGTTATTAACAAAAAAATTGAACTGATTTTTGAAAAATTGAAATGATTATATTGTGTATATATTAATGTTCAATGTTTCGAATTTAAATGTATTGTAATTTAGATTCTATTTTAAATAATTTGCGTTTGCATGTATATATTTTATAGTTTTCTGGTATAAAAACAATAAAATAACAATTTATAAATAATAGAATGTGGTAAACTTAACGGTACATTTAGCACTGGAAAGGTTTTATGTTTCAGTTCACAATCATCAAAGAGGAAAAAAAATATATATTTCAGTTTGTAATAGTTATAGAAAACGTATTTATGTTCTCTATACGTATTTATATTCAAAATACCTATTCAGTAAATTAAATTCAATGTATGTTATGGTATATGTTTTTTTATTTATATACTGTTAAAGGAATCTATATTACCTACACTACTTTATATAACGTGATGGTATTCAGCGCAAGAAAATAATAAAATAAAACGTGTACGTCATGGTAACTTTTCACATTCGATAATAGGAAAGAAAGAAGTAAATAGAACATGCAGAGTGGCGGTGAAGTGAGGCGCAACGGTCAAACCAGAGACGACGGTCTAAAGTTTTACGTCCCGCCAACGCAAAGTTTGTTCCCATCTTGTTTACTTCAAGTCTTGTGTGGTCAGCAGAATAATGGTAGTCCAATTTCACTGAAGTTCTCAACAGGGTCACTAAGTGGTCAGTAAATACTCGACATCAATGTCTGCGGGATATCTTTCCGTAGTTTTCGTGTTTTACTTTTTGTTCGAATTTATACAAACATACACAGATATATATATATATATATATATATATATATATATATATATATATATATATATGTATATGTGTGTGTTTAATATCATTATTATCTTCAATACGTTCATAGATTTCCTACTAAATAATTTAGTAAAATGACATATGTGAGTTTGAACGATTTCAAAAGAAGTACGATCGTATTTTTTTATTTCAGGATATTTTTATATGTGACCTATTTTTTCTATTCGATAATTCTTATATACTATTCAAATTTTATGATAATTTGAACAAATATTCTTGAAACATCGAACAGGCATTCAATAAATTTTTATTACATACTTGCTCGTCCTATTTGTAATTTAAATATTTTACACATTAATGAATCATTTACAAATTTTCATAAATCTTATATTAGACGGTTTTTATTATATACATATATATATATATATATATATATATATATATATATATATATATATATATGTATATATACACGAGGGTCGTTTGATTAGTTTGTTAAATTTCAATGATGTGGCGCCACTATTTATTTAGTAACATCATGGCTATCAAGAGTCAGTTTTGAAACTAGCATAGGCTAAATTTCAACCAGAAGTGACGCATTGTTCACTTTCTACAGATGTTTAAATCGAGCATTGTAACATTTGCCGCAAAAATTGAAAAAAACTAAATAAACACTAATTTTTTAACTATCTTAAGTGATAGAACAAATATAAATAGGAATTTGAATTTTTTCTCATACCTATAGATTTTATATAGATATAAGACTTCATTGATTCTTAAATATACTAAGTAGTAAAATTAAGGAATATAACTATTATAAATGTACAAATATACAATAATTTCATAAATTAATTATTGCAAACGATTGCAAAACAATATAATATGCAATCTCACAATATGTTAAATATGGTTTTCGGCTCCTGTAAGAACAAATCATATAAAATTATTTAATTAAATGTTGTGAACTTTGCTAAAACCACTATAACGAAAACTTAGTTAATATGCTAGGTAATGCAGTATTATTAGTTTTTGTATGTAAACTTATGTTTTGAATATATGAAAGTGTATGTTTGTATGAAAATTATTCAGAGAGAATGAAAACAACAGTTAGTTAATAATAAGTAAGAATGTAAATGGAGATTAGTTTCATAGTGAAGTAAGAAATTCATTTGAAAATTAACAATTCTCAATTACAACAAAATCAACACGAACAGTGTAATGTTAATGAACATCGACGCTTTGAAGAAATTTCTTATTTTTTGTATAAAATTGATAAAACAGCGAGAAAACTGTGTGGGTAGTTGTAATATGATCTCTTAAATTAATGAAACGTGCACGTACTCTGTGTTTTAAGAAGCTCGAAAATACAAAGGAATCTAATTGAATGTTGTGAACTACTCTGCAACTACTATACCGAAATTTAAATGCAGTGCTTCTACAATATACTATTTAGTAGAGCATTTGTTGTAGGTGTGAAAAATTATCATTTTAATTAAACAGAAATTACGAAAATACCTAATTACACATGTGTGATAATCATTTGTTTTAATTATAATTAAAAAGTACTATACTTTGATATTTCATCAGTGAATGACTGAATCATTAGGACACTCGAGGAATCCTCGTCGCTAGTCTTTTATACGACGAATGACAGGGCGTACGTGCGTCGGTATCAACGAAATCACGCCATTTTGCATTTAGTGGGCGGACGGCCATCCCCGAATGTTCGTGGTAAAAATTTATGCATTCACATACATATACATTTATATTTGCGGCCCATACACTATATCTGTCTCTTGACGTGGGAATATTTCTAATTTCATACACGCGAAAAACTCATTTTAAACTTTTTTTATGAAAGTCTGTGTAATTTATTTTTACACTTGCATGTGATGAATATATTTATGTACTGAAGATGATGTTTTTTCATAAATTCGTTTTTACCTGCATTAAATATGTAACGTGGAAAATAAACAAGTTCGCAAATAGGAAATTTAATTAGATTTGCTTATAAAATACTTTCTTTTTCTTGATTTTAATTTAAAATGCGTACCTTTTTTGATGTGAGAAGTTTGTGTTTTCATTTTTTATTCCCTTCGAGAACTGCCTACTTACACACAAACATGTATATGAACGAATACACATGCATTCTACTTACATATTCTTTGTTTTCTCTCTAGAAATTACTTTTAAGATGATTTTTTTCATTTCTTTACATTATTGTGGTTGTAAAGAATTGAGAACTTCTTTATATTTTCACTCAACTTAATCGCACATAAAATCATATATATATATATAGACAGATAGATAGGAAGACCCAAAGATCTTTTTTAGAGGAAAAAAATAACGTTTGATAACCAATGAAAAGGATTATAATATTCACCAATTTTAAGATATTATTCTAATGAGTTGAATTCAGAAACCAAACAAATTATAAAAAATTAACGTTTTAATAATTTGATTTTTTTTATTTTCATTGAAAATATTTCAGTATAAAATTAAGTTCGAATACAATTCAAAAAAATATTAAGAAAATATAGGACAATATGCGAATTTTTTTATAAATGATGAATCAACTGAACTCAATTTATAAAGGGACTCTGTTTTTTCCCTTTACACTTTGAAAAAAACATTTAATGTAAATGAACATCTAATAACTGCTAGAATATTTGTGGAAATTTTATATTATTCTTAATTTTTTTTTAAAAACTGAAACTTAAAATGAATGGGAAACAAACATTTTTATAATTAAAATTAAACAAACCACAAATAAAATACCAGATCTTATTCAAATTCTTATTCGGTATACATATAATGATCCTACTTTTTATAAAAAAAATGTTCCAGAAATACTTGAATGAATAATAAATCTAAAAATATTATTTATCCAAAATTTAAGGATAAAAGTGATAAAAAAATGTAAATAATAAAATTGGATAATTACACAGTAATATATAATATTACTTTTTTACTTTGCAATTAGGTTCAAGGAATAATAAAAATGTAAACATTATTTTATAATATTTTCTTTATAAGTAAATGATTTATTCAATCGTATTTCAAAATATATATTCATTTGTAAATAATTAAAATTCTCATATATTTATTTATAGCTGAATTTCAAATTATATTTACTTTCAATCTGTCATACGTTTTAAAAAGAAATTTATCGTAGACATCTTGCAATCTCAGATTCGAATTCGTGAAACTGATATTAGCTTATTGTATTTTTGACATTTTTGAAAGACATTTGAGTGACAGCTGGGTGTTCTTGTATTAAAAAAAAACTGAAGAGACAGAGAAAATAAAAAAAACTTCATAACAATAAGCATATTGGATATATAATAATGTGACAAGACACACAAATGAAATATATAATAAAAATGTTATTGATCGAGTAGAAATATAATAAATGAAATAATATTTTATATATAAATTTATTCGGTGTAACTAAATATTCAGAAGAATATATTGAAATATTTATTTTAAATTTATAATTTTCATTATATATATATATATATATATATATATATATATATATATATATATATATATATATGTATGTGTGTGTGTGTTTGTGTGTTGGACTGTGCATTATATGAACCGTGTCTATAAACGTATATGATGAAAATTTATATTTATGTATGTATGTTTTACAAGCCTGAGAACAGACTGCCACCAGCAATACACTCATCTTGCATTTGATACAAGCTACGTTTATCTCGTACTCCACACCCCCAATTATATTGAGTACATCTGCATTTAGTCGTAATGTACGTTTGTTGTAGACGACTACGTCTGGCACAACATGCTGTTTCCGGTTGTTAGCGTTAAGCCGCAGTCCGCATTACGACAAGGTAATTGTCTGTTAGTGTCTTTAACACTAACCAATAGTTATAGCCGTAATTAAAGGCCTATTTTCATAATGGGCAATGCAGAATTTGCAATAATACACTTATACTTAGAATATTTCATTATATATATATATATATATATATATATATATATATATGTCACAAGATATCTAACGATATTTATACTTCAAGTATAATTTTCAGAAGATAATTATTTAATTTTCCTTACTACTTCCTTAAAAATAAATTACATACTAAATAAGTTTAATTTTGAATGAAGTATTGTGAATAATATTTATATACTCAGAAAAAGGACGCAGCAATTATATATATATATATATATATATATATATATATATATATATATATATATATATGTGATTTAATTTGGGTTTCCACACGAAAATATTAAAAAAACGCAAAATAATAAAAAAGAACGTGTTATCCTTCATTTCGTATTTTAGTTTAATTGCATTTTTGTATTGAATTTAACTAAATTATTAAATAAAAAATAACATGACTTCTTAACCCATGTGCTTCTTAAGACTTCCGTGTGGAAATCTAAATTGAATTATCCTATATATAATTTTTCTTGTAATATTTATATATTTTAATATTATTATGTACAATAATGGAAAACTCCAGTTTCCCTGCAAAATTTACATAGTATAAATTATTTTATGGATATAATTTTATAACTCCTTTTAAATGAAGTAGTAACATCATTAAAAAAAATTCACAAAAGAATTATTTTTTATTTGCATCATCCCATTAACCATAAAAATATTTCTAATCAAAAATGTGCAGTAAATGATTATACTTATATTTACCGAATAAATATACTTATATTTACACATACATTATATACATATATATATATATACATATATATATATACATATATATATATATACATATATATATATATATATATATATGTATATACATATATATATATGTATGTATGTATATACATATATATATATATATATAAATAGTTAATGTGTGTGCATGTTTCTGGAACGAAAAATTATACAGAAATTGAAGCAACTTTCTAGACTGAAAGTAATGCTTAAATCCAGTGATTAACAGCAACAGAATAACAAATTCGAATTTTGAAATTAATTTACTTTTATTAATAAAAAGCGATAGCTAGATAACTATCTTCAGAAAAAAACAGCTTTTAATTTTGTTCTAATGAATGAAAGAATTCATTTTCATACCTAAACTTTTTCGGTTTAATGATGAAGCAACATGTTTTATTAATTACTAATTCAAAAACATGATATATATATATATATATATATATATATTAATGCCACTAAATTCATAACTGAATACAAATAATTAATTAATGAGAGATTATGTCTGCTCTAAAAATAAATCAATTAGTATTTTTTTTACAATTATTTACTGCGAAATTATTCATTCATGCCCAAGAGAAGCCGAATGAGTTCAATATTAAAGAAAAATGAGACCCTCATTAATAATTTAAAATGCGTTTATAGATCAGTTGAAATAAATTACGAAAACATATAAAAAAGCTTTCGTTATATATTTTGACGTTTGTGGTTACACACGTACATAAAAGACTGACCGATATTTTATTGGGCATGTGTACATAGGCGTATACGTTTTAATATACTTTAATGTTCATGTAAGGAGAGGGTGGAGAAAAAGTTATATATATATATATATATATATATATATATATAATAATTCGTTATAAATACCAATGTTTCGAACATCGCATAAAACACGAAAAAAAGTCAATTAATCCCGTCCGAATGTTACCAGTGGCAGTAAAAACGGGGAGTCACGGTCTGGAAACATATAAAAAAATTACACAATACGTTCAATGGATGGCCGTTGTCTGTGCTTGACGTACGCGTAGGGATATTCGAAAAATAAATTGATGAAGAGCTTTTTCACCGCACATTCATAGATTGTTAATTTTCGCTTTAGTATATATATATATATATACTGGTATTTATTTATATATCTGCTGGATAACATTTGAATTTCTACATTTTAAATTTATTTCAATATTATAAACTGCTCATTTTTAATCCAACACTTTTAGTGGAGAATTGATATTGATTTTATAGAAAAAAAAACATGGAAATGAATATCGTTTTTTATGGATTCAAAAATATAATGTATATATGTTTTTACTAGATTTATTTGAAAGTTTCTTGAAAAGACTACTGTTAGTTTTGTATTTCAAATATTGATTAACATTTATTTATTTCATCCGAATTGTTTGAAAACAAAATTTTTATATTTGTGAAAAGTTTAGTTTTTTTATTTTATAAAATATGATTTATGTTTGAAGCTTAAAGTTCAAACTTAACACATGAATCTCTAACTTGCAGTAAAAAGTAATGATAAATGATTTTTTCTGATTTATTTTTCTATTACTCTGCGTGAAATAATTGCGATGTATACTTTCATAAGAACTTATATCGATTTTCGCAAACGTTCAAAAAATGGTTATTGATTATAGTTTGTGCATATTGCAATTGCAATTCAATTATACACAGAATTAACACAGAATTAAGGTATACGTTAACATTCTGTGCATAAATATTAACAGAAAAATATTAATTTTCCTATAGAAAATTAATATTTTTCTTCATAGACAATGAATAATGTCAATAATGATTTAGTAAATACTTTTGAACAGAAGAAAATGTGATTTGTATGGAAAGTACTGACATATTTTACGAAATTCCATTAAACCACAGGACTTGAAGTTGATTGTTGTAAATGTATGTATAAATATTTTGTACTTAAAGCTATAATAAATTTTATACATATTTTTCATTAAAAAATTTTTGTTAAATTTATTATTACTTGACTGAATTAAAAAATGAAACATTAGTTTGTATTCTTATTTGAAAATATCATTTATTTTTCAATTAATTTTCATCTTTTATCATATTTACATAGACTGGAATTTATTTTCAATAAAATAAATAATAAATAACATAATAGTTTCAGTAACTCTTAGGAAAAACTAAATGGTGAACAAAAATTATTACAGCTTTAAATTTAATTACGTCAATTACATTTTGTGATATTATTTCAAAAATAATGAAAACAATCTCATATTTTTTAAGTGAAAAGTATTGCTAATAAATTAATAAACTCAATTTTTGTTTTTCTATCACACCTCACATATTCAATTTCAGATCGAAACGAGCTGATTCTCATTTTTCTCGCGGGTAAAAATCATGACGTGTCATAAATAAACGATTTTGCATTTTAATTTCAAATATTCCGACACGTTCCACCGAACGACCATGTTGTGATCAAAAAACAATTACTTGCACACACCAAAACTTACGGCACAACGTTTCAATGCACAACAAATTCAAACACAGAAATTAATATTATATATATATATATATATATATATGTGTGTGTATATATATATATATATATATATATATATATGTATATATATATATACACATTTAATAAGCGCGACGATATTTTTTAATCGAACGAACTGTACATTTATATCCCACTCCGTATTATTAATCATTTATTAAAATCAAATTAATTAATTAAACACGTATATTTCATGCGACATGTGTCGTTTGATGTTTACGATCTTTCTTATCAATTTTCAATTAGCATTCAATTTCGTGTAATATTCATGTTTCTATAAACATACAAATATACGTATATCTGCGAAAATATTCATATATATATATATATATATATAATTATATATAATGTATTCATAAATGTGATGAAATTTATTATTGTTAATGATTAAAAAAAAGTTTGACACGCAATTAAATTTATAATGATTTTAATTATTGGTGTATTCATATATATATATGCATATAAAATTTACAAATATTAACATATATACGAATTTAATTTAATATACACATACAAAAATAGAATATAAGAAGATTACTTTATTGCTGCAACTGAAATTTTATTCGTGTAATAAAATATAATTGAATAAAACTTTATTTTAAATTAAATGTAATGTGGAATATTATTCGTGATACAAATTTATGTATATATATATATATATATATATATATATATATATATATATATATATATGTATGTATATGTAAAATAAACATTATAATAAAATTATATTCAAATTATATGTAATTTATATCAATATGAATATATATATATATAACAACATTTATAACTTTTACATATTAATCATTAGCATTATTTTTAAAAAAGTTGAAAGGTTAGATAATATTTTCTACTATAAAATTATTTTTGTACACATGTATCATTTTCGTTGTCACTATAGAATAGTTCACACAACTATTTAATTACAAAACTATAAATAAATGCATAGAGGACAAATGTATACAAAAATGAAAATATGTGAAATATGAAATATATATATTATTATAACTAGTAATAATATTATGTTTCATATATTGTCTATTTTCAATAAGAAAGTTCATTTATAACATACCATAAAAATTTATATTTTTATAATAATAGTTTTTTGTACTGTAGTTGAAAGAATTACTGTACACATACAATAACAAGATTTAATTATGTTTTTGTACTGTAAACTCGATGGGATAGCTATTAATATTTCTTTAATCTATAATAAAAATCAGAATGGTCAATTGTTAAATCTTCTGTGATATGTAGAGAAGAATCCATTTACAGAGAAAGTGCCTATTTATTTAGCAGCATTTTATATTATTTACTACTTCTATTAAAAAACGATTTAAACAAATTTTACGTTTATAAATAACAAAAAAAAAAATTTTTTGCAGAGATAATATCAAGCACTAGAAAAAATAACATTTTTTTTAAAAAAATATTTAAAAAATATAGAAATTTATTTTAGAATTTCTTTGTAGTTTAGTTAATAGATTTACAAGAAGAAAATAAATTAGTCTGTTACTTACAATTACTTTTCAAGAATTTTCTTTAAATATACATTAAATTAATTAACGGTTAAGTTCGTGTGCGTTAAGGGTAAGTTAACAAGTTAACAGGCGCACAATACACACACACACACATATATATATATATATATATATTATGTTGACAGGAAAATAATTGCACATTTTTTTCTTGAATTCAAACTTTAATTTTTTTTAATGACAGTGTCATTTCATCGTGTTCATGCTAATATCATTTTAAACTGCATTTCTTGATTGCTATCAATATACAGACCGAAAAGTAAACCAAAAGAAATAAAACCAAAGTCAATGTTACCAATGTAACACTGAGTTTGGTTTAATTATTGTTTCTGTTTCAAATTCGGCTATTGAATTAAAGATGGAAAAGAAGCCTAATAGCAACTTTTTGTGAGTTCAAAACGGGTAGTAAACCAGCAGAAACTGCTCTTAAACAAAACGATGCTTTATTATGGGTACTGTTAACGAAAGTACGGTGCAATGGTGATTCCAAAAATTTCATCCTGGGGACGAGAGCTTTGAAGATGAAGAAGGTCGGGGTACCCTTCTTCAGTTGATAAAGGCAAACTGAATACGTAATTGAATCAAAACCACGTACAATAATTCGGGAGCTTACACAAAAGTTAATCGTTAGTCATCCAATAATTCTGGACCATTTAAAACCAGCAAGTGTATGAAACGGTATATGAATTCGAAGGTCATAAACCGTCATTATTTTTCTACTAACCTAATATTAATATATATATATATATATATATATATATATTCACATATATATATATATATATATATATATATATATAGGAAGAGAAAGAAAAAGGGTTTATTATAAGTTTATTATAAGTCCTGTGGTGTCATCTATTTATAATATATAATATACTTAATGTTTTTTAATCATTTACGTCAATTACTAGTTTTTTTATGTTTTCTATTTATTAAGATTTTTTGATATATTGTAAAAAAACCTATTATAACAACCACACATACATACACAAACAAATATATATATATATAAATATGTGTGTGTGTGTGTATGTGTTTGTATGAACGTGTGTGTATGTATGTGTGTGATATATTCAGTTTTAACGATCCACTACTAGATAAATAATTCCTTGACATTTTAAAATTTGAAAAAACTCAAAATCTTTCCGTATATTTCCAATACATTTTCTAATATTCTTATCTCTATTTCTATTTTTAATTTTCTTCAATTTCCAATTAATCATTTTTTTGTATGTTTTTACCATAAGATGACTAATTACTTTCTATTAAAATATTTGAATTTATTTAAAATATGATATGCGTAATATTCAGAAAAATTATGAAATAAAATTGAAATTAATTTAAATATTCGTATTTAAATCGTCTTTATATTTTTAAAAAAAAAACATTTGTAATAAATTGTTAACATTAGTAATCAAATGGAAACTAGTGTTATTTTCCACGATATATATTTTACAAAAATACAGGTAATTGTACCGGACTAATCCATATAAATGACTATTATGTTTTCATTACATTAAACAGTTTTCCCAATTATTAAATACAAAAACACGTGCAAAACATTGATTATTTACTCAACTTTTGTACATTATTGTTGATATCCATATGCGTTAAACGTACAATTGTTTTCTTAACGAAGAGCGACATTAGTCAATCAATATTGATTATCACGTTACTATTAGTAATACAAACTGGCATGGGACTGAACAGCAATAATTTATATAACACTAATAATTGTATACAAGGCTAATAACTACTTGTCAATACTAAACAAAACTAACTTTACTCTGACGATGACAGCTTGTTGTAATATGTTTTACTGTTGTGTTAATTTATAGCACTTAATATTGAATTATTCATTAATAAAGATAAAACAATACAAAAATGTATAAGTTTAATATTAATATATTTAGTTACTGCTGGAGACATTCAGAAAATATAGAAATAACACTCTTTCAGATAAAAAAATCCCAGTTTAATTTTAAAATAATATTATTTAGATGAGTTTATTAGAAATTAAATTACGTTTTGTATACTATAACTTATCTAAATACATTAAATATTTAATATTTTTTTTAAAAAAAAATATTAAATGTTTGTATATGTCACATTTTATTCGAATAAAATAGCTAATTATCTCTTTTATTATTCTCTTGAGTATTATAATATACAAGTACAAATATTAGATAAGTTTTTTTTATATTCTTTCAAGGGACGTTTATTTAATACTTTTTACATAATAAATTATTTAATAAATGTATTATAATATCTTTTAAAACCATATTAAATTAAATTAATAAATTATACGTTTGTGAATTAAAATATCACTAAAATATAACTAATGTTTGTTTAAGGTAATAAAGTTAATTAATATTTAAGCTAACTGATGAAATAAATAAAATACTTAAATATTTTTAACACAAAAAATGAATTAAATGTGAATATAAATGTTATAAAAAAAATAGTAAATTAAATACTTACAGATTCTAATTTTGAGAAATATATTAATTGATTAAAAATTAAGAAATAAATAAATTACACATACACACATACTCATACGTATATTTTATATATACATATATATATATATATATATATATATATATATATATATATGTGTATATATATATATATATATATATATATATATAATATTTAAATATTTTTACAAGGAATAGAAACTTATTACATTTTAAAATGAAAAGTTCTTTATTTTTTTTATTTTCACATGTGCACATAATGTTCGATTTAAATAGAATCATTAAAGAATAAAATTCAATTATATATCTAATGTTAATATATATATATATATATATATATATATATATATATATATATTCAGTTTCGTCATATTTTCTAAAATAAAATCCATACAAATAAAAATACGAATTAAGAAATATAAGAACTGATGAAATTTTTTTAATACGATAATGTATTTAATAAGTACTATAATTTAAAAATATATTTTCTATTAAAAAGAAGTATAATAAAATTATAGCATACATATCTAACACATTTTCATTTTAATTGCACATTATTTTCGAAAAGATATCTGCATTGAATTCATTAAGAGTTATCATTAAAAATTTTAATAAATAATATAAAACTATTACAATTTTTAATAATGTGATAATACTCGTATTAAAAATAATTATCCAGTAGTTAAATCATGAGATTATCATAAAATATGTCACGTTTAATTAAATTTACTCGGCATTTAAACGTGTTTAGATCAATAAGAGCAGATATTAACTTCTACTAATAAGAATGGACATTTGACATTTACACATAATCATAAGATACATGAACATTGTTTACATTATATTTAATAATGTGGTCGTGTTCCATTCAATAAGTCTTGGATTCGAATCTTCACGGTCCGTTAATCATCCAGTCTGAGGTTTTAGTTGTTTTCATAGTTTATATCCACAGATTGTTCTGATGGTTTTAATAATATCGTACGTTATGATAAATGATAATATCTTTCGGAATATTCCTCTCATTTGTAGATTTCGTATTAGAGAAATTCATTCTAATTTAAAAGAGATTTTTGAAGGACTATAAGTCTAATAAGCATTAAAGAATAATACCAAGGTTTCAAAGATTTCATTTATAAAATGATTTTCATAATTTTAGCTTATCTCTCTCTCTGTCTCTCTCTCTCTCTCTATATATAGTAAAAGTTTTAAATATCAAAATAAAATATCTAAAGGTAGACCTTATAATTACACATACAAAAGTATACTTAATTATTACCAACCTGGTAAACACTGTTTACCAAATAGTTGTGCTTACAACAAAGTAAAAAAATACCCATATTTAATTAACAAACGATACACAATATTTTCATATTAATAAGTTGTAATAATTTATTAATAATCACACAAATAAATCAAATGTTCATAAAAATATCCGAATTATAGGTAAATTTGTATTTTTACAGAGGATTTCTCAGAAACTCATTAACTTATTAATTATATGTAATATTTTATTTTTGAAAGCACTATGAACGAATTTTATATACTTGTACTTCAATATTTACACAGTTGTATCTTACTAATAAATATAAGATTAATAATTCTTTTAAAATAGATCGATTCAGAATTTTCCAAATGTATAAAATATGATTGTATTTATAAATTTTTAATTTAATTTCGAACCCATGAGAATTATAAATTACCGTGGGTGCATTTTCTATTAAATATTAGTAAAAATAAAATGTGTGTTCAATATTTTAGATAATTTTAAGATGTGTATTTAAATAAACAAAATATAAAGTATGTAACCTAAAAAATAATTTTATGTTAATCATCTCACTCTTAGTATAATTTGAATATATGAAAACGTAATCACAGTATTTTTTTAATAAAAAACATAAATTAATAAGTTAGTGAACTAAAATGAAAAAGAACAAAATATTAGTATTATTTAAAATAAAACCTGTATTTCTAAGTACACCAATAGATAATTTAACTTTCTGAAAATTTTCTTGATATATAACAAATTGGTCGACAATATAGCGAAAGAACAGATAATCCTGATTAGATTTTGTATTAGAAGTTTTATTTTAAATTATCTAATAAATTTTACAAATAAGTGGAAGTAACCGTTTATGGTCAACGGCTATAGACAATTTTTATCAATCTTTTTCTATGCGAATTTATATAGTGATTAAAAACGGAGCTAAAATAATTTACTAGAATATTTCAAGGTGTTTTTCGTATTTTGATAAGGAAAAAAAAACACCTGATTTTATATCAAAAGCTAGGAATTGATATTAAACTACAAAATTTACTTGCATTATTAGAGTAATTACCTTTTCTATGTGCGTTCATCAAGAAAGGGAAATAGACTCGAATATATATATATATATATATATATATATATATGTATAGATAGATAGATAGATAGAGAGAAAAGAAAATCAATAAAGACAAATTTGTGAATCCCCAATGAGTTAAATTTTTGTATTCAATAAAAAATGCTTCGTTTAATACGATGGTATATAGCAACAGTAGGCAAACTGTGGCTCCCAAAGCTACTCGGTGTGGCTTTCGAGATAATATTGGGTTCCATTGTTATTTTTCTTAATATTTATATTAATAAACTCTAGTAGTAATCTCTAGATGCCAGATTTTAAACTATTAACTGGGAAAATGAAGACTCAAGTAAAGTCTTCAACGAGTAGATATTTAACAATTTCTGCTTTGGTGTATAGGACTATTAGATAGTTGTATTTTTATTATTTATAACTACAATTTTAAAATAATATTTTATGTAGATCTTGAACATTAAAATGTATAAAAAGTATTATATATTGCTCTTATTATTGAAGAAGTTGCTCATCTCAAGTATATAGGTAAATAAACTTTCTATTATTTGAAGAAAATAAATTACAATACATAATGGTAATTTCAGAACATAAGGTTTCAAAAAAGATAGTGCTAAATTTATGAACATGATTATTTGGATTATAAGTATTTTCTTCGGAAGTGTAAATGTTCCGTATTAAATTAATTTATATATATATATGGATAATTTTAATATTATCTATAATGTATACATATAAACTCGTATAGAAAATATCAGTTAATAATTCATAATCAACTGAGAACTTTTCATGCTAGAAATATTGACAAACAACAAAGTTTATTGAATTATATATTACAACATAATTACGAACTTAAAAGTAAATATTTGTATTTGATAAAGTATAATATCTGAATGAAGTTATTTAATTCACGATCTTTTTATGTACTAAATTATGAATACGGTTGTAGTGATTTTTTAATCAATTTTCCGTACGTTAGTTTTATGTGTTTCCGTCGTTGCATCGCTAAAGTAGCAAAAAATAAGGTCGAACTTACTGAAACTACAAATGAACAATATTCAAAGTAAACAACATAAAAAATATCTAATCAGACCAAAGTGGCAATATCTCTGTTGAACGTACGAAGTTTGTTTTAAAACAACAAGAGACGTTTTCTTTTTCAAGTTGCAAACTTTATACCACGCGGTCGATAAATCAAGAAATACACATTATTCCCCATTAAGTCTCATATAACGGCATCCAAAACGAAAACAGAAGCGTAAAAATAAGCGCGCGCACGCACTGAAAAATATATGAAGGAGGGAAAAAATCCACACGCATCGGTCTCAGTTCCGCCGTACGCCGAACTATATGAAAATATAACGTGTCGCGCTTAAAATTAAGCAGTAAACTGATCAAGAGCTTTTACGGTTTTGTGAGATTGTTCCCGTACACTTTTACTGGTTAGAAACATAGCGGCGCACGTGTGTCGTCGACGGGTACACCTGGACGCGGACGTCGTGAATCACCGCAATGATTAAACGTGCCGCTGGAAAACGCAACGTATAAAGAATCTGCCACGCTGGCAGAGACTTAAAAACCCGTTACGCTGAACGGAAAATTTATAGCTGGAAAAAAGCTCTTTTTTGTTGCACGGTACACTATACTGGCGCCAGTCTGCTAACCAATACCTCTACATATACCTGACTCTGATACTTGCTCTTTTATGTGTTCTCGAAAGATTTTTCAATTGCCCTTCAAACAAACATATTTAGACAAATATATATCAATGTCATCCCGATGGATAAAGAAATCTACTAAATAAAGTAATGATTTATATTTTATTTTCCTCGTACTTTCAAATATATCACAATCGGAAAAACTTTTTCAACCAATGTTTGGTAAAAACATAGGTTCATTTCAAAAAAATATTCTATTTGTACAACAAAAAGTTAATATACTAATAAAAAATTGATAAAATCTCCTTAAATACTGATTTTATAACAAAATTAATTAATTTATGTTAAATTAATTGATCCTCATTATTAAAACCGAAAAGAAAATAATGTTTTGAAGAGTCAATAAGTAAAAATATATATTTGAATAATTTAAGAGGAAATAATTATTTTTTCTAGTGAAATCAAATATATATGGTTAAGACAATAGATATTTCAAGGCATGATGAAAACTCATTTAGCATTAACATGAAATAGTTTACACTATAATATATAAACTTTTTAGATTGAGATGGATCTATTTAGAAAACTTAATTCAAATGTGAACAGTAGTTTCAAGAAAAATATTAAGAAACTAAAATGGAATCCTACATAATATTTTTCAAGAAAATAATCATTTATGAACGATTTTTTCCTTCCACATAAAATGAACACATGTTTTAGTTGACAATGATTAATAGTCTGCTTTTGATCATTTTTAATTATTGCTCACCAAATTACGATTTTTTTATAGTTTGAAGGGAAGTACAAAATGTTTTAGTGAATGTAAACTTATCTTCAATTCTGAAACCCATACTATGGCAAAAATCTATTAAAAACAAATAATTCAATGGATATATATTATATATATTTGTACATACATATAGAAAAAGACTCAACAGTAACTGAATATGTATTCTGGTGACAATTTTCTTATTTAATAAAAAAATAAAATAAACATTCAATGTTTTTAATTGCTATTAATTTGTTTCATACTTTAGTATATATTTTCTAGTTATTATAATCATGATTGTCAAGAAAAAAATTAACAAGTCAACAAATACAAAACTTTCTTTCTCTAAGAAGTCAATTAACCTATACTATAATAAAAAGAACTATACAATTCTATAAAATAAATGCATATTCTTGAAATATTGCTAAAATCAACTGAAAGGACTTCATATAGAATATAATGAAAAGTCATTCAGAATATAATGAAAAGTCGGAGACTGTAGATATTTGGGACGAAGAAGTTATTTAATTTATATAAAAATATTTTATTAAATTATTATAGATATATCTATTTTAGAATATGATTATAAATATAAATAATTTTTCTTTATAATCAGAATATTAGTATTATATGACTGAAATAATAAAGAAAAAGTTGACAAAAAAAACCTTCTAGGACTATTATATTGTGTATATATATATATATATATATATATATATATATACATACGTACATATATATATATATATATATATATATATATATATATATATAGATAGATAGATAGATAGGTGTGTATTTATATTTTTAATTTGAATTAGAATTCAATCTTTTTCTTAATTAACGTTTTTCACATAATACATAAATGTCCACAGGAATATTTGTACTAAAATTTAAAAAATATACAAAACGATTTAATTCTGTAATAATTTTTGAATCAGGATAGTGAAGCTTTAATAAAAATTATATCAAACATGTAAACTTGCATTTTTTTAAATCAAAAATATTCTATGAAATATTTGCTAATTTGTTCGAAAAATAAAGAATAAATATTAATTATTATCAAAAGTCTTTCAATTTATTAAGATGTTTTAAAATTAAGTTCAAATTAATCCATTTGGCTTACTCAACTTTTATAATAATAATTAAATTTTAGTTAAGTGTTTATGTTATATTTATTTGTCATTACTTCTTAATATGTATAAAAGGAACAATTATAATTATATCTTAAATTACCAACTGTTAAACATACAAATAATAAGGTTCATTTAAGACTTGGCACAAGAAAAAAAGAGCATTCTTACCGCTGTTAATCAAAAGTAGATGATATAGAGAACACTTACCTGAAAAAAATAAAAATTCAATTAGACAATTAGAATTTTAAAATTTACATTTACAAAATATTACTATTTAAAAAATATTCAGTGAAGTAGAAATACGTGTTCCGATTAATCAATATATTAAAAAAAAACATCCATAGTACTTTTTTACACGTCCGTTACACATCTGTGAGTGCACGAGGTAGATATACCTGTGTCGTAAAGCATTATTATGAACCAAAACGACAACATAGGACCGTAACGAGACAGATACAGTGGAACGAATGAATCGATTAGCAATTACATTTCAATTAGTACACAACGTAAGTCCATATATGTATATCAATACAGGTGCGTATGAGCGAATGTATGTGTAATGTAACGAATGGGAATCGAACAAGCGTTTCGTGCCCTTATTCGTTTTGCACAATGGAAACCGGTAATGAGAAAGTGGCAGGGAACTGATGTGAATCCCGTGTGTGGTAAATGTAACCTGGTCAAATTGATTTCTACCCCTGATAACTATTTTTTTTATTCGATCCATTGTCGTATCGCCAATTCAGGTATTGGCCGTTATATAAAATGAAAATGATGAGTTTAAATTTATTTTTAATTTTAATATTACTTCATACAATCATAAACATAAGTTAGCTTTTATTACATTATTACACATTTTATAATGTAACCATCAATAAACTTGCACAAAATTGTTCGAAATTATTATACTTCTTATTATTTGGATTTCTCATTATATATATATATATATATATATATATATATATATATATATGTATATATATATGTGTGTGTGTGTGTGTGTGCGTAGTGTCCAAGAAATAGAAACAATTTGATTGTTAAATACTGTTTGTTTTCATTAAATATAATTTTAATGAAAAGAAAAAAGGTTACTGATATAGGGGGAGGATAATATATATATATATATATATATATCTTTGAGCCTCTGTACCATCAGTAGCAGCATCAGCATCAACATCTCTCAATTCACTGTTAGATAAAGGCCTCTTCTATGATTTTCTATTTAATGCCTCTCTTTTTCACTGATTTCCAATAAAAATTTTAATTTTCTTATCCCTTTCCCTATCCGTTGTCTTCTTTTCTTACAACATGCCTCGCCCATTTCCATTTCAGACTCGTTACTCTTCTTATTACAACTGTGACTCCTGTTTGTTTTCGTATCCATTCTATCCTTTTTCTATTTCTTCTTGTCATTTCTAGCATGCATTTTTTTGTATTTCTCTATATTGTTTGGAGTCTGAATAATTTTGACGTTAAACACCTCTTTTTAGCTTCTATCAGTAGGGTTAAGTAGTATACTGGTGATATACATTGGTCAAATACTTTTTTCTTAAGAGTGGGATTGTTGATTTAAATATCGAGACGTTTCGCTCAAATCAGTTTCATCTCATTTTTTTATTTTTATTCTCCTATTTACATCAACAATGAATGAACCATCTTTTCTGATAAGCTGCCCTAGATATATGTATATATATACATATATATATATATATATATATATATATATATATATATATATATGTATATATATATTTCACCTACTTCTGCGGGACTCTATGTGTATATATATATATATATATATATATAACCTGTATTACCTTGTATTACCTAGTATCTAAAGAAAATAACTTATAATTATTTTAAAAAATGTATTCTAAAAATTAAAAATTTAACATAAAACTATCTCTAAACTAAATATTTTTTTTAAATAATTAATATCTTTGGTTATCAGATTTTTCTCTATTATGCTATCATATTGTTCTGTATATATATATTATATTTTATTGTCTTGGCAGTCTGAAGATGATGATGATATTACCACCTAAATACACAAACTAAGATCAAACTAACAATAAACTAACTAATAAACTAACAATCAAAAATCATTTATTCATCATTTTTAATCATTGTTTTTATGGTTTCTACAGAAATAAGAATTCATTTGAGAATCTGAATAAACCATAGTCTCAGAACAGTTTTATGGTAATTACAAATAATTTACACTTTATATTTCATTTGAGTAAAGTCCATAAATTATGAAAATCATTGTCTAATAAAATGATTTATTATGAATTTAAAATTGTATTTAAGTGAGTATATATTTAAATACAATTTAGTATATATATAAATATATATATATATATATATATATATATATATATATATATATATGCGTGTGTGTGTATTGGAAAATAATGACTTTCTTTGTCAGAAACTACTTTTTTATTCCTTGACCTTATATTCAACAATATACAATTAAATTAATACATCTTAATCAAGCATTTAGACATTAATTATTCAACTAATTTAACATAATTTTACCATTAAAGTCAGTAAACTTTATTTTTTTAATTTATTACATCTTTTATGCGACTAAAACTAATTTCTTTTAAAAAATTATTATATTTTAATTTCCTGATTGTATCCTGATACAAATCCGATTAAATTTATTTTATTCTATAAAAAACTATACATTGTTGTAACAACCGATATGTATCATTATTTGATTGATCTTTTATTTATAAACGAACAACGCTATAAAAAGAAAATACCCTACTGAAAATCGAGCAATTAAATTTTAAACATGAACCTCAACCCCATCAGCAATCATTCTTCAAACAACCTCTGAATGTAATCAACGTGTACACGTAAAGGTCCACGTGCTAACAACAATATAATATATATATATATATATATATATATATATATATATATAAATATATATATATATATATAAGAGTTCAATCTGATACAAGAGTAGAACTCACCCTAGCATCAAGTCGTATCGTCCTGTTGACACGAAAAAGCTATCACGAAAAAAATTTCGATATAATGTCCACCTGAATCAGTCTGTGAATAGAATTTGTTTTTCGTGTGCGTGCACTACCGTACAGGTGATGTAGTAATTATGTGAAATGTGTTAATTAGCTG
Source organism: Acanthacorydalis orientalis (assembly GCA_034766995.1). Taxonomy (NCBI): domain Eukaryota; kingdom Metazoa; phylum Arthropoda; class Insecta; order Megaloptera; family Corydalidae; genus Acanthacorydalis; species Acanthacorydalis orientalis. Next base: position 11,538,514 of record CM068321.1, on the reverse strand, counting down.
AACAAGTAAATGTACTACTGTTGCGACGAATTTGAATAGAATAGATTGTCGAGTAATAAAACTTGACGGTGTACTTTTTTTCGTACGAATTTATCGGACGTACGCGACACGTACGTTGTAAAACGGCTCAATTAATATTAATGGTAATCGAAATGGATTGTTTTAAATATTAATTCGAACAATACTTTAGAGGTTATTTATTTCATGTCACTGTATGTGATACAGAATTGTATTTTATAGAAAAAGTAGAAAAACACACACAGGAGGGAAAATAAATGTGTGGCGTGTGGGCAGGTTATTTAAAGAAAATATTATAACCAGTAATCTAAATAGAAAAAATTACATATACACTTACATATATATATATATATATATAAATTTGTACATGTGGGATTTCTTTCATTATTTTTAAGTTTCTTTTATTATCGTTATACATTCTTTCAGTTAATAAAAATGAATTATATTAGTATTTGCAATTTTTCCTATAAAATTTCAAATTAAACGAAAAAATAGAGTTAATTATATTTTTCATTATGCTGGAATTAAAACAAGTCTTAAGACTAGTTAAGAATAATGAATTTCTTTGTTGTTGAGTATTTCCTTAAATCACAATTATTATTTATTTTGTATAATCGATTTTAATAAAAAAATCAATTTTATAATTTCTTCATTTCGCTTATAGTTTAATTTCAATATATACCAATAGCTTAAAAATTAATATGAATATTTTATTCTCTATCACTTTTGAATATCAATTTTAATAATAGAAGAGTAATTTGATATTTAACGAAAAATAGTTATTTCTTTTTTTATATAGATAAAATTATAAAGATATAATTTGTTTTTTTTTTAATAAATATAATGGAACTAATTTGAATTAAACAATATATTAGAATGATAAAAAAATAATTGCGGATGACATTCAAATTTATATATAATACGTTTTTCATTTGTGGTCCAGAATTGTTGGATGAATAACGCCTAAATTTTTTTCAGTCTCGAATTGTTGTGCGTAGTCTGATTCGACTAATGCATTCAACTGGTCGTTGTAAACTGAAAAAGGACGCCTGTGACCTTCTTCATGTTCAAGGCTCTTGTTACCAGCACAAAATTTTTGAAACTACCATTGCATTGTTTGTTCTTTAACAGTAACCATACCAAAAGCTTCGTTTAATTTAAGAGCAGTTTCTGCTGACTTATCACCCGTTTTGAACTCATACAAAAATGTTCTTATTTGCTTCTTGTCCATCTTTAATTTGATATCCTACTTTAAAGCAATATTAATAACAAAACCTAAGTCCATGTCACCAAAATACAGATCGAAAAATACATTTTAAAATTATATTAATATGAACACGATGAAATTATACTTTCATAGAAAAAAATTAAGGTATGAATTAAAAAAAAGCAAAAACCGCAATTATTTTCCTACCAATAATATATATATTTTGAATAAATAAAAGAATAATTAAATATCTGTAATAAATTTAACAATTCTAAGTATAAATTAGTAAGAGAGAGCATTTATCAATACGATTGTAAACATTTTAAGTAATAAAGTTGGATTTCGTTGGAGATTTTAAAAAGAGTTTCAATTGTCGAGTTCAACTTTATCCAATTTTTTCCTATATTAGTTATGAGTTATCATATTTTCCTCAAGTGATAACAAATTTGATCCAAATTCTTAACATAAATAAAATTAATGTAGGTAGTATTTTAGACATAATTTACACAGACAATATCATATATAAATTATATACTTTTTTCTCAAAGATCATATAAAAGAAAAATATACTATATTGTTTATTTGTCCATTTATAGTGTAAAATGCTGCCTTTCTCTCTCTCTCCCTCTCTCTCTATATATATAAATATATATATATATAGATATATATATATATATATATAAATATATATATATATCCATATATATATATATATAAATATTTAAAAAAATCCTGAATGAGGATAGAATCTTTTAAGGTCTAAATGTTAAATATTCATCTTATTCATAAACAAACAAAATATTCTTTCATTAATACGATTGTATTTTTTCAATACTATGATATATAAAAATAAAATATTTTTTTTTCTTTTCTACCTAACATATATTAAATAAATTTGTCAACAAACATGAGAAGGATTGTTTACTATTTATAAACATCACAATTCATAATATCATCTTTGTTGTATTTATTTACATTATAGATAGAATAGATCTATAGGAAAAATTACATGCATTACACTTCAAAATCCAACTTGATTTTTTTAGAATTGCCAAGTTAAAATGATCTTTATTATCAGTTGATATTATTTAAATGAACTAAAAGTATACATTAAACCCATAACACTTACAAAGACCATTATAATACAACTGCTACTTTGATTTCTTATATCATTTTCAACTAAAGCAAAAAATAATTCACTGACAATATAAAATTTATATGAAACATATAAATAAATTTTAACATAAAACAATAGACGATTTAACTTTTTATTTCCATTATTAGTTAAAAAGAACGGACTTTTATTTACAATATCGATTATTGTACAATTTTCAATCATATTCCTTGTCACAAATACAACATCATTCTGTACATAATTTGACCTAACTCTATATCATTTTATTCTTTTCAGAGCTTTAAAGAAAATACTAAAAAGAAGACATTTTAAGTTTAACAAAAGATGTAAAAATATTCTCGTATACTTCCTTGTGCAACAGAGTTGTTTTACGATCAAGATATTATGTTAGTAACTTCAATACTGAGACACGTGTCTCAATAACCAATGTGAATTGGAATAAATAAGAAATAAATCTTTTATGGTTTAATGTAGACTTGTTTACTTTTTATTCATACATATGTTATATATATATATATATATATACTCGTATATATATATATATATATATATATATATATATATATACATAAAATAGTAAAAACTACTGTCTACAAACTGAGCTATACTTTATTGTTTTCGTTTAAAGTTATATTACTTTCATTTTTGTAACATTGTTGTAATATCTATTTAAAATTGATAATGTATACATTATAAAAAGGTGTGTCTGAATTAGAGTATTTAATTCTTCTTCATATATATACTCGTATATATATATATATATATATATATATATATATATATATATATATATACATATATATATATATATGTATATATACTGCATATATATATATATATATATATATATATATATATATATATATGTATATGTATATATAATGATTATACAAAACAAACAGCAACGAAATGATTTGTGAAAATTTTTATAACATGCCTACAAAAAAATCTACAAAGATAAATTACATATAAATAAATTAACTGTCATCATATTAAACAATCGTCAAACAAATATAAAAATAACATAAATATATAAATAAACTGACCGATGTATAGCCACATACGCACATCAAACGAAACCGGTACGGTAGGTAGAATAAGCTCCGTTCTCATAAAATTTACCACGGATGGAACAAAAATGTGAAAAAAAGTTCCACCCATTGCGGGAGGTACATTTAAATTGTCCCCGAAAAAAGACAATTTAACAAAAAAAAATGAAATGAAAGTAAAAATTCAACTAGGCTACGTCTCATCTTTCATGCATGTAACCCACATCGACGTGGCGTAACAGAATAAATGAACCCCTTACCACTGGCATAGCCACTGGCACAGCTACCTCTGATCCGCGAAACCGTACGTAGCCGGCGGCGAAGGCCCCCACCGTCACTGTTTCGACCCTTTCCACACGCGCGTACAATTTCAGCACAGCGTGACAGATACGTGATGCAATCATCGACGATGTCAGCTGAAAATGTATAATACGCCGACGTCATACAATTGTGTCATTGACTCTCTATGTGTCTGTTGAAAACGATTCGACTCCATCCATCCATTCCGTACCCCGTTTTCCATTCTTTATTCAGATATCGAGTGGAGGCTGCCGTTTGGTCGCAATATAGTCGTCGGAATGAACGTCGCTAATAACTCATTTTGATATAGCTCGAGCTTGCTTCGCTTTTACTTGCTCGCCGAATGTTCAAACCTCCCTCTCCCCTATCACCCTCATCGTGTCCCGCTCGTGGCTCCAACTCCATTAATCAAGCGGTTCTGATTGTAAATAGATTTTAATACAAGTTTTTATCCCCCTTTTTTTGAAAAGTGGTCGAGATAGGCTGAAGATATCCACAGTCGACAACTGCATCGTGAATAGATGATTTATTATGAATGTGCTCTCGCGTCTCTTCTTCGGTGTAATAGGTACTTGTTGTCGGATGAAAAAAGGAATGGCGCGCGCGCTCGGTTTTTTTGTGGTTTCGGTTCGATGTCAACTCGAGTTAAATGGAGTAGTACGTACTAGTTAATTAGTCAACGTTTAAGTATTAACATTCGAGTGTATTTTTTATTCGGTGCGTCGAAGGAAACTCTCATTGTAATTGTTAGGTTTTATTCCATCGCGGAAATGAAACATGAAGATCGATACTCGAGACGCCACTTGATGTACAAAAAAGTGCATTTCTCTAATGGAACGTGTACAATTTCAGAAGTTATTTTTCGAAGAACACTTTATTTACCAATTACTAACTTGATTTGATCTGTATTTCTCGTCTACATTCATCTTTATGAAGCGCAATGGAATTCAATTCGTTTTCATCTCTAATATAAATAAGAATATTTTAATAAAAAATGTATTATAGTGAATGACAATAAACTTTAAAGAAAGTCTGCATGAAATCCGTATACAGATATTCTTATGCTAATAGTTTCTGTCAGCTTTGAAGGAGCACTTTTCTGCCATTTGGTATTTCAGTTCAATGATACTACCACTATAAGAAATATAACTATATATTTTGTCGCAATACTGTTAACAGTTTCAGTTATTTTATACTCGTACAGACTCAAATGAAAATTCCACTTTTATAATCAATGTTTACACTTTAGCTCTGTGCGCGTTTTACATTTACCATAAATTGAATATTATGAGTGAAATAAAAATTTAATCTATAAACTTCTAACATTATATTATTAATTCCCATAGATATAATCATAAGCTATAAGTAAACTACAATTGATTTTCTATAACTAATTTGAATATGAAATTTATTTCTACTTCGATATAACTATATTATTTTTAATTGAATCGAATAAAATGATTAGTTTTTTTCATCACTGTTAAATTGATAAGGTATACAAAATTAGATGTTTATGTGTCCTAATGCTGTAAGAAAGATATCATTATCTTCAAAACGAGTATAAGCAATAATCGAAAATGATCAGTAATCAAACATTGGACATTTGAGGTTTGAATACATTTGTTGATTGTGGGTAACTGAAAAAATGATTTTTAAACAAACTTCACTGGTTAAAAATAGCAATATAATAATGAAGCTTGGATGATTTAAAAAGATACATAAAAAATAATTTTTATTTATTGTTTTCTTAAGAAATGAATATAATCAGCATATGTAATTAAATTTATAATTCAGAAAGTATTACCAATATGAAAGCATTTTTTTAAAATTTAATTACTTTATTTATGCAATTCATTTTATTATTAATCTCTTAAATTAGATAACTAGAAAGCTTATAGTTGAATAAGAAATATCAAATCTCTATTAATTGACCTACAGTTAGCAGGAATAATTATTAACAGAAAATAATTTTTTATTATTACACAAAATTTTTGTTAATCAAGAGATTTTTTCTTTTTTAATCCTTATAAAATCATCAAGAATCTAATATTACAATATTTAATACTTCTAGTTCAAAACTTTCTTACAGTCTTGTATTTTGATAATTAAATTATAATTTATTCATAAAAATGAATATTCATTGAAATAAATCACCGTTACTTTTAATATTTTAGATATTTCAACGAATAAACTACTCATAAATTGGAAACTTATTGCTAAATTTATCATCAGTCATCAATATAAATCATAATTAGAAATTTAAAACTTAATTGAATTTTTCTTATCAACTAACTAGAAACTTATTTAAAACTATCTCAAATTTCTTAATAGACAGAGCTCAGTTGTCTACGTATCTTTAAACGCCAAATAACCAATAGACAAAATCACAAAAGGTCATAAAATTAATAGAGCGATTATTATAAAAAAATGAAGATTTTTTGAATTTGTGAATTTACACCAATAAATATTTGTTTTTTGATGATAACTATAATGACATTTAATAAATAGAAAAATGAAGTAAATATTTTTAATAAATATTAATATAATAAGTTGTATGCTCCTTTTCTTCAGATAGAATATTTTATTTCAAATAGAAATAATATACCGTGAAAGTAAATAAATAAATTCATTTAAAATAATAGGAATTTAATTTATCGAACAGTATTTTTTTATTAATGTAAAATATTATTTTTTTAACACAGTTTTAATATTTAATTTGATATCTAAATAACAATTATTATCTTGGTATCTTAAAATGGTAATCATTGAGTCCTTAAATCTGTATTTTATTAAGAACAGTTTTTACGCATGTCATATTCAACTATCTTATTATTGAATTTTCAATTATTTTCGAAATCTTAATATATGGTTTTCTATAGAATTTTATTCAATTTAATTGTATAAAATATTAAACGAGCCGATATACCACACTTAAATATGTGATCTATAGATAAAAATACAAAAAAAAAGAAAACAATTTTATGCAAAAGATGAATATAATGAAAATAATATTCAATTAATGTTAAACTTTGTTAACTCAGATTTTTCTTTAACATAAAATACGAAACTACTTTTGCTTTTGAATGCAAATTGTATCGAATAATTACTTAATACGAGTATTAAAAGAAATGTTGTTAATTAATATGTAGTTGAAATTTAACATAAAGTTAATTAAATGAATTAACAAGTATTCATTTTAGATGTATTTTATAAATTAAATGTTTCCAATACTTATAAAGTTTAGATTCGGATTCTTTAAAACTCTAACATATGTTTTTTTTTTGAAATACTACTGACTGAAAAGTGTAAGAGCAAAGATGAGAAATTCCAAAGTAGACATAACGTTGGTTTAGAATTCCGTTCAACGTTCGATCGACAGGGATACAGAATCAATTCAATCAGAAAATAAAAGAAAAATACAAGAATCGGTGAATCAGTGATCATAAAAGAGTGTTTTTCACGCTCGACCACATCAATTTATCAGCACACGTTTTTTTTAGTAGGTTCGACTGTCGCATCGAGATTTTAATTTCAGAAGATGCTTTCGTTTTCAATCACACGCCCGTCACCCGGAACACAGATCTATATATCATGCTGTTGCTCTATAAAAGAGTATCTATATAGTTCTTTTACCCCGCAGGACAATTTTTTACCAACACCACAACTGTACACTGCAGTGGCGTGGTGATGATACCATATGAAATAATCTATCTGTATGTTCTTTATAATCAATTCACATTTGAAACGAACATAAATAACTGCTTGATAACAACACTGCTATGGCTTTCGATAGCTTTTTACGTTTTCAAGTGTACTTTTTCAGGAAATTATTTCGATTTACATTCGTTTAAATATAATGTTTTTATTGAAGTGACAGTTTTTTATTAACGGTATGCTATCTTAGTTATTTTAGGAAAATCTTTACTTTTAGTTTTAATTACAAAAGAATGTAACATGCTTGATACATATCGAACAATTTCATAAAAATTTCGATATTATATATATATATATATATATATATATATATATATAGAATACTTCATACTATAATTACAGAATAAAGAAAATAACTCTTTTTTAACCTACTAGCTCTGCATAATAACTATACTGGTCATAAAGATGAATTTGAGTAATAAATTTCTTGATTTTCCAAAAAAATTCAATGCCATTAAGTTAAAACTTAATTCTATTTTACAACAGCTAATACTTTATGTTCGAGTTATTTGTCATTGCTTACTTTTTGCGACACGATGTAAGTACATAATTTTAAAATAGAGTGAACAAGCTAACAGATAAGTAAAATTATAATAATAATTTCAAATACTAAAGCACAAAAATAGAGTAAAAAAACGATTAAAAAAATAAAAAGTGGTAAATCACCTTCTAGAAATCTAAAAATAATATTAAGTTTAACCATAAACTTTCCTCAAGAGAAATAGGAATATAATTTTTATAAAACAACCTGTAAAGATGAAACTAGAATTTTATAATCAAATAAATATAAAAATCGTCATCCATCAAGTTATTGTAGGGTGTGTTAGTTCTCATTTCGAAATAAAGGCAGACAAGCTTACACAATGCATTGTATCTGCAATAAGTTATATTTAAATTGACACAGAAAGAAAAAAAATATGTATATAATAGACCTTGTAATAAATTTTATAACTAGAAAATTGTATAAATAATATTTTTATTACTTAATTTTTTGTAAAATTTTAAGTACGCCATTTGAACTTGGGTTTAAAAAAGAAATATTACTCATTATTCTTATATAATATTTCCCATTACTCTCATATAAATCATCTAAAGCTATTTATATTTTTGATATTTATACTTTTTACTATATTACCATATTGGAAACAATGATATCAGTAAATTACATTTAAAAACTCCACATATGCTCTTAGTACTAACGACAATTTTTAAATTTTTATGGTCCTAAATCGTGAACACTAAAAAATGTATGAACGGATACTTTGAAATGAACTCTCTAAAGTCAATAGAATAAAATCAACCAAATTTGATGATAGACAATATTATAATGGTTCCTTTTACAATACATGCTTCTATTGACTTAACTGTATGATGAATGTAAACCGTAAGTTGTAAGAAAAATTAGAATTCAGTTAAAGCTCTACTGTTTAAAACGACTAAAATCAAAAGTTTATAAAACGCTTTAAGAACGATTTTGATGGTATTAGTAAATAGAATGGAGTTCAAAAATGAATTAAATGGTAAAAAGTTACACCAGATTAATATAGTTTAATATTTTAATTATTGAAAACTGAATTCAACTCAATTTGTAAATTGAAAACAGAAATAGTTTCGAGAACAAAATTATTTTATATATTTAAATTTATGATAAATTGATCAATTGAAATAGCTTAACGTTCTAGTCAGTTGATTACATTTGCAAGGATTATTTAATAATTACATAGCTATTAAAAATGATATTTTACATAAATGCGTTTATATATTTCAATTTCAGCACAGAGTAAATCTCTACAATGCATTACACACAGACAGAAATAAATTAATTAAAACTATGTGTGATTTTTCATTGTATGCTTTATATTTAAAATTTATAATAATTAACTATTTTTTAAGATATTCAGTCCAAATTATTTATTAAATAGTTTTTCATATTTATAAGCTTATATATATATATATATATACATACATACTTTATTCGTTTTCTAGTAATTAAAAAACAAATTGTATGAATATTGTTTTTATTAATAAACAAAATTAAAAAAAGATTTATTCTTTTGGACATACGAAATATATATGTGAAAATATGTTTCAAATGATACATCGTATTTAATTAATAAACACAAGTATTAAATAAAAAATGTTTGTTAAAATTTAGTCTTTGTAAAACTGGAAAGTATTAGATGTTTATTTCTTTTTAACAATTTTCATCAAACTTAAATATTTTTTTTTAAACTGTGTTAATCGTATGTTACTTATTTAATAAATTTAAATCATTGTACATTACAATGAAACATTTAAAAGAGTTGTTCCAATTTTATCCGTTTTGAATAAACAAGTCTTTTTTAAGTGTTATAAACAAATAAAAAAATTATTTACTCTTCACTTCAAAAACGATTAAAATATGTTTTAAAATTTAATCAAAATCAAATTTTGTTCCAAATTGAATCACATACTTTTTAAGGTGTATTTAAAAAAATGGTCTCATTTCAAATTGGTTATTTCAGTAAGTTAAAGAATTTTAAAGCTTTCACCATTTAAAAAAGAAAATATATTTTCGATATTGTTTTCTACACAGAGAGGAAAATATTTCTATAAGAAATCTACAACAGACATTTTCCTTTTATTTACTTGTTAACGTGAAAAGTTTTCACAAAAATTCTTTTCAAATAAATTTCTTTACAAATATGTACCCGTAATCGATACTTTTCTATTATTCACACACACAAATATATATATATATATACATATAAATGTATGTTAAAAATACGATCCTAATAAATAGAGGTCAGGAAAAAAATAAATCCAGTCGTTTTGAAAAGACCACGTCAACGCATACAACTTGTCTTGCACCTACGCCATTGGGTCCACTTCACCCACCAACAAGAATGGCATTCACCCACCCATTCCATTGAGCGTCGGAGCTCTCTCGCGTCGGAACGCGTCAGGGATGCCAACCAGCCGTCACAAGCGCTACGACGCGTCATGAAAAATATTTCAAATAACTTTTTTTCCGCGCGTCATCATCACTGAATATCAGTATACAAGAAGTGGAAGGTAGGCGACTGAGAACGAAGACGTTGCGGAATAGAATGAAGAAGTGTACAAGAACGGGAACATTGAATGTCGCCTCTACTACCCGCATTACTCTACACATACACTGTTGCTTGTCGCACTATAAAATTTGTCATTTGAGGTGGTGGTTCTCGTTTTTTTTTTTTTTCTTTTTTTCATTCGTTTGATACTCCCTCAGTCGGTCAAAAGTAATATTATGAAATCGTTCTACGGTCACGATGAACGTTTCTCAGAAATAAGAATTCCGTTCCGTGAGACTTTCGGTGATGGATTTTATACAAAGACCGATATGTCAAAATTAACTTGACTGATAGAATACACGATCGCTTGTAACACTCTTCGAATTTTTTAATCCATTAGTCTGTAAAGTCCAATATCAATTTTAAAGGCATAAATACTGACCTGAGCCATTTATATGATCGGTGGGAATTTTGAAAACATACTTTTAGTTTTAATCTTACAATATTCTATTTCAGAAACTTGTCTAGAATATTTTTAAATAAAATCTTATTATATTGTTCAGAATAACAGATTGATTTCCTTCCTGAAACATGATTTAATTCATACTGATTTTGTAAATAAACTACGATAATTTTCTGACAAAATATACTGGTTTAGTTTAATATTTTTAACAATCTTTACAATTATAGAAATCCAAATATAAATTGATATTGAACTTATTTTTTTATTTTTTCCCTATATATATATATATATATTTATACATATATATATATATATATATATATATATACATATAGATCACAAAAATATATAGCATTACTATATGCACAAAATGACCAAAAATAAAATAATAACATTTTTTCGAAAAAGCACCGTTCTCCCGTTATGGCCTATTTAATAATTTGATAGCCAATATTATTTATTTTTCGTGAACAACCTTTGAAATTATGAATTTATTATTGTTTATTTACAATTTATACAGTATCATGCATTTTTACCTTTCATTTGAATATAAAATCGCTGGACAGTCATAAAAATTTCAGAATTTATTCATAAAAGATGCAAACAAGTTAACGATAATCTAGAAAATTATTAAATAGAGTATAATGTGAGAATGGTGCACTTATCTAAAACATATTATAATGTCCTTTAGCATTATTTTTACTCAAAGGATTGAATTATAAGTTTTGTGCACTCATTTTAAGACCATATGTATATGCACATATATACATATATATATATATATATATATATATATATATATATATAATTGTGAATATAAAAGTTGGAAAAATATAAATCTAAATTCACATAAATCAGATACTTGTCTATTTGTCTCTAGATAATTGTCTACAAATAAAAAACAATTATCATACCATATTAATTACCATCCTTATTACTCATTGAAATTTTTTACCATTTTGTAAGTAAAAAGTTAAGCTAAAAATAACTAAATATAATTATAAAACCAAATTCTACAAAAAAATTAACTAAGAACGAATATTCATATATAAAAAACCAATAAACCAGTATATGGAATAAAGACGATATTTTTTCATTACACTCAGAAATATTTGTGTGTAGTAAATTTTAATGTTTTAGATTAAAATATTATTTGGTAAAAACGATCTAAAAATAAAATTTGCTTTTTTAATATAGAATACTGATAAGGGCCTTTTCATAAATGATAAGGTTTATGTGCAGGATTGAAAGGACGAATGATTAATTAATTAATATTCAGAAAAGTATTTTTTTTTAATTTAATATATAACTGTTTATGAAGATAATAATAAAATTAGTTCCAAAAATTCAACAACTCAAAAATAAGAGTGTAAAATGAAAAAAACTTCAATCCTTAAAACTATTTTCGTTTTAGATGTAAAGTCAAAACAGCGTTAATTCAATAAAAACTAATGTGTGCATCAATTCGAATACATCACAATATTATGTCAGAAGTAAAACAACAAATAAGCTGAAAAGCAACAGGGTTGTAGTGTCCTTTCCTCGCTCGGCGACAAAGGTACCCGTTGCGATCAAACGCAAACCTAATCTCACAAAACAGCTGAGGCTATTATGGGATAACCGACATCATTATTCAATCGTAAACCCTTTCCACACAATGCAACCTGTATAATACGCATACACAGACGCACGTGCACGCACGCACCTATGTTTTGGTGAACGTCCATCCGACCTGCCGACCGATGTTTAGTCCTTTGCTAATCTCTGCGTTGTAACGCATTATATGGTGAGAGAGCCAACGCGGTCTGCAATCCTTTCGCATGCAATGACCGCACGCTGTGACAAATGAGCTACTGTTATGATATGCCGTAGTGCGTACCGTCATATATCCATCACATACACAGGCTTTAAACGCGTGACCTCTCGTGCATACGTATTTACTAACCGCAGAGACCACTTCAAATTCTCTCGTTCAATGTGGTACATAGATTTGTTTATAGATGGGTACTCAGACTAACCCTACATACATCTCAATTTTGAACAAAAGTTATAACATGGGGTTTTTAAATTTATGTTTTTGTTTACTTATAGAACATCCCCTCTTTAGCCATTATTTTTCGCACATTACAGATTTATTTCAGTGAACATGATACTTATACATACAACTTATTAAAAATGTTTTTAAATATTAGGTAGGTAGAAAAATAATAACGGTTTATGACCTTCAAATTTTTATTTATATTTCTATTTGTGGTCCAAAACTGTTGGATGACTAACGCCTAAGATTTATGCAAGCTCTCGAGTTGTTGTGCCTGGTTTGGATTTAACTATCGCTTTCAGTTGGTCATTATGAAATGAAGAAAGACGTCTGAGACCTTCATCATTTTCAGGGTATTCGACCCCAGCACAAAATTTTTGGAACCATCATTATACTTAATGTTCCTTAACAGTACCCACACCAAAAGAATTGTTTAGTATACAAACAGTTTCTGCTTCTTTACCACCCATTTTGAACTCATAAAAATTTCTTTTGTTTGCTTTTTTTCAATCTATAATTAAATAGCCAAATTTGAAGCCAAATTAATAATAACGGCTAAGTCAATGTTACCCAACTACAGACCGAAAAATGCACTTTAAAATGATGCTATCACGAACATGATGAAATAACACATTCATTGAGAATATTAAGGTTAAAATTCTAAAAACAAAAACTGCAATTATTTTCCTACCAATATAATATAAATGAATTTTCAGTTCAATAATAATGCAGGTCTATTCAAAAAATCTTAATTATAAATATAAATATTTATTAGTAATTAACTACTGATTTATTATATTTAACTGTATATATTAAAAAATAGGTGTATTTTTTCAAAAACTATTTTAGAACTTCTACAATGTAGATTTAAATTTAATATAAATTCACAAAATAATTTTATTTTTCTTGTTATCTGATTAGACCAGTTGAATTCCAGTATTTAACTAATGTTTAGATATAAATACAAAAAAATGGTTGAAAAAAATTGAGTAATAAAATCTGATAAAAGATTTATTATATAAAAGTAATAAAACTTAAATAAATTTCATTTCGACATGAATAAAACAATATTTTTTGTCTTTGCTCTGTTGAAAACAGTTTATTATTTCAAATACGTTACTGTTCCTCGCTTTATTTGTTTTTTTTACATCGTTAAGAAAATACTGGATCATCAGTTATTTCCTATCGGCATTCAGTATTCTTTATGCATTTGGAACGTGACAACAATCAAAATGCATTTGCATTAGCAAAAAAATAATAGTAATAAAAATGTCATAAATCGATAAGAACGATCGAATGTTAGATGACTGCGTTTGTTCGATGAACGTCGTATCTGATTAAATAATCTAATAATTCGCATTCCGTCCGCAGGTACAGAATTCTACATATATATGTATGTATGTATATAAACCACACAAGTATTTGCAGGCAGACGACCAATAATGTATTCCATCGACGTACGAGTTTTAATCTTTTAAAAGCGAGCCCACTGTTTATACGAGCAGGTATGCAAGCGTACACTTTTTCGCTCTCTACAGTTCGTTTCGTTTTCTTGTTCTTATTTCGAACGCGTACACACAACTGAATGTTTTATATATCGTCCAAAATGAAACTTAGTAAAATTCAAGGTCTATTTCGAACGTTTCGACGCTTGGTGCTATTAATTAAAAATTGCGACCGGGCCCGTTTTATGGATTCGTCAATAAATCTCATACAACATTCACTTGAATTTTATTTTTCCTTCATTTATTATCTCATTAGCAATGAATTTATTAATGTATAATTTCAATAAATATACAAGAACTAATATTTTTAAAAAATGAACTCTGTGCTAATAAATTACATTTCCGTAAAATGTATGCTAATTTTAGAAAAATAGTGAGTAATTTATTTATGTTTTAATTGGTTGTATGATTTAAAAGAAATTTTATTGTAATTTTACAAAATCATATTATAACCAAGAAACTAATGTTGACTAATTTTTACTACTGTAATGCTGATGAAACAGATTTATTCATTAAATTTATATCGGATAAAACATTAAAAGTTAAATAAAGAATATTTCTGTAAAAGGCAAATATTTCAAAATGTTGAATTTTACTTTCTAAGTTCTAGAGAACTTGTAATGGACCGAATTGTTTTTTTGGCAAATACCAAATTTATTTTTAAACTAATAATTTCTATGGCCAGTTGCAGCTCTTGAGTTAATATCATTAGTTTTTTTATAAGTATTACTTATCTAACATAAAATATGATTCTTAAACCAAAACTGAACTTTTAAAAACACCCATAGTAAACTTACAAAATTTAGTTGAAGAAGAGAATTAAAAAAGTGTGTAGTTTTGTGTACTTTTTTGAATATAGTAAATATTAGATTGGTAAAAAAATTACCTTGGTTTATGACCTTCAAATTCACATACATTTTTTTAATTTAAGTGGTTTCAATTGGTCCAGAATTGGTGGATGACTGATTCTTAACTTTTGTGCAAGCTGATTCTAATTGTACATGATTCTAATTCAACTAATAGTTCAAATTCAGTTGGTTGTTATGACCTGAACAAGGACGCCGGTGATGTTCTTCATTTGCAAGGCTCTCGTCCTCAGCATGAAATCTTTGGAACAAGAATTGCACCGTACGTTCCTTAATAGTATCATCATCAAAAGCATCGTTTATTTTACGAGCAGTTTCTGCTACTGTACCACCTGTTTTGAACTCATACAAAAAATGCTCTTATTTGCTTCTTTTCCATCTTTTATTCAATAGCTCAATTTGAAGCAGAATTATTAATAAAACCAAAGTCGATGTTACTAAAACACAAACTGAAAAAATCACTTTAAAATAATATTAACATGAGGACTATGAAATAACATTTTCATTGAAAAAAATTAAGGTTAGAATTCAGAAAACAAAAACTGCAGTTATTTTCCTACTAACCTAATAGCAAAAAATAACAGATTATCAATTATTTCACGTGTTCGCTAGTATTTTAATTAATTATTAATAAAAATAATAATGTAATTAAATTGTAAAATAACCTACTTAATAAATATACAAATTGATACTTGGATGTGAGAGTATATAAGTGAAGAACAGTTATATTTCCTAAAATACGAAGGAAATAAAGATTAATCTACAATTAAACTTTTACTAAAGGCAAAGATTTATTAACTTTAAGTTTGTATACATTGTTTATATACTTTCTTGTTTATTATTACTATCATAACTAAATTAAAAGTTAATAATAAAGTTTATAGTTTTTTTTTTACTTATAAAGTAATTAAACAGACAAATAGGATAAACTTAAATAAAACAGAAATTAAAACAATATTTATTCTAGTTTAAAGAAAATATTGATTAAAAATTTTGATTTGATAAAATTAAATTCGTTTATAGCAGTTTTGAAATATATTATTATTTATTTAACCAAATTCTCATTGAAGTGTATATATATATATATATATATATATATACGTGCATGTTTAAATATATGTGTTTGTATGCAAATGTGTTAGTGTACACTGTGAATATTATTTTAATAGTTGAATGTATAAAATTAAACAGTAGACAGTAATATGGCCATGAACAAATCAGTAGAACAATAATCACTAGCTGCGGACTTTGTACTGATGATAATATGTTATGTTTGTGTACGAGTGTGCTTGTTCTAACAACAGGAGGTAACAGTAGTGAAAAGCACACCTCTTGTTCCAGCAAACTTATTACCGTTACGTAATTGTCATGTTGCCGAGGTGAGAATTGCCCAGCGAACTAGCCTATATAAAGCCTTTGGCTATGCATGCAAATCACTACTTAAGGTGTCTCTATCTACCCGGGATTGTTATGTTTCTGTCTTCTTGTCGAGTCTAAACGAACAGAAATACAATATACGTAATTTTATGTAAACTACAATGTTATTATCGATAAACAAGTTATTATTAGAATAATTGAGGATAAACTGTTTATTAATTTCAACATGGATTTATTTAAAATCACACTGGAATAAATTCATGTAGTAAGTATTATTTTATTAAGAGATTATTAAAAACTGGTTATTATTTAAGGATATGTTTGAAATTTTAAACAATGAGTATTGTTTTTAAGACACCATCGTGTTCACTACTGTTTTGTGAATTTATTCCAACTAATTTTCGAAGATGTGTAGTGTATTTAAATGTTAAGATAGGCACTTTCAAACACTAAAACGACTAGAAAATATTTTAATCTAAAACAGAGCTACAAATGACTCAGTGTAAACGTACTAAATTATTTTTTATAAATAATATGTATATATATATATATATATATATATATATATATATATATATATATATACACACATATATATATATATATACACACATATATATATATATACACACACACACATATATATATATATATACATACATATATACATATATATATATATATATATATAACTTAAAATGCTTAAAAATATATCAAATATTCAAAAATATTTAGCTTTTTGAGCCAATTATAAATATAAACCGATTAATCAAGATTGTGGACAAAAGCAATGAAAGTTAATAAAAAGGAGACTGAGTTATTACAAAAATAATAAGAAAGAGACAGAAATTCCATCAGTCTAGATTTAAAATAAACATCTTTATGCGAAGAATATTGTTAAGATATAATTAGAATTATATCTTAACAAAATTTGGTCAGTTAAAAAAAATTCATTTTATTACAATTTATTTTCTTTATTTTTCTTAAAAACTATTTTCTTGTATGTTTATTACAGGAAATACTTCTACTTGATTAAATAAACATAATATATATTTTAATCTCCTTTATAATTTATATCAACTTTTTCACATAGACAGAAATGTTGTTTATATAAACATTTTATAGAAATTAGTCTACAGAAATATAAACTTTATAGTATATAAAACAATATTTACTGGAACTAACTGCAACGGAAAAGTGCTCGACTACAACCATCTCTGAACATAAAGACGGAAACAAATAACTAAATTAAAAAGTTCACCAAAGCATCTACTAGTGTATAGGTGCATACGACAGTTTAATTTATTGCATTACTTTCTTGACTGTTGTAAGTTTTATATTCTGTATTGAATGTTTAATATTACTTTATAAGTCATACTGAAGTAAAATGAAGTTAGAAGTGTCGTACTTGAAACATTCTGCTTTAAAAACCTATCAATATTAAAAAGCATAGTAATTATTTTCCAATTGATCATATTCTTTCAAGTTAGGAAATATTCTATTGAGAATAAAGTGCTATTATTGCCACTAAAATATTTGTTCACCCCTTTACGCACAAAAATCAAATCAATTGGAGTTATTCTGATTAAATACAAAAGTGAAACGTAAGTCGAAACCTTTAAAAATAAAATATTTAAAAATTTATGCTTTCAAAAATTTACAAAAAGTGAAGTAAGAAGGTAAGGAGTCTCTAACATGTTATTTGTAAGTATTATATGATACATATATACGATGATAAGAATGAGATTAAAATGGATAAACATAACCTTAACATCACATTATTCTAATATTGTTAATGGTTTTTTTTATCTTATTTGTTCTCTTTTTATCTTATTAAATATATTTACTCGTATTCATTGTAATTTGATTTATACAACATAAATAACCACGATAAAAATTAAATTATTTTAAAAGCGTATGTTTAACTTACTTTCACGCTATAAGAAATACTTCATTTTATACAGTATGGTTTCTAAAAATAATGCAAATTTGTATAATTGTCGTTCAATTAAAATACAGATATATTTATTAACTGAAAAATATTCAAAAATATTTGTAATTAAAATAAAAATTAAGCATCAGTTTAGTGATATCAACTGAAAAACTATGACGATTTTATTTTCTCATTGCGGTCAAATAAGTATCATTAATACTTTTTTTTTGTCTGTACAAATCACAAAAAAACTTAACAATTGTCAATATTTAATTATTGATTGTTTTGTTTGAAAACATTTTTAGGGTTTTGTACGATGATTGAAAAAATCATTTGAAAAACAAATAACACCTAATTTTGTTAAATACATTTCTGTATACATAATTATATAATCATTAAATCATTTTTAGTGTCTTACACTAAAAATGATTTAATGATTATATTTGAATTATGATTTATTGATTATATCGATTTATGTTTGAATTTCCTTAATAATTTAGAAAAATATCATTTTAAATAGAAAATATGTTCAAAATATGTTGGAAAATAAAACAGAACGATACACTTTGAAGAATATTAACCTTATAATACTAACGAGAAGTAATTAATCACCATAATAAATTTAATTTACATAAGACATTCCCTGCTTTGTTAATTTCTTCACCATGCAAATATTAATCAGTTCTCTTTAACAATGTACTAAGTACTGGTAATCTTTAACTTTAAAAAAAATTTTTAAAGCCAATAAAAGCTTTTAAAATTTTCTAATTTAGCATATTTTAGTACAAGCTAGTGAAATTATACTTTATAATCAGTATTTTTTGATTACTTGGTTAATTGTGCTTTATTACTATTTTTGATTATTTTTAGCCAAAGTAGATAAAGATATTTAAAAAATGTATCGATTTTTTGATTAATAATTATAAGAAATAAAAATCTCCTGTTTTATAGTACAGCAATTATTAAGTTTTATTAGATAGTACTTCTGGAATATTCCAGATAATTTTAGATACGAATGACACTAAAGACAGAAGTGATAATTTCCACCAACTTGTACAGGCTTATATAAACGCAAGAAAGCCTATCTTTTGTCTTTCAGGATATATTTTACAATGCAAGAACAGACAGGAATTAATGGTCCAATATTGATTTTATAGGATTGTTTCATTTGATTTTGTAGGAATGTTATAAATCCCAAAATTGTACTAGGGAAATGTATCTTTAGAGAATTAAAATAAATATTACAAGATCAAAAATAGCTGGAATGGTGAAAATGTTGTCTCAATGCATAATTAATTACGCAGTTAACAGTCATCTTTCTTCGAGAATAGAATATTATAGCAATGAATAAGTTTGTCTTAATCGATAGATATTAAAACATTTTTTTGTAAAAAACCAGTAAAGTACAAATAAACAGGTTTAATTAATTTTTAACAAATTTCATCACTCTCTGTCCTTACATTTTACAATTTGGTTGATTATTAAATTATAAACATTTTCTTGAAAAACATTAATTTTAAACATATAATATTTATTTATTTTGTCCATTAATTCAGTTAATAAAAAACTAAATACAATTCAAAACTAAATATTTTGTATAAATATTGATTTATAAATATAAAAATTTTTCCTGAAACAATTTTTGAACTTATGACATTCATACATATACACACACACACATATATATATATATATATATATATAAAGAATTCATGTATAACTAATAAAACCCATTTACACAAATTAATTTATGGTAAAATGAGTGAATTTTTAAAATAACTTACCAACTTAAACTAATATAGATAGAATCTGAAAACTCACCTGAAACAAAAATAAATATAACTTATAGCAATTATATTATGAGAAATAATTTAGAATATAAATCTAAAGTTAATTGAAATTATATAAATTTAAATAAATTTTTGTTCGTTTCAGTACATAATAAATAATTAAATTTATATATATATATATATAAAAGTCAAAACTTTTATATATATATATATATATATAAAAGTAAAATATATATGTAGAAAATATTTTTAATACTAAATAAGTTGGATACTGAAATTATTATTAATTAGCCCACAATTTTATCTCAATAAATTAATGTATTGAAGTAAATTTTGTATATTTAATAATTTGTTTTTATTGACAATATGATTCCATCCAGAATTTGATGTAACACATATTTATTAATAAATATTCGTGTTTACCTTGTTATTCTATGATATGTTAAATTAATTGTAAATCAAATTCTATGTAAACAATTTTCCTGTTATTGACATAAGATACATTGTGTTCATGAAATATGTTAAAATTATTAATTTATAAATAAGTTCTCATTAAACACGACTGATAGAATATAATTATTTAATGAAAAATACAACTTCATACATTATATATGAAACAATTTTAATAATGATTGATACATTTTGAATAAATCATTTAAAATATTTCATTTCTTTTCTCGTTTCTTAATATTTATTTTCATTGTTTCCGAATTTATACAATCTTTCAAGATACTTGTGAAATAAAATTATAATATCAATAATTAATTATTTTTTAATAAATAAAATGTACTAATTATTATAAAATAACAATTCTAAAACCGACACATTTATATTCTTTTAATAGATTTATACAGATTTTGATTTCTTTCTTCAATTAATAAATTAATTTTTAATTTAAAAGAAAAACATTAATTTTATTTTTAATTTCTACAATCTCAATCTACTGAAAATATTTTTAAATAAATAAATTTTAAATTACTTTAAAATCAAGTAAAGAAACATTTCTTTTATTTATACAACGAAATAAGTTACTTTTTTTAAAAAAAAATGTATAAAAATCTACGCAAGCATTTTTATTTGTCTATTCTATTTGCTAGGTTCTTATATGTTTATAATCTTCAAATATTTCTTCCTAAATTGATCTTAACAACAATTAGCACCCTTTTTATTTTACTCTATCGATATGTGCTAGAACTGATATAGAACTAATGTGTAGTACGAGATGAGTTTAAAGATAATTTCAACACGAGATTTTTTTATTATTTTATTAATATAAATTATGATTAAAATCTGATTCAAAAATATGTACATTAATTTAAATCTTTTGTAATTAAAAAAAAAATTGAACAGATAAATATTAAAAACGTTTTTAAATATAAATTACTCTGAACTAAACCACAAATTTCGGTAAAACATTTAGATTAACTAATAAATACTTTATTTTGTTCAAAAATGTAAACTACTGCCTACAATGTTAAATTTTCGATAATATATTTAATGAAAAAATATAAACTTGTGTAATTTTATAACTTTAGTTTAAAATTTTAGGAAATATAATTTTAAAACACAAAATCAATAACAGTGCTTTAGAAATTTAAAAGAATAAATGTAAATATTAGTACAAAAACTGGTTTGTGAATTGTATTAATTATATATCAGTATAAAAATATAAATCAATCTATTCAATCTAATATATATATCTATATATATATATATATATATATATATATATACATTTATATTCATATATATACATATATATATATATATATATATATATATACATATATATATATATATACATATATATATATATATATACAAATATATAAACATATATATATATACATATATATATATATATACATATATATATATATATATATATATATATATACATATATATATACATATGCATATATATATATACATATGCATATATATATATATACATATATATATATATATACCTATATACATACATACATATATATATATATATATATATATATATATATATATATATATATAAAGAGAGAAAAAGAAAGACAGAGAGAGAGAAAGGAGTCCTAATGAAAAATTGAGAACGTTTGTTTTTAAAAACACTGTACTGAAAAAGGAACTTTTCTTATAGAAACAGTCTACACAAAGTGAGTTAGTGAACGTTATAGATATTCATGTACCAGCTCAATAATAATTAAAAGATTTAATAAAGTAAATTTTAAATAGTGGTCATTTAAAAAAATGTTATTGATCCCAAAGTACAAAATTACAACCTATAATAGGTGAAAAAATTTCATAATTAAGGACCAGTGCTTGTTTAATGATGAAATTGAAGTTCTTTTTTATAGGTTTTTATAGAAAAGTTAGAGTCTAGAGATGAATAAAGTGATATTGAGGACTATCAAGAGATTTAACATAAAGGTGATGGATTGAAACTTATTTTTGAAGACCTTTTAATGTAGAATTAATTTAAATATTCAGTTTTGGTAGTGGATTCTACTTGAAAAGTATACTATAAGCGATCAGACACCGGGATAAGATAAAAGATACTATAGTGTTATCAGATACCAATAAAGTACCCTATTTCATTATTTGTGTTTATAATAAATGTTCTTATAGATAAAATCAAGTTAATAAAAAGAATAATATCAGTTGTGTAGAATCGCTTATGAACCCTATTAAACATGTGATTATATGAGAAGACCATGCGAAGAGGATCCAAATGACCACCAACATTTTAATATTATCATATGGAAAAAATAGCAAAAAAAATTGCGAATTACTTGTGCATATTAATATTACAAGACTTTGTCAAGAAATAACAAAATCTAGATGTGCTCTCTTCGGATTATTAATATTTTAATCATAATTCATTACTTAACTTTATTAATTATACAGAAGAAACTTTTTTATAATACCATATTTAAAAATAAATATGAATTGTTCTATTACAGTATTGTAATTTATTTAAATTAACAATATTCTTATTATTATTGACGATTTATGACTACTCAAACGTTATACTATATGATAAGTGATATAATTTTAGTAAAAATGCAACAAAATTTTATTCATATTTGCTTTTATAAGTATATTCATAGTGGTTTAAATGTAGAACAATATATATTAACTGGTAAACGACCTATTTCATATTTGTATATATAAAATAAAGTAACTTGATAAAATCTGACACTTCTAAGTAAATATATTGACAGTAATTTGGGAAAAAAAATATTGAAATAACTAAGACATAGGTAAACACATTAATATTTTTTTTTAAAAAAAGGAATTGTTTTTAAAATTGAACGTTACTTACAAAAAAGAAAAATATTAAATTTAAATAGTACTCACTCGGATGATAAGTGATACAATGTCAAAATAACTAAAGTATAATAAACAAAATGATCATTAAAAAAATGGAATCAAAATATTTAATAATAATAATTATTTTTGTCTATTATTAAGAAATATTTTTTTAAATTGAATTGACATATTGATCACTCCGAGAATAAATGACAAAACTTGAAAAACATGTAGAATTCCGGAATGTTATGACCGGAGTAATTTTTCATCAAATTATTTATAATTTTTTTAAATAAAATGTAAAAGAAGATAAGTAATTAAAAAATATAAGAAAAACATATTCAAGTTTAAGAAAAATTCACAATTCTCTCTTAAAATAATTATAATTTTTCAATTTGACATTTTCTTGCAAGTGAAAGATGATTTAAAGAAAAATATTTTATAAAACTTGAACAGGAAATACTTTTTATGACAGAAAAATCGATCAAACTCTAAGTAATTATTTCTGTTGTGACAGCAGTAAAGTAAACCCCTTTCGAGGGAACAGAAAGTTATTTTGGTTAAACTTGAGCACAAGTAATAAACTTCAATGTAACTGTCGTGCGTACTTCAAAATCACGTTTCAGTAAGACGGTTTTCACGTAATGCATGTCAACTGAAGATCACTGAACGTACGAAAACACGAAACAATAATTTGAATAATTGTTAATTAAATATCTGAATGGAAGATGACAGCAGAGACGCACAAACTACTGTCTGACAGACTAGACCGCACCTACTCAACAAAGATATTCATTCGCAGCATGCAACGAGGTAACAGCAGGATAACAGCAGGACTACGAGCGAGTTTGATTGTTTTAGGATTGCGGTTGTTGAGAGAACTAATACTAGCGCACACGGGAACCTTCGTACCTAGCTACACCTCTTTCCCTGTACAACGGATAGATGTGCACCTATTTTGCAAGAAGGGCAGAGACAGATGATACGGCCCGATCCCCAACGTTGCTGGTTTAAAACGAGCAGTTTGTAATCGGTATTAAGTACTGTAAGGTACTGTTGACATGACTATTACGCTACGTCGTGCCAATGTTATTCCTTTGTGATAAAAACAACAACGATTTGCAAAATAGATGCGCTAATGGGATACGTTCTAAATAGAGCTAACTGATTTTCAGAGATGTATCAAATAAATCAAAGATATTACCTACTTAACTTTTTGCAGTAACAAAAATCAAAAAGACACAAAAATATATCAAATATCTGTTAGAAAGTTAATCAAAGTTTATAAAATAAAATTATTAAAATATAATCAATAACATATTCCACACATTTCATTTTTAAATCAATGATATTATTTTTAAATTATTTAACTAATTTTTTGCATTATATCTATCAATTAAAGCAGGAATTATGCGATATTAAAATAGATATAATTTATAAAAATGAAATAAATACTTTATTATGCGTGATAATTGTTTCACAAAATGAAAATTTAAATATAATAAATTTCTATGATTTACTTTTATATAAATTGATTTTTTTAAATTATATGTAATATAAAAACATATTCAATGATCAAATAATAAATATATGGCTAGTCAGGAATGAATAATTATTTTAATATTTACTTTAAATATTTTTTTAAAAAATAAAAAGCAATAAATATTTTAAAAATATTATTATTAGTATATTATTATCATAATTTATATATATATATATATATATATATATATATATATATATATATATATATAAAATTATGCTTGGTAAAGAATTGAATTAAACACACTTGAAAATCATAAAATATCAAAAAATATAGTTAAATATTTTCATTTAAATTTATTTAACATTACCCAGACAAATATTATTAATATCTACAATGAAATAAACACAGTTTAGTTATTGATTATGTTGGTAAGAAAATAATTGCGGGTTATGATCTTTACATTCATATACATTTTTCATTTAAGTGGTTTTAAGTAGTCTAGAAATGTTGGATGACTAACGCCTAGCTTTTCCGTATGGTTTCAAATTGTTGTGTGTAATTCTGATTCAACTAACGCCTTCAGTAGGTCGTTGTAAAGTAAAGGACGCCCGCGACCTTCATCTTCAAGGCTTTTAATCCCAGCACATTTTCGAAACTACCTTTGGACTGTACATTCCTTAACAATACCGAAACCAAAAGCATGATTATTTTAATAGCAGTTCTGCTGTTCTATTACCATCCGTTTTGAACTCATACAAAATAATGCCCTTATTTGATTTTTACAATTTCTAATTCCCAATTTAAAGCAAAATTAATAGTAAAAATTAAAGGATATTACCAAAATAGAGACCGAAAAATGCATTTTCAAATGATATCGACAAAAATACGAAATGACATTTTCATTGAAAAAAATTAAAGTAAGAATTCAGAAAACAAAAACCGAAATTATTTTCCTACCAACATAATAATTATTATTTTCACAGGATTTATATATTAAGTATATAGAAATTGATATATATATATATATATACATAAACATACTTTTTAAAATTATTTATGCACAAAAATATCATGATAATTAAATTGTAAATCATTTATATAATCACCTATCATCGATATTTTGCTTTAAATATTTAACAAAACAATATTATTTTTTTATTTTTGGAAAAGTATTATTAATTAAAGTTTGATGTAAAAATATTCAACTAGAAAAATATTAACAGATATTTTTATTGCCTACTTTTATAAAAACAAAATATCTGTTATTGAAATATGATCTTTATTCATAATTTGTATTAATAAATATTTTGATATAAAAAACTGTGGATTACTAATATAAAAATACAATTACATACACAATCAAGAATTTGTATACAAAAATTTTATTCAGTTCTAATTAATATTTTATTAGATCATTTATCTTTATGATAGGAACCAACAGTTCTAAAATATTTATGAACTCTTCACTACTGTTTTTACTGCAGTAATGTCTTATTCATAATTTCCATTTCCTTGCAATGGCTAGAGCGTCAATTACTTTTTAATAAAAGATATATGCAACAAGGTACGATTTGAATTTGTAAACAAATTATAAATATTTATAAAGTCATATTTTTTTTAATTTTGTATTTGTTTAATTAAGTGTAATTGTTTATTACCTACACGCAAATTTCAGTTCAAGAATTTAAATATTAGAATAAAGACACTGATATTGATTTACATTTAGATAAATTAAAATTTAAAAAATGACTTTTATTATCTTCATTGAAATGATATTATCTGTTATTTTTAATGTAGAAATATATGTAAAATCTTATCATTCTCAAGGCCTGAAGATAAAAATTTAATCAAGCCAAATGAAAAACAATGCTAGTGTATACTACAGACGTTATTTTTATGCAATTATAAAAGAAATCAATTTTAATTTTTGTATTTTACATTTTCTAAAGCTCAAGTTCCAAATAAATAATGTATTTTATTTTAAATGATATTAAAGTTAGTATTTTTTTTTAATTGAAATTTGATAACTATTTTTTATGATATTGATATCATCGTAAAAAGAATAAACATTTTTAAAGAAAACTTCTCAAGAATTGAAAATAATGAGAGCTTATTAAATATTTAAATGTATTTTATGTAAATTGTTATGACCATATGGCCATTCTCATAATATTAACCGAAACGTACAACAGGATCGACAATCTAAAGGCACCTGAATTTTATGTAAACAGTTTGCGTTAGTCCGTTGAAAGAGACACTTGCTGTACGAAGCACCTAACCAATTTATTTACGTGCATTAAATTCCAGTTAATACTCGATGTCCCGGAGTGACCGAAACGGGCTCTGATCTTGAATAGACATACACGTACATACAGCCGTCTTACGATATAAACCAATTACATCGCCTTGTGAGGACAGACTCCGATGTACGGTCACAATCTAATTAGTGACCCAACTAACCGTGACTTCCAACTATATCGTTTCATATAGATGCCATCATACGCACATATCTCCGGTGCACGATGGACGTCGATACATCGCATTCATTGAGTTTATTATCCATGGAACGCTCGACAACGACTCAAATATTAATACTGTGCCAGTTTAATGGACATGGTACGCCTTTGCATTAATTTATGTATTTATATTGTATTGTCCATTACATTCGTGATTATAGAATGACAGTGACCAGTCGATATTATTCATAAATGCAAAGGATTCATTCATTCCATTTGATATTATCTATATGATATATCTATATTTTCAGGAAAGTATTTTTGATTACAGATTTTATTTCTAACAAAAATGAACATATTGGTGTCACAAAACCTTTACCCAAGGTTATGCTAATTGAAGTTAACTATATCCAAACAACTATAAAATTACAAAGAGCATGTATTCACTTTGATGTACTGACATTTTTGAAGTGCAAATTCTTTAGCCACGTTGGGAGTAAGTTTTCAAGACCGAGACGAAAAAGTATTACGGAAGTTATTATGACGTGGAATTGAGAGTTACAGTGAGAGGATAGTTTATGTGTAGATGGCAGAAGCCAACGACGGCTTGGGTAACATTGTCATTTCGTTCATAGATATAATTTTTGCACAATTCCAGTTGTTTGATACGACGGTTACAGCAGTTGGTGAATTCTATATTGCTGAGTGTAAAATGGTTCACATCCGTTGGCTTAAACATCAATAGTAAAAATGAGAAATCTCAAGAAGTTCAAAAACGAATAGTAGCAACAAAAAAAACATATTTTACGTTCTTACTCATAATGGAATCCAAAAATGTACATAGAAGGACCAAAATTCGACTGTATAAGACCCTAATCTATACTTTCATATCTTATGGAAGAGAAGTGTTGATCATGTCAGATAGTACCGCAAAAATGTTGGACACCGTCGAAAGAAGAATACTGGGAAGGATATTTAGGCCCGTAAACGATGGAGATACATGGAGAATACACTACTTCCAAATATATAATGTTTACAACGAACCAAAGCTAGCAATCTAAATGAAAATGCTTCACCTGCAATGAGAAGGTGTATACACTCAGTGACCGTTGGACTCAAGAATACTAAAAAGAGGCTTGGATGACAACCATGCGGGAGAAAACCTGTGGACAAGCTACAGCTTAGATAGAGAGATAATGTAGAGAAGGATGTAGTGGAACTGTTGAGAGTAAGGAACTGTAGACGGACCACCAAGGAGAAGAATGTCTGGAGGTAGAAAATTGAGAAGGATAAGGCTCTATTTGGGCTGTAGCGCCATTAAAGAAAGAGTGTAAAATGGAAGACGGAAAAATAGTTGCAATGGTAGCAATTTATATTTCAACGAATTGAAAAAAGATAATATAATCTACTTTATACACCGTTAATTATTGGAGGTGCAACGTTCCTTGGCAGAGGAAAGAATAAACTAGCAATGATTTTCATTGGGAAATTTTATGTCAATTTCGTGTCAGAAGATTCAGCACTGCTTGTTGATTTTCTACCCGAGAAACTTAATTTAGATATGAATACTGTTTCCGTAATCACAACGAAAAAATCAGGTACTACTATAGATGTCTTTTCGCAGTAACTTTAAAACATACAATCCAAAATATACATTTCCTATTTTAGTTATCATAGGCTCATAGTACCAGTTATACCATTGAATTCACATTAAAAGAAATCATTATGGTTTAAAACTACATAGAATTATACCACAGTTTTAATAATTATGTCATTTTGAATCATTGTATTTAAACCGACTTATGAGTTGAAGTATTGAGTCACATAAGACTTCTCAAACATAAAAATTGTATGATTTATTTTCCTTAAAATGAATGTTTGAATTTAAAATATTGATTCAATTAAAATGTAAAATGAGAATGATTTTATTTTTCCATTATAAAAGAATAATAAAATTTAATAATTTCTATTACCTAAAAACAGTGTTAATAATGTTGTTTTCCAATATTTTAAATTGTAAATATTTACTGAATTTTCTATAAACTATTTATATGAATAGAAATTAAGATTCGAAAATGAAATTGTTGTATAATATAATAAATCTATTTTTTTTTCTTTTGAATTCTTTCGTTTTCGTCCCTATTTACATTCATACTGAATGTCCACTCTAATACTTTTATTTATGTTTTACAAAGTCTAATAAAAAGTTTTTGATTTGTTTTATAAAAAGTTGCAAGTTTAGCGTTTGTACCCTGTAAATATTTGACAGTAACTAAACATTCTTTACCATGTGTACGTAGAGATTTCCAGATAAAATATTACCAGTTTCATCGCCGACATTTATTATTTTATGAGAAACGTAGCTGGTAAGCATTCTCAGAATGCATAAAATAGATTATTTCATTTCATTTCGTGTGTTTCTGTAACGTCAACGATATTTAAATATTTTATTTAAAGTCCAGTATACTTTTTTAAAAAAATTGTTAAAATGAATTATATTTGAAGCATTCATAACTTAATGTATTTTGGATAAACCTCTATTTAAATTAGTCATTAATATAAAAATAAAATCTATTTCTGTCAAAAATATTTAAATATATGAACTTATTATTTATTTCAAACATATAATAATGGTAATAATGCTTTGGTAATAATGCTTTACAATATGATGGCATTGCCATTAAAATGGACTTAAAAATTAATAAAAAAATAACTGAAAAGTTAAATAAAGAATATTTCATTATATATATATATATGCACGTCTTATTAAATGAGAGTATCATTTATTGCATTTCAGCAAACTATAAAACCTAACCTACAAATACTATCTAATGTATTAATTATACACAGAAACTTACATATAGAAATATATATGTAATGTTAGAGTATACAAGTATTTATATAAAAGATATATATATATATATATATATATATATATATATATATATGTATGTATATGTACAATATACATATATACATCAGATACAACATTTACACATTGCATTGTTCCAAAACAGAGCGAAAGAGCTTTAGCGTTCGTATCCATAATGTAGAAACCTTAATCCTCCCTTTAACAGTGACAATAGGTACTTACGTAACAGCCCTGCGAATACAGGTAAAATTTCACTAAATCTACCTAACAAGGCTCAATGCCATTGAGTGCTTTGCAGACATAATACCCCTATGATGATGCCCGTTGTAATAATCATTTCAAAACTCTTTATTAGTTTTAGAAAGTCTTGTACACGTCTACATACTTGATTATTCTCTTTAATGTGTTCAAACTTGTTATAACGGAACGTGTTAATTTTTCTTCGTCTCAACTTTTTCATTTTAATACGCTTATTTATAGTTTTTAAATATTTAATATACGTTTCATGAGCGTACTTCAAATTTAAGGCATGGTATGTGTCATTCTTAAATATGTATTCGAGAATTAACTTTTCTTTTTAAAATTTCATTGTATTTTTGACTTTATATCAAATATATTTTTATTAATTTTTGATTAAGACCACATGTCTTTTTCTAATTTTCTTTCAAAAGGTATCAAATATAATCAATACAATGAAAAAAATAGTGAAAGTCAAATTGAAGCTTTTATTAAAAATTATTTTTTCTAAGAAAATTGCTTAATTTTTTACGGTAATAAATATTAGAGATTTATATTATAAGATATATATATATATATATATATATATATATATATATAAGCATTAATTTCTTTAAATATTTCCAATTTATTAAGAGAAATTTTGCAAGAAATCAACTAAATTATAAAGATTTAGGCATTGTGTATCTTAGAGTTAATGATAATGATAGAAGTGATATAGAGAGATATATTAAAACGATTTATAAACTCCGAAGTGAAATTGGAATAAAAAAAATAGTCTTATATTCAATATTACGTCATCAAATAAATATTTATTCTATATTCAAAAATACTTCACTCGAGAAAAAATAAAAGTTTTGTTGATAAATTATGGAGAAACATTTTCATGCAAAATTATTGATGTAGAAAATCGTAACTTAATATACGAACTGTAAGGAGACTGAAAATCAGTTATACAAATAGTCGTTAATATTCTCATTGAGAACAACGAGAACAGTATTTTCCACCCAGATTCAACACCCCATTTTAATGAATGTTTAAGAGAACGTGAACGAAAATCTATAAGGGAAATCGGTAGAAGAATCTATAAACTGAATTGTAAAAAATATATTTAAAATACTCACGTACTAAATGAAATAAATATAAGATATTAGATTTTTTTAATTGTTTTTTTTAGATTTATTCCTACTAACCTGATTAAACATTATAGTTTTTTTTTTGTCTAACAGTAATCAAAATATGACAATAAATACTACAATTTTTACATTTTTAACGAATAAATATTTTATAGAAAATCGCAAAATACTTTAAAAAAATAATATTCTTCACCAAGTACAGAAAACTAAATTATTTTTTATAAGAATTTGTATTTGTAAGAATTTGTCAGCACTGCCATATTAAAAAAAATTAATATATGAAAAATATTACTTTAAATGTGTTTAGAAAATTGTAAATGACTACACAATTTAGAAATAAGTAATTTTATAATAAAAATAAGTATAAATATATACATTTTCGTTTTTTTTTATAAAACAAGATAAAAGTGAAGGAATTAAACCAGCTATTGCATTGATATTCACATATAAAAAAGCAAAGGGATTTTAATTTTTTATTGGAACGCTTAAATATTTATAAAAGACTACTTCATGTTATTTCAAAAACATATATGTTTAACTATTTATAAAACAGCTGCTGTGAAAAAAAAAAAAACAATTTCATTTCATGTAAAATAAAAAAAAAACGTTATATTTAAAAGAAAACTCTACAATTTTCGTCATGGACTGTAAACAATGAGAGAGAAGAGACAAAAAAAATATAAAACACGCAGCAACATGATAGATATGAAGGCAAAGCGTAGAATGCGAAAGTTGGTGAACAAAGTGACTCGCTTCTAATCTAGTTCATCCCGTGTCACGGGGGACGTACCGGAAATTGAGCAAAGATAAGATTTCCGGACTTATGTCAAAATGTCATGTGAAGAAAATTGCCATGTTGATTATTACGATGTTATATTACAATTACTGACTTTTCTGTTGTTAATAAATTGTAATCATTCATTACACGCAAAGTGACATCAGTGTTGCTATTTTAATCGCACGTTTCGTTTCAGGTACAGAATAATTGGTTCCATTTAATTTAATTCAATGTTTACGTTCATAATAAGTTCACTAATTTAACACTTATCTGTTCATTCTACTGATTTGATTAATTGGTATTTTAAATTACTTTTATTGACAAATGTTTGGTTTAAATTAAAAGTAATATATTTTTTTCTATTCCCATCATATATCAAATATAAATAAAAAAATAATGAACTCTTTACAAAATAATGCATTATTTGTTTATAATCCTATTCTCAAGGATGTACAGAACTGTTGTAAAAATATTAAAAATCTACGGAAAACTACAAGGACAATCTTGTTTGTTCTAAAGCTACTGTAAAATTTAAAATTCATACTTTATAGAGTCGAAGAGAAATTATAGTTTTATTTTTAGTATTTTAATAAGTGCTTTTATGAGAAAACATCACACTATCAAATATTATAGATAAATATATTGAAAAACAGTACAAATTATTTCAATTTTTTGTCTGTACCATTAGAAACATTAATTATTATTAATCGAATATACTACATAGTGCAAATGTGGATATATCAATACATGATATTCAAAGTGTATCATATTTCTATGTTTTAATATTATATATTTTTATAAAAAGAACACTGACTATCTCTCTCACACTATTTATTATTGCTAATTTTTAACTCATTTTTCATAAAAGTTAAAAAGCTATTCTATTATAACAATGGTCGTATATTGTTATAGCGTTGTCACTAGCACTAATATATGTACTGCAAAATATACTGAATTGATAAGAAAAAATTCTAAAAATTATCATTAATGTAATAAAACATCAATTTTTTGTTTATATTTAGGTATTTATTATTTTGTACTAAAAACAACATCATTTAAATTAAAAGTAATACTTTGTCAACTTAAAACTTAAGAATATTTGAATTCAAATGCACTACTATAATAATTCATAATATTAATAATTCCTGTCTAAATATTAGGTTGGTAGAAAAATAATAATAGCTTATTCCTTCAAATTAATATACATTTTTCAATTTGTTTGGTTTTTCTAGCTGTTTTAAGTGGTCCAGAACTGTTGAATGACTAACGCCTAACTATTGTGCAAGGTCTCGAATTATTGTGCTGGTTTTAATTCAAATAACACCTTCAGTTAGTTGTTATGAACTGAAAAATGACGCCATGACATTTTGATCTTCAAGTCTCTAGTCCTTAGCACGAAATTTTTGGAACCACCATTGCATTATACGTTCCTTCACAGTATCGACACTAAAAGCATCGTTTAGTTCACGAGCAGTTTCTGTTATTTTACCACCCATTTTAAATTCATACATAAAAAAATATTTGCTCTTATTTACTTCTTTTCCATCTTTAATTCAATATTCTAATTTAAAGCAAAATTAATAATAAAAACCATAATACAGACCGAGAAATACACTTAAAATGATATTAACAAGAACACGATGAAATGGCACTTTCATAGAAGAAAATTAAAGTCACAATTCAGAAAACAAAAACCGCAATTATTTTCATACCAACCTAATAATTATTTAATAGATTATGGAGGAATCAAATGTCAGAAAATGTCTTTGTGGATAGTAGAATGAAAAAGAATTATTTATAAAAAATTTCGTATTATGCACTTTCTTTGATATAAATGAATATTTTCATTGAAGTTTACAGCCATCTTTAGTTATATCTATTTTTAAAACTGTATTTGGACAATTAACTTTCAAGATATTCAATTTCTAAAAGTAATAAATACACCAATGTCAAAATTAATCGTAATTTAAAATCAATATAAAAAGTCGTGAAAGTATAAAAGTTTTAAAAATCTATTTAGGAAGATGGCAGTTGTATCAAAACAGGTTGTATTCATTAATAAGAGTATATATGAAATTCAATTTTATATAATTTATTTTTTTAGTAAAATTTATTATTACTTTATGTATGTATCGATATAGACTAATAATTTGAAATTAAAAAATGTTTACTTCTAGGTTATATCGATGATTTCTAACTGCTCAATCAGCTGCTGGTCAATGTTGTACTTTATTTAGTGTATCAGTATCACATTTCACATCAATGCACACACACAAATTATAAAAATATTGAAAAAATATAAACTTAACACATGTACAAACTTGTATATTAGAGAAATTACTAAAGTCAAGTATATAATTCTTATAAAATTAGAAACATGCAAGAATTTAACACTATTTCAACAAATATCGCGAATAAATGTAACCAATTTTTTAAAAATTATCAAATTTTTGTTACCACTGTACTTTAATATAAAATGAATTCAGAATCAAGTCCCATAATATTTATACTTGTTTTATCCGTGAATAAAAAGAAATACGTAATTATTTCAATATCTCTGAATAAATTTCAAAAAGAGAAATTAAACGAATGCATAAAAACATTAACTATGCAAAATACTAAATTTTAATTAAAATGAATTAAAATCTAATTAAAATAATATATTATTTTACAACGAAAACTTCTGTTAACTACACGCGCACGACCCACTGCACACTGTTCAGGCGGTAAACCTGCTTGTTCTATCGATGCAGCGTGATGTAACACAATAAATTTATTACATAAATATCTTTTACATTTCATAGAATACAGTACTTTATGCGACAAACATTAAAGACTATATTTGTGTAACGTAACTGAATATTCATTTTTCTGTATTTCTTTTATGACGATATGTTTTATACAGTACAGTTATCGACACGGTTCACTTTGATTTTTTGTTTAGCATTGAAAATTATGTAATACTATTTTAAATAAAAATACTTTTACTTGTAATACAAAAACTTATTCAGTTATAAATATATAAATAATGTTCTAATAAAAAAAATTAAATTACATTAATTACTTATAAATTAATATCCATATATTTGTATTGATATATTTTAAAATGAATTCTATTCTCTATATGTATATGTGTATGTATATATATATATATATATGTGTGTGTGTATGTATATATATATTTATGTATATATATATATATATATATATATATATAAATAAACACACACATAATGATCCTCAATCATTAGCTACATAGTTTTCCCGATAAAAAATCTAACTTCTTTCAGTTATAATTACCGAATGTCTTCATTTTTAACACGTCTTCAATGTAATTTGTGGTGTTTTTTGTTTTATGTGGCTCTCAGTTAACAGTTTTTGTTGGTCATCTGTTAATTTTTCTTTTTACAAATTGTTAATCACATTTCCATTCAAATTTTTTTTTCTTATATTTTAACTCGTATTTTCCAACATGTCTATTTTCATGTTTATCTCTTTTTTCAGAATCTACTATATAGTTTATTATTTTTAAGGTGGTTATTCATAGTAAAAGATTCAATTTAAATATTTTCACGTTTCGTCTAAATAAAGTCAACTTCATGTTTATGCAATAAATAATCTTTTATTATTAATTAGTTAGATAAAATAAATATAATTTTTAATTTTATAGATGTATGATCTTTTTATTATAATCTTCTTAATGAAAACAAATTTACTAAGAATTTTTTTCACTTCTTTGTCTACAGAAACACAGAATTTTCAGTTACACTTTAGATATATATATATATAATAGAACCTAAAAGTTCTTCAATTTTTATACATTTTTATTGTAAAATTATTATTAAATAATGATACACTTTTGATTATTATTTACAAACAATTTCCATCTTCTGAGAAAGCTATATTATAGAAATATTTTTTTTAGCTAAATCACTTTTCCTTCTATGGATAAGTTCACTTTTATGAGCGAATTTTTCATTCTATCCGAACAACATTTATTGATGAAACATGATTTATTGATTGAATAATTATAGATCACTTTAGATTTTTGCTTGTAAGTGCTTTATTATTCTTATAATACTAGGGGTATATTAGTTCTTGTATGTTACTGTTTCTGATAAAATGATATGGATATTAAACATACACAGACAGCAATTAAAAATAATCATTAATCAATTATTGGTCATATTTAATAATAATGTTTAATAATAATTGTGTAAGATTTTTGTAAAAGTAAGAATATATTCGTAAGTGCTAATATTTTCTTGTTTCGATGTTCGTTATTTATTTATTTGAATATTTTTATTATAAATTGTATTTGAGTTTATAATGAAGTAAATAAATAAAATAAATATTAAGAGAAGGCATTAACAGATTATCGTATAAGTTAATAAAATTGTTTTAAATTCCATTTATGCAACTTTTTTGTCCATACACTCCACAACATTTTTATTATAATATCTGCATTTCTTATTGACTTAGAAATTAAATGATCGAATGATGAAGACAATCAATTATTTATGATTTGGATTCTATATCACCTATTCATTTATAGTTTAGAAATTAATATCTTTTTTTTGAATATGATAAAGAAAAATCTGGGTATTGATTTTCGAAAAGAGATATAAAAACTTAAATTGTAAAATAAATCTCTATTATATTGTATCAATAATCGGTAAAAAAAACATTTCATTATACAGTACATTGTAGATAAATTAAACATGTAAGTTCGTAAGAAAAATGTAAAGAAATCTAGAAAGTGTTTTAAGTAAAAGAAACGAGTGCTATATTTTATATAGCCTGTAAAAAGCACAAAAGCAGTACTCTAAAACTTCAACAGAATTTAGACATATATTCTGTCCGTATTATTTATAAAATTTTTAAAATATTCTGTCAGTACTATTAGTGAATGGAAATTTTAATGTTGATATATTTAGTACAGTAAATGTTACTATTAATAAACAGTTAAAAATATTAATCTAGATACTATTTTATTTGTAATATATATATATATATATATATATATATATATATATATATATATGTATATATGCAAGTTTACAGATGTCTATCCATATTTATCAAAAAAAATGAACGTGTATCGAATATTATTAAAACCTCAATCAAATATATACTTTATTGACAAAATCTTTTCTTTATAAATGCTTCTCTGTGTTATAAATATTTATTAGTAAAATTGAATGTTTGGAAAATAAATATTGAAAAATATACACACATTTTAAAATAAATATATGGAAATGTATTATATACGTATAAGAATGTTATGTAAAATAAAATAAAAATATATTGATTATTATTATTTAAGGATTTTAGTTTTTCAGTAATATACATATACATATACATATATATATATATATATATATATATATAAATGTATATAAATATATCTATAAATGAAAATCAGTACTTGTACATCATTTGAAGTATTTTCTAAATCTACTAGCTTTCAAACTTCATTTTTTTAATATATAAATGAAATGTGTGGTGTACGTTCTGAACATTCTCAGATAGTATTTTAAAATAAATTTTGAAAAATTGTTTTTTTAAATCTGAAATGCTTATTCAACTGAAAAAAATATTTTCATCCAAATTTACAAATAATTGTGTACCTTCATATAAACACACATATGTACATATACATACACATATACATACATATATATATATATATATATATGTATGTTTGTATATAAAACATTGAATTAAAATATATGTGTGTATCCTTGGAAATAATTTCAAGCGAGTATCATGTATGAAAAAATAAAATTGTAATTTGTATATCAAAACAAACAGAAGCAATTGTATAATAAGCGCAACGTCAGAAAGCTCGTTTTTTTTGCATACTCAAAGCTTCGCATGACTTTTGAGTTATATAAAAGATATATGTGTTCATATATTTGCGTTCGTATATGTGAACTTTGGATTTTTTTTGTATTCTTAAGAGGGAATATATAAAACGTATAAGATGGATAAAAAAGGGGAAAAACAGAAAGTGAGAGTGAATATTTATCGGAGAGAGTGAGAAGAAAAGAGCATGCGTTCGTAAACAAGCACAGTCGACCGGCGAGAGTTGTAAACGTACTTGACAGTTGGAAAGCTCGAAACTTTCCTGACGCCGAAAATAATTTTGAAATATGTACAAGCGTTGTATCTTACAACTCGAGTGATTTGACGTGATGAGAGATTTTTCTCTCGGAACTTTTCTTTTTTCCTCTACATCTCTTCATAATATTTATCTTGTAGTTTTAATATATATATATATATATATATAAATATATATATATATATATATATATATATATATATATATATATATATATATATACAGGGAAATGTGAAGACTCCAAGAATTTTATTATATCTATTCTGTTAAAATTATATTTCTTCATACATATAGACATACATACATAAATATATATATATATATATATATATATATATATATATATATAAACAAATTAAGTAAAACTATAATATTATATTTGTAGGCAAATAAACATACTTCAGAACTTATCTATGAATGTTCAAGCATTCAACTGAAATAGCTAAGCTCGCATGTAGAAATTAGAACTAAAATTGCTTGTAATTTTAATAAAGTGTAAACTTATTTACATATAAACATTTTCGTATTAGGACAAGGAAATGTATGTTTATAAACTAAAATAGTTATTTATTCTATGATATGTAGTATTTTACGCAAGACAGAATAAATAGTTTTAATTGTAAAGTATATTTCCTTTCAATGTATAACGTCAATGTCTTTAAAATTAAAACTACTTCGAAAATGTATTTAATATTGTCTTTTTTCGAATAAATAAAATTTAAAACGAAGAGAATAAGAAGTTAATAGTTAATGAAACTGTACTAATAAAATATATAATTTATATATATATATATATATATATATGTATATATATATATATATATATATATATATATATATATACATATACAGAGAGATAGTATATATATATATATATATATATATATATATAATATAGTATATATATATATATATATATATAATATAGTATATATATATATGTATATATATATATATATATATATATATATATATATATATATATATATATTATTATAGTTCTAGTCTTCATCCCTAATAATCCTCAACCTTATATGTTCAGTATATAGTTTTAGATATTCAATATGCAATCCTAATAAGGATCAGAACCTTTATATGGGCATCTTATATATACTTTATATTAGTCCTAAAAGGCATATAAATTATTATTATGTGATTCTTATACGGTAAAGGTTATATTTTATAGGCTCAACGATTATATATGGATGATAGTGATGCTCTTTACAGACCATATATAATTTGTATAATTTTTTATATGGTGAATTTATATGTTCCTTATATGGTTCATATAAGGCTGAGGAGTACTAGGGATATTACAGGTAATAATATCCAACATTTAAATGAATATATATTTATATATTAAAAACTTGAGAAATTATTTATTAAGAATATTTTTCTGTTGTAAGTGATGTTTATTTGTAAAATT
This sequence comes from Acanthacorydalis orientalis, assembly GCA_034766995.1. Lineage (NCBI taxonomy): Eukaryota > Metazoa > Arthropoda > Insecta > Megaloptera > Corydalidae > Acanthacorydalis > Acanthacorydalis orientalis. The sequence continues at coordinate 11,498,266 of CM068321.1, read as the reverse complement.
AAATTAAAAATTAATGGGCTATGTTATGAAAATTATTTCTCATAAATAGTTAGAAATTTTAATATATTTAATATAAGTGCAGTAAGTACGAGATTACTCTTATGTATATCATGGAGTTCTAAGGTTTTACAATAGGATGCTACCCTGTAGGTGGGGTATGAAAAATTGCTCCTTCACTTAGTAGCGATTTCTGAACCCTAAAATAATTTAGATCCTAGCGTTTGATACTCGCTTCGGTGGAGGGATCAAGGTGACTTGGTTCATAGGTGATCATGTTTTATAATTAATTAATATCAAATAATAATTAACAATTATAGCATAAAAAATATTAGTTACCCCTAAACATTAAAAAACTGAAATGTTTTCTATTGAAAAATAGAATTAAGTCGATTGAAAATAAGTAAGAAAAATTAAAAATCTCAGAGAATCTTTGTACTTTATTCTTTACTGATATTCAACTTTGGTTTATTGTATATCACAACGTCTTAAATCAATACTTATCTAATATCAAGTATATTAATCATAGAATGAATTATAAACATCAAACAAAGTGTAGCACAAGTACACAGACTGGTTATAGTAAAAAATGATGTTAGTAATTAAAAGAAAAATATGAAAAGAAAATAATTTAATTTGAGATTTTAAAGTACAATTTAGTGTACTTTTTAGTATAAATAAATAAATGATATTTTAAAAAAAGTAATAATATATATATATATATATATTATATTATATAAATATAGTTTATTTACTAGTATCTATCCTTTGCTTTCTTGTTTGATGTCTGATAATAAAGTGCGTGTTCCAAATAAAAGACATCAACGACAAAAACAACAATTATTTAATATATGAAAGTGCTACACGTTGTTTCACATTCAACGTAATATGAAGAGTAATTCAACAACTTTACAGTTGAGTAAGCATAATGTACGTCTCAGAGCAAAAAAAAAATGCACACATGCACATAATACACAGTTTCCAGTTCTATACCCGCACTTTTTGAATAAAGCGTAAAAAAATATGAGGGAAACACGCGCGTTCTTTTCAAAAGAAAAAGAAATAAAAATAGAATGTGTACGTACGTGTGCTCGTGTATATATACTTATACGTAGGTAAGTAAGTATGTGTGTACATCAACAAAAGAAACTCGACACACCAAACAACTATAGAATTTTAATTTTCCACAACGTGGAATCATAACATGAAGTGATTGAAACTCGGGGTGTTTTTAAGCGACCGAGTAGTAGAAAGAAAAATTACGTTTTAACCCTCAAGTGTAGTGCGTTGAAGTGCGTTGAGCTATTTTAAATATTTAGTGAAATTTAGTTGCAACAAATTGTACGAAACTGTAGATGTTCATTTACTTCTTCTTCAGATTCATTTACTTCTTCTTATAAATATCTCGGAGTAAAAAATAAAGTATATGATGTACAGAGAGTGATTCATTTACTAAAGAGAATAGTAGTTATATGTTTTATTTTGTTTTAAATTCATACTTATTATTATGGAATAATTTAAGGAATAATATTAAGTATTATATCTATACATAATATTTTAAGTGATGGTACTTTGTTTTTATTTTCCTTTAAATGAATTTGTATTTGGAGTAACAAATTTGAAATTTCTATTTTCAATTCTTAGTTTAAGCATACAAAACTATAGATTTTATAAATGAAACGGAACATGTTACAGAAACTTGTGATTGAATACAGAAATATTAATCGATAACTAGACAATATCTTGGTTTTAGTGAAGTTTCTCTTTCAAATTTGATTTAAATTACTTGTGGAAACCATCATTAATTGAGATTCAGTATAGATTGTTTTTGCATGTACTGACACCTGTACTACTATCTAAAATAATAGATAAGTATAAAAGTCACAATATTTTGTAGTTAAATTCGCTTTCGCACATTAGATTCGTTTTTCACAAACCCACAAAAAAAATTCTAATGAAAAATATTAAACAACTTTTTATTAACTATTTTATTTTTTTTATAAATACATATTTGAAAATTAATTTCCTAACTTTACTAATTATAAACTATACCATTTTCTCTTATCTCCAAATAATGAACGATATATAAATCAATAATTACTCAAGAGTTAAACAAATTTTGTAATTAGAACGCTGACTCTCTTTCCCATCTGTATCGATAATAATCGAAATCATCTTTTGACATAATAACAATTAAAGTGATGCGTAGACAATGTCTCCGGGCCCGACTGTCGTCGACCATCCGTGAATAGTTAATTCATGAAAGTGGCAAAATTTGTAACAGAACCGACCATCCCAGAACAATTTCGCTTTTATTAAAAATTAAATCCGTTCGAATGAAGTGACTGACTAACGAGTGTATCAGTTAATTATCATATTTAATGAAGACAACGTCGACAAATTTATTATTTTAATATTTACGTTTACGCAAAAATTAAACAGAACGATATTTTTCACTCATTAGTGTTTTATTCAGAATTCTAGGGATTCGAATTTTAATACACATTTTAATAACGGCCTTGTTTCTTATGTATTTTAATGGGAACTAATTTAAATATTCGAGAGAAATAGTCCTGTTCAGTACTGATGAGTTTTCTTTAGGTCGAGATGATTTTCGGTGTCTGTATTAGTATGAAGATATTGTTATTAAATGAATTGAAATTATGATTTACAATTGATTTCAATCAGTAAAGAAAAGAGTCAGAGAAACTCTATTTACTGACATTGAAAAACGTTTATAAATTAACGTCAATTAGTAGTTTGAAAAGACGCGAAGATTATTTAATGAAAATACAACAGTTGAAAATATAAAATAGAACAAAAAAATAGTTTATTTATTAAAATTTAACATAAATTACAAACCATTTTATTTTCATTTGTAAAACATTAGAATGCAGATTCATAACAACTTATTTATAATTATTGATTGACTTTCAACAAAAGGATAAATACATTTTAAAAACACATATACCACACAATTGCGTATGCAATAAAATTTACATCATTTAGATAATTGCGTATTTACTGACATTTTATGCAAATTTTCCAATTCGATTTTTTTTGTTATGAGTAATGAATCATTGTAGTTTTTAAAATATAAATTCATACTTGATGATAGTTGTATTTTATCTGTATTTTTTTAAAAAAATACTGAACATTTTATTGTTGATTTTAATTGAAATCGAAAATCAGTGTACGATAGTAAAAAATGAGACAGAAATTTAAAGCAGCTCATTAATATCAATATTTTAGCATCTCTTAATAAAGTTTCTTAATTAAAATGTAAAAATTATAGATAACCAAATATGGCATTGAGTTTAAAATATAAAATATCCAGTGGATAACGATCATCTTTTCGTAACTAAAAAAAATACAAACATTCCATATTAAGAAGTAAAAACAGTTTTGACTGTATTTTTGAACACTAAAAGTACACCATGGATCTTTTTAAAAAGAAAAACAGTCAATCAATATTACTGAAATGATGTTTTGTGATGTTTCAGGGAAAAAGAATAATATAAAAGTTTAATATTGTGTTGTATAAATTGAAATCGTCGTAATCATAATATTTATTCTCATTCAGCGCATCATTGAATTAATTTCTGATAACAAATCAAGTCATAATGATAGACAATTCACCGTATTTATCAGATTGTGCTTATTTTGACTCCTTTTTGTTTCTAAAATTAAACAGTTTCCTGAAAGGAATTATAATTCATTTCGTGGAGCATAAAGAAGCTGTCTTCTTTTTAGTTATATCTTCTATATCTAAAATAGGTGCTTGAAAAATATGTAAAATATTCAATAAAACATTACCTGTAGGTAATAAGATAGTATAAGATAGTATGAAAAAATATCCAAAGTTTAAGACAAAAAAAAAATAAATAACATAAAAAACAATTAACAAAAACTTTTACTTAAAGTATAAGTGTTGTTTGTAAAACTGTTAAAAATGGACTCAGAAAATAATTTATTAAAAAAAAACTATTCGTATGCCCAGTAATTATGGCTAAGAGATAAAATGTACGAAAGAGTATTATATTATGATCAGTTTTTTGGAAAAAAATTATATGATCAAATAAAAGTTTATTCCTCTTTTTGTCTTTTCTACACAACTGATTTCCGTAAATAGCTAATTTTACAGGAAGACGTCCTCTAGTACAACACACCCACGGGATTACAAGCTTAAAAAATATAATTATAATTTGCTGACTTGGAATTTTAATTATACATTGCTGTTATTCGTTGCAAAAAAGACAAGGAGATTAGTTTAAAAAATCAAAGTATACAAAACTGATGTTTACGACGATCAAATGTGGCAAGAAGTCAATAATGAACTGGGATTGTTTTATTTGATTTAAGTTATTTCACCTACATAAGATTCTTCTAAAGATAATAATATGGAAGATAATATTTATAAAGTACACTTCTTCAAATAATATAACTTTTTTTATTTAAGTCTAATTAACTCAGTTCATTTCAAGTCTAGTCAAAGCTGATAAGATCAGAACAAGTAAGGCTGGAGCAGAATTATTTTCAAGAATAATTTCATATAATTAAAGTAGTTATAAATTATATTTTCGAAGAATTGTTTTTTAGGATATTGGATTTGTATTTTTGAAGAATTCTTTTTCGAAAAATTATTTTCGAATCATGAATCTATAACCCCATATTATATCTAGTTATTTTTAAATTACAATAAAAAAAAATTGATTTAGACTTAATTTTTCCACAAATGAGTAATCCAAAATCTACTTAGAAAATAGTATCAAAGTTTTCGAAAATAATGGTGTAAAAAATCTAATTGTCCAACTAATTATTCAATTTCAACCCAATATAGTACTTGTAGATGATTTGAGATAAAAATATTGAAATATAAAAGAGAGAAAATCAAGTTGATTTTTGTGACTAAATGATCGTGATTTGAAAGAAAGTCTATTAACAAAAGCTAAAATAATTTCTAGAAAGTATGCCTGAAATGCTGTGACAAAAGATAAAAATAAATCGTATGCTATGATTTTCATAAATATTAACTTTTAATATTTAAGCGTTATTCATGATTAGCAAGGTAAGATTTTTCATTATATTGTACTTATTTTCGAACCCTTATTTAAAAAAATATATATTTATTTCTATTATTATGAATAGATTTAAGTTAGATTTCATTTCTTTTCGTTGTGTTTTTAATGTAATTATGTTTAATCAAAAAGAATGTAAATTACAAAAATTTTTTTTAATTTAAAATAAATTTTAATTTGTAATTTAATAAATATTTTAATAATTTATTTTCAGTGTAAATATATGCATAAATCTGAATAATTCAATTTATTGTGCAGCAATTTTTGTTTCGTTTTCTTCTAAAAAAAAATTACACCTTTGTAGCTGAAATTATTTTGTTTTGCTGTTTCAGAAGTAAGTGTATTCAAGTTCATTATGACAATACCTGCATATAATTAACTATTTGTTACAAATAATGAGAGCCACGTATGACACAGACATGCTTCTTCAAAGAATAGTTTAAAACTGCAACCATATTTAAATGTGTATGTGTATTGAAGATGAAAGAGAACGAATGTACTCGTAAAACAACTAGAGCTAGCCGCACTACAAATTGTTCTTTAATGAACACTTCTACAAAACGAATTAACATTTACACATGTTTTCGTGTTTTACACTTCGTTGCATACGGTCTATACACTTGTACGAAATGAAAATCATAACTGGATAGCACACGTCGTGTCGAATAACACAAACATACACACATTCATATACAATGCTAGTAATATTCGTTCTGGCGAAACACGGGCTCTAAACAGACATCGCCGTTGTGGCGGTTATGTGCCGCATGCACGCTGACATTTTATAATTACATTATTGTTTTTAGAAATTAATCTCAGTATGTAGTATTGTGCACTCAGTACCACTTTTTTCCATACGGTCATATAAAAGAGATTTTCTCTTTGTTACCTTTGTGTTATTCATACGACAATAAGTAAATTAAATGACAAAAGTAGGTTGTTCTTTTTTAAAATAACTTGGATGGAAACATTGAGTGTTAGTATATGAGTACTAAGATGTAACTATATTTTCAGAAATACTTTCATTAATTATATTATTATTTTTCTTCCAAATATTTCATATAGCCTATTTGAATATAAAATGTATAATTATCTTAAGCTTATAATTATTTTAATGCACACACACACACACATATATATATATATATATATATACACACACAATTCAATGAAGTATTGAGTATAATATTAGACACTTCCAGATTTATTTTGTATTTGTTAGTCTGTAGAAGTTAACTGCATATAGTTTTTTTATTTATATTTAAAACTAATTATAAACAATAATTCATTTCTATTTAAAAATATATTGTTTAAATATTGTTAGTTATTTTATAGAGATTGTTTTATAATTATAAGGTATCTTCAGTTACATTTATCGATTATTCCTCGTTCTACTATTTCAAAAACTATAAATTATACAAGTTCTAATTGTATTATTTATCAAATATAGGTATATACTGGTACACGTTTATATTTATGTATTGTAACAGAAAAAAATAAAGTTTCAAATATCTTTATACAACTATCATAATTTTTTTTATTAAAATTGAGAAATATTTAAGTAATAATAATATTTTCAACGACACTTTTTAATTATATTGAAGAAAACTGATCTATTCAATGTTTTTTTTTCAAGTATTTAGTATTATTACGAGTAATAAAATATAATTTTAAATCAGTTATGAATTGTCATTACAGTATTTGTTCTTATGTACAATTTGAGTTTTTGTTCTTTGATTTTAGAGACTTTGTGGTACATTTTAGACTTCAGGTATTTATCTAAAGAGAGTGTAGCTACCGAAACCAGCAGAGAGAAATAAAAAGTTAGGTCATCTTATAGAATCCAAACCATCCAGACAATGCATCAACAGAGTCACAGGGTTAAATACTTAAAATTGTAGTTTTAAAAGAACACACATACACACATATATATATACATATATATATATATATAAATATATGTAATTTAAATAATCTATTTATTTAATTATATGAGCTAGCTTTAACTCGGAAATAAAGATAGCCTCTGTGAACAAGAAAATTAAATCAAATTTACAACTCATCAAATATTTCGATTTAATCATATGAAAGTTTATCAAAATTGTATTTATATATATATATATATATATATAAATGCTAAACATAAATTAGGCAAAAACAAAAGTGTTGTTCAATGCGTTTGTTTGCCTGAAGAAAATTGAAATAAAAGGAATAGAAATAGAGGAAGTTACGAAGTATGTCTATCTAGGCCAGCTTATCAACAAAGATGGATCATTCATTGAAGAAGTAAACAGGAGAATAAAAATGAGATGGAGCTCATTTGGACGAAACGCCTCGATATTTATATCAACAGTCACACTCTGTCTGAAGAAAAAAGTATTTGATCAATGTATAATACAGTCCTTACCTACGGCAGCGAAACATGGGTGATTAACGCCACTCATTCGTCCCAAACGAATGAGTCGTTCAAGAGTTTGAACTAGAAATAATGTTGACAACAATCATATTTACTTTTTAAGAAAAAGTAAAAATGAGATCAAGAATCTGTAATCATTTCTCAAAGTAACAGTAATACTCGAACACTGCGATAACTGTCTGTACAGAAAAGATACTAGAAATATTTCCAAAAAATGACTTTGGCTTTAGAAAAGTTACTCTACAAATCATACATATTTTTTTGATCAACGATGTCTAATAATTGTGTAATTTTGATTATTGCTTGTATATATATTTCGATAGCAATTCCATCGTACGCGTAGTGCTAAAGTATAAAAAAATATTAAAAATGGACTATAGTTAACTCATAAATTCTTCTTTGATAATAGTTATATTAAAAAAGTTTAACTATTTCTAATTAGTTATCGAGAAAAATAAAATATGTTATTTTATATTTTATGGTCTTTAAAATTAAATAAGACTATTATCAAAGAAAATATAAATAACATTTTGAACCCACAAAATTACAACGTTCCTCTTTAAAAATAAAATGAGATACAAATTACTAATTTGAAACAATTCTTTTAAATCTACAACTTATAAGACACTATCAATGCTGAAGATGGATTTTTTTAAAAAAAGTGTACATTTTCAATCATAAAAGATTGACATTTTTAATTAACTTTATTTTTCATTTATCAAATGATAATGAAATGGAAACGATGAATGATAATTATTTTATATTATACTTTAATCAAACAATAATATCTTAAAAAACATTTAAAGTGATTTTCATTTACATTAAAAGGAATTTATTTATTCGAACGTATATAAATGAAATAAAATTTAATAATACAATAAAAGTAATATTAAATAAATGAATTTAAATAAAATACTCTTACCAAAAAGCTGATAGACAAACAATCGCAAGTCAATATTTACTTACCTAAAACAAATAAATCCAATTAGATAATATAATAAAATAATTATCGATCAGAATACAATTTTAGGACAAAATCCACAACAAGTTAAAATTACATTTAATGACAACACACGTATTCGATAACGTAATAATGTTCAAACATTTATTTGAAATTCAATTCAATTTAGTTTGTTTTTTAGCCAGTGAATAAAAATTAGTACGAGTTCATTATCAAATGTATTGATCATTAACCAAATAATAATTAAGTAATATGTTAATGTTTAATTTATGTATAACAATGAAACTAGTCCATAGAATGTACCACACATTGTGCCATTGTAGAATGATTTCAATACATACATAAGTATCGTGTGTGACATCGTCGGTCTATCGATGTGAATATTAATTAAAATACATATTAATTATATTATTATATTGAATATTATCCAATAAACTTTATAATCAAAATAACGACATATCACTATGATTGAATGATCACTAGTGGGTTTTTCGCATTATTTTATTACCGTATAATTTTTAATGCAAAAAACAGATATTGAACAAATATAATTAATATAATTGCATTTTTTTTATAAAATTACGTTCGGTAGCATATAAATAATTAAAATAATTTCAGATTTGAAAGTAATCGAATGAGCTGTAATAAATGTAAGTGCAGAATATGCACTACAAGAGAAATTTTTAATCAGTCTTATAAAAAAATAAAATAATATGTATTATATGATTAATAATAATAATAATATAGTTAATGTAAAATAATATTTTAAATTATTTCAAAACTCCTAGAATTATTAAAAAACTATGTTTGTTGATTAAAAAATTATTAACAAAAACAATAAGATAATTGTTTTCAGAAAGTATTATTGGTACTTAACGGATCAAATACGTAAATTAGAATCAAATTTAAAAATTGCATTAAATTGTATAAGAAATAAAAAAATATATTTCAATTTTCTATTCAAACAATACAATTCATTTACAAATATCTTATCATAATAAAGATAACTCTATAATATTACCACTAATTCATACATTTCTCTAATTAGATTTGCAGATACAATTCAAATCAATAATTTTATATACATGTGCAAATACGTATAAACATACTCATATTATTCAAACATGATATATATATATATATATATATATATATATATATATATATATGAATGTATGTATTTATGTGATTGTACAGATAATATATGCTCGTTTCTCTATATCCATCAGACAAAGCTTATATCTATCTATTCTAAATTTAAACTACACAAATAAATTCGGGAGGGGGTTAATTTAGCTTCATTTCCGTGTCAAAGGTTCAATTCCAGCTATTTAATTGGAAGGTACAGATTAATACACAGCTGATTGTTTTGTAAAATTGATTGAATTGCGTTTGAACTTACCAACTCGTATCTATGAATGTATGTATGTGTACACTTATACATATATTTGTTGTTCTGAATGCAGATTAGAAAGATACATTTCTATATTTGTAATATCTAATCCATTAATATATATATATATATATATATATATATATATATATATATATATATTAATTAGTATTTTATTTTACATACACAGTTATAAATATTCTAATTATTCATGAAGAATTAAAATAGGTGTGTATTATTTTTTTTCTACAATAAATGCATTGTAGCTAAATGTAATACGAAAATTTAAAATAAAATAAAAAACTATTTGTGGAAAAAGTCTGAATAAAACATTTGTTTTTCATATTTCACTTAATACAATTTAAGATATTTTTTATTACACAAATAATTAAATAGTTAACTCAATAGTTAAAGAGAATATAAAGACAATTATGAGAATTTTAAATTATTTGTACTTTGAGTTCATTAGATAGATATATATATATACGTGATGCCTTTGATTAGTATGGTAAAAAAGCAAGTTAAACACCGTTTTTCTGAAAAAAATGATTTTAGTTCTCAATATAGTCTCAATTGATGGCTGTACACTTGGTCTAACGTGTCTGCAAGATACACATTGACGACGGCAATGAGATCCTCATTCGATGAGAATTTCTTCCTACCAAGCGAAATTTTCAAGTTTGTGAAGAAGAAGAAGAAGACGCACGGCGTCAAGTCCGCAAAATGGGATGGATGAGGAATCAATTCGAAGCCTAATTCGCCCAATTTAGAAATTTAATAATTAAAAAAACGAAAAAAATATACAATCAAATGAAAATAAATTATAATGACTATATAAATAAAATTCAATGTACATGCAAAATCCGGTGATTAAAATAAAGTCAGTGAAGTCTATAGGCAAAAAATATATACAAACATAAACATACAAGAAGAAAGAAAACCGTTTTAAAGACCGGATGAAAAAAGTACAACAAATTTATGCCCGATCACAATATATAGATTTTAAACGTATTAGTGGGTCGTATAGACGGTAAAATGAAATTTCGCATACATTACAGTCAGACGTGGAGTAATGTACGCCGATAAAAAACATCACTAATGCGTTCGGATCGCCATAAAGGATCAATATCCTGTACAGATCGGGTTTATGTGTCTCCTGCTTTAGGACGGTACAATACACGCACACTTAAACCGGGAACGGGACGCTTTGACCCCATGACCGTACACATTACATGCAACCAGTGGCGTGACAAGATCTCTTATGTATATCATTTAACGTTTAAGTAATTTTAAAGACATTTTATAGAAAAAATTAATCCCCAATAATAGTAACGTTGAAATTATATATATATATATATATATATATATATATATATATATATATATTAAAAACCAATAATTAATATGTATTAGTTTTTTTAAATTTAAATTTCAATTTGAACTTAACTCATTTATTGTTAAATATTTTACTCATTAAATGTGTATTAATTATTAAAGTAAATACGTCTCCAGAGAAAGAGAATCTAACTTTATCCATAATTAAATAAGTAAAGAAGTCGAATATTGTTCAAGATGATCTTCAAGTGAACTCCGATTGATCTCCGAGTAATCCACGAATTATCTCTTCAAATGATCGCTGTTGATTTCACACTTTACAATTTTATTAATTCTTCATCACATTTTTATTAATTATCCACATTTTTAAATATTTTTAGACATTTTCTTTGAAAATGATTTTTTGGGTATCTGTAGTATATCTCTTTATACGATCCATTCCATAAAATCAATAACTCTTAAGATTTTTTTTAGTTTCTGCAATATAAAATGTACAAATAACGTAACTTGATGGATAGAGTACATGTTTATCGTTGTTATTTATTTTTGGGTTTAGAGGTCGCCGAATAAAATGATTTAAGACAGTGGATATGTCATGATGAGAAATAAAGTTATGATAACATAACTCTTAACTAAGTTAAGACAATCGTTCTTTTATTTCTCTCAAAGAATTTATTTCTCTTTTAGAAATACTGATGAGCCTTTGTCCCATTAGATGGTATTTATGGTACAGATTTAATCTAGTATTGAAAAATACATTCATTTTCTTCTTACTTTCGTGTGTTATATTTTTTGATCGATAAGAAATGAGTGTTGTCCACTAGAAAGCTTCTTTTTTATTTTCAAATTTGTAATAAAATAATCATTGCTGATACCTGTATAATAAAATGCCTATGTTTTGTACCACACTTTTTCTTCAGAAAATTTAAAACGTTTATGTAAATCTTTTGATATAAAATTTATGTTGCATATTTTTGAACAAGATCGATGAAATAAATATCATTATATATATATATATGTATATATATATATGTGTGTGTGTGAGAGAGAGAGGGTGAGAGTGAGAGAGAGAGCGTGTAAAAAATTTTTTTAACATAATACTTACTGCCTACAATTGATTCTCAATTAAAAATTGTATTTATACAGTAAATTTCAAATTTAATTGAAAAAATACATCGAAGAATCGTGTTGTCGATACAGGTAAAAAAATGAATATTTCGTGATATATTTTGTGATTTATTTTACTGGTGCAATTATCCAGAAATATCAAACCCATTAATTTGATTTCATTTATAAAACTGAATTGAAGATCATAATTTATGAGTTATGATACTACTACTATCGAAAAGCATAATGTTTAATTTTTAACTAATCTTATTGTTTTTAAATATTCTTTTCATTTGTTCCTAAATATTGAGATATTTGTATTAATTTTGAAATAGTTGATTTATAATAAATATAAGAATAATTTAAGTTTGTAGTAATTTAACTGATTGCTAGTTTTACTCGATATATATATATATATATATATACATATATATATATATATATATATATATATATAATTACATTATTAAAATTTTTTCTTTTATATTACATTATTAAAGAAATATTATTAAAAAAATATAAAAAAAAATATTTTAGATAACATAAATGATACATTTTGAACTATTATTTAAATATTTTCATTCTAGTAAATAAAATGAACATATTGCAAATATTGTCAGGCACGTGTGAAAATTAATTATGCTACAGAGTCCACTATACGCCACTGTACAGAACAGCTTATCGAAAAAAAACGATTCGTCGACGCTAACCTAACCCACAGTTGTTTCTACTTGCGAGTTTCATGTTTCACCAATATCAGGTTGGTTGAGCTGCCTGCAGCGTGGTGGTTCGCTTTTCTCAATACGTCGTCTTCTATATATTCTTTTTTATCACAAGTTTATAGTTATGGCGAAAAATGAAAGGAATATATTGGTGGTTTTGTAACATAACTATACATACTTATATATATATATATATATATATATATATATATATATATATATATATTAAGGTTTGAATATTTAATATTTCACTTTGTAAATATTACATAGATGATTGTAAGATAAAAATTTAATATTTGATAATATATGGAGAAAAATTAACAATTTATGAAACACCATTTTATAAGATTTAAAAAAAGATTTGAAAAGTTAGTAAAATTTTCTATTGTGTTAAATATTTAAAAACATTATATATATATATATATATATATATATATATATATATATATATATATATATAAATGTATTATATATCTAAACTCTTTAATTAATATTTCATAACATGTCATTAATTTGGTTTATATTAATAAATCAAATATATATTTAACTATTTATTTAAATTTTACATCTAATTCTTTTTTATTGTGCAATAAAAATAAATTTCTTTTTTAATACTTTATGTAAAAAAAAGAACAGTGAGAAAGCAGGGAGTTAGTGTACTTCACAAAAAAATTAAAGTATAAAGTTCTTGATCTTATTTACAATAGTTTTAGTAATTATACATAAAATTAATATTTTAAATATTTTTTATCTGTAGTTATTACTTAAAATAGCACATTTAATGGCATGATTTAAATAAACAAAACCCTTACTCGGAAAATGAAATCTATAAATATAATTAAAATAATTGCATTTATATAATAATAAAAATAATAAATATGTTAAAATAAAATAAAGGAAAAATTAAAAATGGCAAGAAAAAACAAGTTCGAATGATTCGTCAACGTAATATCCATTTCAAAATCTAAGAAATTACAAATAGAAAGAAAATTCTGATGGAAGTAAAGTTTAAAAATAAATTTTAATTATCTATAAATGATATTTTTCATTAAATATTTTTTTAGATTTATTCCTTTATGATAGAGTCATTTAAATGTATTTATAATTTAATGTCAAAGATTAATAATATTTTTATACACAACTATATTTCTTAATTTTAGATCATATCACAAACTTGACATTTCAATTAATACTTAAAGTCAACTTTAAAAAAAATGTTAATTTATGACCTTGTCGATGTAATTTTCTGTGTAATGATTTAAATATGCATATAAATTTATATTAATTCAGTTCGTTTCACATGAAAGTTAAAATAACACATTATATCAAAAGTATTCGTGTATCCAATATCATTTATGCATCAAATCGTTTTCATATCCTCTGTAGTTTTAAGTAAGTGTTTAGTTATGTTGTTATCTTACTAAGTTTTTACCACACACGAAATTATATAGCATAGTGTTATGTCTTGTATATTTTAATTTTGTTCTCGGTTGACATGTACTTGTTGAGTCACGTGAATCCCTTTGACAACCAAATACTGTAGTTACCTTTGATGTTTCTCTCTTAACCTCCCTGTTTGTAAGTGTAGAAACGTTTTAACTTTTACGTTACTGCGACTATATAATATCTGTAAACTTTTTTGGAAATTATTTACATTACTTTACTTGTTGTTGAGTTATTACATATATTAAAACATGTAAAAGAAAATCTGCAAATACGTACTTCGGTACATGTATTCAAAACTCAATATATTTGAAGATTTTAATAAATATTTTAATATTTTTTGATGAGATTTTTCCCTACAAGTTTCTTAAATTTATTCCTCTGTTAAAACCTTTATCTTAAAAATAATATAGAATAATAATGTTATCATGCATATTAAAATATTTTTTGTATGCAAATTGATCTTTATTGTAGCAAACAAAACATAATTGCGAAGCAAAATGTTTATATTGTATAAAATAACATTTTTAACCCAGCACTAATTTGAATAGAAATACAGTAAATAAAATAATAGAATTGCATAAAATATTTTTTTCAATCTTTTTTATACCTTTTAATAACATGTTCCTCCAATTTTGAATAATAATTGATTATTATTTATTTTATGTATACCTGCGTTATGTTTATAAATATTAATTAAGCGAATTTCTTATTAGATTCAAAAAAGTAAATATTAACATATTTTTAAGAGTTATCTTTAAAGCGCTACCATGGAGACCTTAGTCCTTTTTGATCACTGAAGTTTCTATATTCTATTATTATTTTCGGTTTCTTCGATCTCTTAAAATATCTTTTAGACAAGATATTTATCTGAAATTTATTTCAATATAACATACGGTTCTGAATTAGCAGTATAAACCAGAAACTGAAGTGATTAAAAAATACAGAGGCCATTAGGATAAGACATCAACGGAATTATTGTTATTAAAATATAAAATTACAATTTTCTTTTTAAAGTATCAACCTTTTGCTTATTCATTGATTATTTTTATACTTAGCATTATAGAAGACCTACTTTTCATCACAAAGTATAATAAGTTTCCTAGTTTTCACGGAGAAGTTCTAAATTTGTCTCATAATACGTCAAGTGTTAATATTTTTAATTAGACTCCAAAATATAAATCTATTTTATGTTACTTTTGGAATTGATAATTAGTCATGAAAAATACAAAAAACTAATTATATTTTTAAAAATTTGGTGTAAATTAATTTCTACGTTAAACACCACAAACTATTATTGTTAAAGTAAATAATTCTTTATTTTCATTACACCAATTATAATTCTTTATTTTATTACAGCTTCTTCTTCATTTTAATTAATTTATGTGCATTTATTTTGAT
Source organism: Acanthacorydalis orientalis (assembly GCA_034766995.1). Classification (NCBI taxonomy): domain Eukaryota; kingdom Metazoa; phylum Arthropoda; class Insecta; order Megaloptera; family Corydalidae; genus Acanthacorydalis; species Acanthacorydalis orientalis. The sequence continues at coordinate 11,482,413 of CM068321.1, read as the reverse complement.
GTTATTTTCCTCATACCATACACAGGACATATTTTCTGTATTTTCAATCTGAGAATGGTATCATTACTGCCTGAGATGATCACATAAACATTTAACAATACTTAAATGAGCATTTAACAATATTTAAATACAAAATCTCTAAATTATATACAAGAATCATTAAATAGTGTGTTATTAAAAATATACAATAAACTAGAGTCTTAAATGATTTATAAGAATGAAAATATTAAATGAAATATAAAAAACCGCATCTTTTAAATTAGTTACATTTAGAAACAAACAATATAGGAATATAATTTCTGGCTCTGTGTCTCAATTCACTTTGACGAATTGATTTTTCAGTTACCCTGAATCTTATAAAATAATTATTGATCAAAACTAATCAATAAACGATTATAGATCATTTATTATCTTTGATTATATATATTTTGATAGTAATGTCTCCTTTTCAGAGAACTAATATACAAAAAATGTTTTTGAAGACTGATTCTTTCTTATATTTTTCTGATTTTAATATCTAAGTTCAATTCATCACTAACTGTTTATACTTTTATCCTGTTTATATTTGTAGTTTATGAATTAAATAAAAAAATTACTTTTTAAAAAATTGTAATTTTAAAAAAGAAGAAACTCAATGTTAATAGTACGTCTAAACCTCATTCATTTAATTTTATGTTATTTAAATTTTAAAATTAAATATACTTTAAGCATATGACAGACATTTGAAAATAAAGTATATTTTAAACATAAAGATAAACCTATCAGATTAATGAGAAAATTATTTGATTTTTTATTATTTAAAATATATTTATATTTTTTTAAAAAATTACATATTAAAATATATTGTTATTGTAATATATATATATATATATATATATATATATATTATAATAACAATAAATGTTACAGATTTAAAAAAATAGAAAAATACTTAAGAAAAATACAATGGTTCTTTGAAAAAACATGTAATGACTAATAATATATTCAATATTTAACTATATATACAACATATATATATATATATATACACATATATATATATATATATATATATATATATATAATTTAATTATACACTTGAATGTCATACATTAATAAGCTTGTTGCATTCTTGCAAGCTCACGTGCTGTTATTATTACGAATAATTTAATTTCTCTAAGGCGCTTGTATGAACAGATGAACACTTACCAATTTCAAAGCATATAATCTTCAACAATATTCGTTCAAATTTGCGTCAATACTTTGAATTGTACAAAATCATTGAATTATAAATCTATGTATTTTATATTAAATATTTTTAATGAACAAATATTAATAGATATAAAATATTAAAATGAGAACAACAAATTTAAAACTTAACTATGTGTAAAATTATTTAATAGACAAATGAGATGATTTATTATTATTAAACTCCAGAAATGTTATTTAAAGCTAAAACAGAACTTTTGAAAATAATATGAAAATTCTGTTTACTATCAAAGCTTATAATTTCTTGTTATATTAAAGAAATGAATAAATTTAAGTATTTGTAATGATTCATTTAATTAATAAGTTCATACAAACTAAGAAGTTATTCTAAAAAATGAATATATTTTTTTGTTGTTCGATAAAATAGGAAATCAATTTTATAATACTTCAGTTTGTCTTGAAAGTGTTTAAAATAATTTAATACATTTTTTTAAAAATATTCTGAGAAAATTGTATAAAAGATTTCAGTTATTCTAACAAAAATATATAATGTGTATGTATGGAATGTTAATAACCATCTATTTATATGCATATATGCTTATATATATATATGCTTATATATATATATATATATATATGTTCATATTGTAATTCTTCTATATTTATATACCATCATTATACATAATTTGTATTTCTTATTAAAAAATAAAATAAAATAAAAAATAAATAGATATGCAACATCAATTTAAAAATAAATGTGTATAGAAATACATATATATATATATATATATATATATATATATATATATATATATATATATATATATATATATATATATATATATATATATAATTACATTAATTTTATATAATTACATTTTTATTATGTTAATATGCATGTGCTTGTGTGTGTACGTGCATTTGTATATTTATATTTGGTTACAAAGAATACCATTTAAATACCATTAAAAGATCATTATCAAAAATTGAACTTGGCTACAAAGTTGTCTTCATCATAATGATAACTCTTCTTCGAACTTAATTTCCGACATTCAAGGCATCAAATGATAAAATTGAAAATCAACTTCCAAATAAATAAAGTGTTTTGTAGGTTATCAAGTTTTGGAAATTCAATAAATATTAAAAATACGAATATTTTGTTGAAGTTACATTATACTGGAAACTTTACAATGATAATTTATGTTAATATTAAATATATAAATATATACATACTCGTATATATATATATATATATATATATATATATATATATATATATATATATGTACCACATTTTTCAAGGAATTTTCTATAATATAACAGAGTATCTGTATCTAACATTCATTTATACATATAAGATAAAGGATGTAAACGAATGAATATCAAATATCTCTCCTCACAATCTTTATAAAATCATTTGTTCGTTATGAGTTTACATAAAAATAAGAAATGTGTAGCATTGAGGACAAAAATAGCTGAGTGCAGTTAATAAGTAATAATCTAGTATCAGTTTAATTGAGTGGTATTACTGTTTTATAGCCTTTTTTATCATATAACGAAAAACTACTTGGCACTTGGTATATATATATAAATGTTTATATATATATATAAAGAGAGAAAGAGAGAGATGGAAATAATGTGTACCGAGTATAGAATAAATTTGAATTTTTCCTGAAAACGAATAACTTCAATTATAACTTTATTTAAATCGACTTTAGTATACCGCAAGGAGATATTTAGTTCTTGCCATTGTGCCATTCCTTCTTATAAACTAAGTGAATTAAGTATATATATATATATATATATTCTTATTAGATTAGATATGAAGAATTTCAATTATAGAATAATAAAAAAAATCTCACTATGGAATGAAATTGAATAATTTAAATAATATTTCACTTTATTCTTAAATGAATTTATATTAATCATAGTACAAATAAATGCCAATAAGCTACTAAACAATGAATTAACATTTTGGAAATTATTTCAAAGTTAATTATTTGATTTATTAAAACATATTATCTGTGAATTTAATTTCAGAAAATATCTTTATTTATATTTCAGTTAAATATTAACAAATTCAAGGTTTATATAACATCAACATTTGTTATCGTTCGAATGTTTAAAAACGTTTCATTAAATTAACATTTTTAAAAATTATTTTCATCTTATTGTGTCAATAAATAGTCATTATTTCTTATAAAATTTTATAAGAATTTTATAAATATTATTTATTAAACATTGTATTAAATTTTAATATTAAATTATTTATTTTAAATATAAAAATGTTATGACGTAAAGTGAATAAAAGTATTATTAACATTTAAGCCATCTGGGTCTCATGCTGAATATATTATTTTATTAAGTTTTGTATAACTATTTTGGAATACAAATATCAAATTTATTTATTGTAATATTATATAATATATATTATTTCGTAAGTAATATTTTTATAACATCTAAACTGATGCATTATATGTGCCATTTTGTGATGTTTTATCCTATTTAAAATTATGTTTGTTTCTTTGATAAAAATTAAGTAAATAAATATGGAAAAACATCAATTTTGTAACAGATACAGTATGTAAATATACAAATTTTTCCTTTAATTACCATAATCGATTAGTGATACAGTTAATAATAAATCAGTTTAAGAAAACGATAATTGAAATTAAACCTAATCCAATTTCGATTTAAAATATGACCAATTCATTTTTATTATTTCGAAAAAAACGAGGGATAATGGCTGGCGGACGTAAAAAAGCCTTCCATTATGCTTTTAAAAGCGTCGACCCGTTTAGCAGGAAAACGAGAACAATTTATCAAAGTATTAGAGGGTGTTAATTTTTATTACCGCATAACATGCAAAATGACATCGTCATTTGAACCGTCGACCTTTTGAAAACGAGACGTCTGTCCCGTCGAACGACATCCGCTTAATACGGTCTCATTTGAGGACAATGACGAATCCCGACCCGTGAACCATAAAATCAACCCTATTTCAACATGCAATACGTTATATGCATTCGTTACGAGTCAATGCTAAATGATCCTTGGCCAAATTGCAAAATGTTACAAATCAACGGAGCACTTGTTACGTTCAATGCCGGGCCACATCTTCCAATCCATTTATATCGAACTGACCTGGTTTTCACGAACTCTGTTCGAACAGAACGTTAACCGACATGTATTGAGTCTTTGATAAAAAACACATACGTACAAGGAGAGTTGGACAGAAAGAGAGAGAAGATGTATAAGTTTATGCGGTACAACATCTATAAGCAAAGTCTGTAATGCCTATCTATCTGTTCGTCTATTAACTATCGTTAGAAGTTGACATCAGGCGGTAGTTACAGACACGATCGTCACTGTAATGTCGTGTTTAAACTACAGGATATTCCTTGTAGATAAGTGTTTAATACATTTAATCTTTTTTTGTTGTATTTTTAAAAGAGCCGTTTCGCAAACGATAAAAGTTCTTGGAAAATTTAATACAAAACACATGTTACAACAAACGTTCCATGTTTTATTTCATTTATCATGTGGAAAGAGTTATTCAGAAATCAATTTATTTAATTTAAAAATTAATAAATACCTTTTTTCATAACATTTACATTAAAATCCGAACAGATTTTCAAAATTTCTTCTTTATATTTCAAAGCTTTTACTTTAAATTCTGTACACTTCAACTAGACTCATACACCTGAAACTAAACCACTTCAATAAACAGTTTTAAATATTACTGGTTTAGCATAAGAACTACTTTCTAATACTGTTACTCTTTCAATAATTATATAATAGCAAGTATACATGTATACATACATATATATATATATATATATATAAAGTTTCAATTATTTTTTAAATATATAATGGTTGAAAATATTGAGAAAGTTAATTGTTTGAATGAAATAATATTTTTTTATGTTTTACATACGTTTTTAACATGAACTTGAATTTATATCACACCAATTGATATTCCTGTCATGAAAATTTTGACAAACTGATTAAAATTCTTGTCATGCTCTAGCCATTCAACTACAATCGTCTTGAATAAAATTCTAAAAAAATCTAGAAAATAAGGAATTAAGAACAACAAAGCATAAAAAATGGAAAAATCTTTTAAGTTTAAATTGAATCTGGATTCTTATATATTTCAAAGTTTATAAAAATAAAATACGAACATGAAATAAAACAAGATATAATGAAAATTCCATATTACATTCAGTTTTCTGATCAATAATTATTTTTTATTGCAAATTAAGTAGAAAAAAAAAACATGAAAAATTATTTTACACATATTTATACACAATATATATATATATATATAATACTAATCAAAATATAAACACACTGAAGGACCAAAAAAAATATTCATTTAGTTTTCTTAAATTATATTATTATTAAAACTGAATCCAAGAAAGTGATATTCCAAACAACTCTATAATAATAGCAAACTATAAGCTTAAATCAAATGAGAATAATACTTTTCTTATATCTTACTTGATTTTAACAGAATGATTTTATTAAAAAAGAAAAGCAACTAATTTATACCCAATTTCCTCATTTCAGAATATAAAAATAAATTGTAGTTTTTCTGATTTGAAAACTTCACTTAGAAGACATTTAAGATACTTTTCGAAAAATGTTTGTAAAGTAATATTTAACAGAATAACAGGAAAAAATCTCTTCATATATATATATATATATATATATAATATATATATATATATATATATTCAAGAATTTTTTGTAATAGTGTTAAACGTATTTGCATTTTTACTTAAATGTTATTTATTTTAAAATCATATACTCGTAATTTATAATAGCAGAGTAATGTAGCATTACTTCAAAATGTAGTTAGTTTAAAATTAAATGGAATATTAGATTTTTTAAATTATGTTTTCTGTTTACAGTAACAAAATATTAAATCTAATTTTCTAAACGTTGTCATTTATTAGCAGAAGCTATAACGGCTTGAAATAAAACGACAATAATACAGTAACTGGTTCATTATTACTGAACAATTATTAAACTTACTATCAGACAATACAAGTTTTTGGTATAAAATTAATCGGTAGTATATTATTTTTGTATAAGAATCGATCATAGTCATTGTGTAGAAATTGCAGCAGCTGAAATAATAGAACTAAAATGTTACAAGTTATGATTTCATGTGCATAATGCGGATACATAAATCATACTAAGCTCCCATTTTCAAAAGTTATAGCTTATATATAAACGTTCTATCTCTTTTATTTCATAAAATATATCAAAACATAAGTACATATTGAATACCTTATATAATTGAATACTTTTTTATTCAAAAATACATCTTATGATCATTCTCTAACAATTTGTATTTAATTTGCAACATTTTTTTTCAAATATTCTAAAAATAGAATACATATTAATTATTTATGTAATTATATTAATTTAATTGTATTTTAAAGGAAAATATTAATAAAATTTCATATAATTAAATTCTTCTCTACCCTTTTTTTTAGTTAAAATCTCTTATTACATTTTAAACAGGAGTCAAATTGTAAAGGATATTAAAACAGTCTCCAGTTTATAAAATTACACCTATTTCCAGATTTACCTACACATATATATATATATTTATATATATATATATATATATATATATATATATATATAATATAAACCTTTTACATGTTTCACAAATTACTATATTTTAATAAAGATATTTCTATTATAATATTTAAGGTAATTATACATTCTTTTGCTCACAACAAAATATTTTATCATTTTATATTATATAAAATGGGCTTGTAATTTAAATACGTATATATTTTATTTTATCTCATTTGAATATTTTTTATTGTTTTATGAAATTACAACAAAGTTTTTGTTTAATTAAATACTTTTGTGTTAATAATTTTTTTTTAGGAGGGTAAAAAATAATAAGTACGAGTAAACAATATACTTTGTAATGCAATGGAACCAAAGTAGAATATTATAAGAAACTTATATAGTTATTTAGAAGACGTTTGGATCTGTCAACAACAGCAGGTGTGTAATACAATGCATGAGCCAAAATAGCACAATGTAGTTTACAAATCTAGAATTTAATATGTACAAATATATGGTCATTGCATAATATATTTTCAAAATTCTTTTATTTAATTGAAACAAACTGCTCTTGGGGATATTTAAACCATATAAAAAATACTTTTCACATAATTCCCATCATTTATAACAAAAAAACATTACAGTGCTGGAAATACTTGGAAAATTAATTTAAATGTATATGTTATAAATCATTTTTTATTTCCAACAAATACTAAAAAAAAATAAACTTGACGAAACTAATTATTGAAATAATAATTTAAAGAAAATGATAAATATGATAAAAAATGCTAAATATAACTTATTCTCTATTTTACAAATCCTTCAAATTTATAATGAGAGTATATGAAACTCAAAAGTGTTCTCAATATAATGAAGGTAACTGACACGTATTAAAATGCTCGAAATATGATTAACTAAACGAAACGCAAACAATTTACGAATCCCCTCAGCCGTGCGCAAAAGAAAACGTTCTCGAGTCGTTCCATCATAATGAATAACGTGGTTAAACGTCGTTTTGCAGGAATATAAGGATATCCAACCGTACGATGTATAAATTTCCGTGCATAAAAAGGCTGCAATGTATGAGGTTCGCGTGGATTTTCTCAAAGGATTCGTCCAACAATCGTCTTCTTTGTAATGGCAGCATCCTTTGAGACCTATCAGGTCACTCTCAATGATAGCGACCCAGGCCCGTAGGCCGACAGGATACAAACGGATGTCGCTGTGTATGTGTGTTTGCGAGTGAACAGAGATGGTTGTGTTGTAAGCAAAAGATCGACTCACTTCCTTGCGACACACTTCCGTTTAACATTTTTACACAAAATATTATATGCAGGCGTTTGCGATATGTACGTTTGAGACAAAGTTGAACTGAAAACCACTCACGTTTCATTTTAAGTATAAGAATTGGTCCAAAGAATATCTGTACAATATTAAAAGCCGTCCTGTAGAATCATTGAAACATAATGGTTTACTTAGAATATTATCAAGAGCTGTTAAAAATATGAACTTTGTAAGATGAGAATAATAATGTAAATTATTGATTTAAATACACACACACACACATATATATATATGTTTATATATAAATGTATATATATATATATATATATATATATATATATAAATGTTCTTTTAGAAATAATGTAAAAGAATATTAAACGTTTAAATGTGTGAAAGCAAAATGTATGTCATTAAAACTTGAATTTGTGTTCTTTACTAAAAAAATATTTTTAATTATGATTTACATCTTTATAAATATATTTTTTTACCTTTTTTAATAAATATTTCTGAATTACTCAATTTTTTTATAAAACAATTTAAAAAATACATAATCGTTATGTACATATCTAAATACAAGAAAAAGATGATATATTAGCATTAAAAAAGGTTAAATTGTGAATATAGAAAAAGTGCTCAACAATATTACAATGTATGTTGTTTAAAAATAGTTATTTAGAAAAAGTATATATATATATATATATAGATATATATATATATAGATATATATATATATATATATATATATATATATATATAATGGTTAGTCAGTATATAGTAAGCTCTCTACTTGATATTCTGAATCAAATATATTCATCAGCGTCATTTACTTCAGTGCAGTCTCTTTTTCCATTTTTTTTTGGTCTCGCAAACAGTTTCGACGTACAATGGTTGACAAAAGGATTGCAAGTAATTGTATAGAGATGTCGTAAAAATGAAGAGCATTAAGATGTATGTTAAAATGCAAGATTTATGGTGGATAGATGACGTTATCAACTTGACAAGTTATAAAATCATAGCTACTTGCACAGCATAAAGTTGAGTAGTTAGTTATCGAATAATAACAAGTAAACAGCGATTACATTACTTCTGTATTGAAGGCAATTATACAGTATGGTGACTATCCTTTCCATTTATTTTCAATATATGTAAAATTCACTTTAATATTAAATGTATGCCTATGATATTTTCATTTACTTAGCAGAGAATCATGTATCAAGATACTAAAATTCATTAATGGCTGCAAACTGTTCTTATTGATCGATTTTATATCAAGATCTTTGAGAAGATGATTCTTGTTAATATCATTAAATAATGAATCTAATACTTTATAGAAATAATTATAAACATAAGATATTTTAATGAGTATGGCGTCACAATCTGTAAAGAACCCGAAAGAGAGAGAACAAGTATTGCAGACTTAAAACAAACTATATTTGATGTTGTTTAATAAATATTTATTTAATATATGAAAACTATATATGAGAAGAAAAAATATTTTTTTTTGTATTTTCAGTTATCAATTCTAAATAAAGGTATAAAAAATTAAACTGTAAAAACTAAACATATTCATGAAAACCTTTAAATATTTTAAAAAAAGACATTAAATAAACAAAAAAAAATAAAGATCGATATTTAATACCAAGAAATTACAAACCACACCTAATCATTAGTTATATGAATGAATATAAATTAGATTTTAATTCGATTTGTATATACATCTGAAGATGACACGAGTATCAAAACTAGTAAAGAAAAAAAGATTCAGATGATTCAAAGTTAGATCATCTTGAAAAAGTATGAATGGGATAACACGGATTAGAACAAACAAACTATTTAAATAGCTTACGAGTAATAAATTTAAACATTCATCATAAAAAATATAACAGGTAATAAATTAAGATTTCAAGAAAGCGTTTACATTGAGGTAGTCCTATATTAATTCCATGCAGTGTTGAGTTATGAATATTATTTTCAAGAATACATCTCTCTCTATTCCATACCACTCTTATATACTCATTAAAGAAAATTTTAGACAAAAATCCATAATGAAGAATTTAATAAATAAAATTCTCATTGCAAAAAAATAAAACAATACGAAGACAAACACTTTGAATGAAAGTAAGGTGAGGAAAATAAAATTATAATTACAATAAAAAAATAATACAAAAAAAATAAAAACATGTAAAATTAAGTTTTTAATACAAAATATGATTATTCAAGTATCAAACATAAAAAAATACATTTTTATTCGTTTATATATGCATAGATTTATTACTATTTCTATTTGTTTTTATTTTTTAATATATTCTATTTTATTTAATACATGTATATAATATATATATATATATACATAAGATTCAACTTTTAAATAAATACTCTGAATATTTTCAAATACTTTCGTAAACCTCTCTTTAGGTAACAAAATTGTGTAGAAGTTTTTTTTACATAAAAACTGTATAAGTATGTAGTTTTATTTAAAATGTTTGATAAATTTTGCAAGCCGTTTATTTTCCTCGTACACGAGTTGAAGTAAATAAATTTTAAGACGATTACCATCCATTTCATTTGTAAGGATAGAACGTAATCTTTAAAACGTAATATTGTGCCGGTGTATCCACTCTGACTCCTACACATTGCAAGTAGTAGCACGTATGTGAAAAACTTTACGAGAGAGAAGTGAATCTGAAATCTAACGAGTATGTGAGTGACCGAATTAAAGAGCGACAATGTATGTATTCCATGTTTATGTGAACGATTTGGTGTGCGTGTATTCGTTTAGCTTAAAGAAGTAGTGAAACGGTACTTTTTGAATTCTATCTGCAGGATTTTGATACTGAACGAAACATTTTCTCCCTGATAAGCTTCAATGCAAACATAAAAATTTGTGTCTCAAATAACTGCACGATCTATGCAATATGCTATGTTTTGAAACTGAAAAGAACATTTAGATTTAGTATTGATTTCGTTTTACTATTTTTAGTTTATACGAATAGATATAATATTGTTATTTACATTTATAACTAAAATAGAATATAACAAAATTTATCCTATTTTAGTCTTATAATTATTAAAAAAAAAATAATATGTAGAAATTAAATTCTAGTTAAATGTGAAAGTAATAAAGATTAAAAAGTAACATTGTGACTAGGTCTCTCTCTCTTTATATATATATATATATATATATATATATATATATATATAAAGAACTAGAAATACTCGTCCTAAGGAAATAAGTTTATTGAAAATAAATAAATAAATAAATATATATATATATATAATATTAAAAAGGAACAGAAATTATATGTAGAAATATAAAGTATATGTTTTTAAATTATCATAGTCTCAATCCATTAATGTAAGAGTAGTGCATTTTATTGATATTTTATTAACATTTCTTGTAAAGAAAAGTATGTTTGATAATTTAAAAAGTACAATATTTTTCAATAGTATAGATGGAAAAATTCGTGAAAAAAACATCCAATAAATTATCAATTTATAAATAAGTTGTTTTTCTTTTATATGCTTGTATATAATATATATATATATATATATATATATATATGTATATATGTATTGTGTGTACGAAATAGGAAAAAACGTGGTATATACAAAGGAAAATACGTAAACAGAAAATTTTGGTTAGGTGACAAAGAAATATAAAAAGTAATGAAATATTAATAAACAGATCAATAAACATATATATATATATAAAAAATTGGAAGCTTTATAGCATGTATTTTTTTAAATATGCTTTTATAAGAATCATAGCTTCTAAATACAGGACTATTTGATTCTGTTGTGATATTAATATAATAGTTTTTTTTGTTATTACTTGACACTATTGCACACTTGCATATTTCTACATATATATATATGTATATGTATATGTATATATATGTATATATATATATATATATATATGTATATATATATATATATATACACGTATATATATATATACGTACATATATATATATATGTATATATACATACATGTAGTTTTATTGGTTATTCTCCTTTTAACTCATTTAAATGTTGAAAATTTCCATATATACTTGAGGATGGTACTCATACCAAAGCGAATAGTGGAAAACAGACATATAGCTGATTCTAAAAGACGATGACAAAAAATTTTTATTTATATACATATATATATATATATATATATATATATATATATATATATATATATTTAAAATAATCGAGGCATTTACAAATATAAACTTGTATATAAGATAATAAAACTGTTTCTCGCAATGATAACCTATCTTTATGAAAATATTCAGGCAGTTGGAGCATAGTAAGAGGATAGACATTGGAGCATTAGATGTAAATATAATAGATGATAAAAATGATCAATATTAGTGATATAAAACTAATAGTGTCCCATCATTTGAGTTCCAGATAATCATTTAATAGGCCACGCAAATGTAAATGATTCTTTTAGTGACATAAATTTGTCCAAAATGTAGGCTAAAGTTTAGGTTTTAAAATTAAAAAGATAAAATTTCTTTAAATAGAGTTCTAAATGGTAAGACTCATGTTGATCAGTGAAGACAGATGCTGCAATTAGATGAGTTATATTTTCTGTTATGTAATAATAAAATATAAGTTTATAAAATATATTTATTTGAAAAATTCCATTTTAGTTAATAACTTTAAAACAAGATAATATTAGTGCATATTTCAGAATAAATAATTAATATTTATAAAAAGTTAAAATAATAAATCATTTGCTTCTTATACAGTGTTATCTTATTTGTACATATTAAATGCAATTAAGTAATAAATATCTCTTAGATTTATAATTATATGTCGGGTCTAGAAATATTTAAAGAAAAAATTTGTAGATATGTTTTCAATTTTAATACTATTTAAATATACTGAAAATTTTTTCATGACTATTCTACATTTTCTCAAGTACTACATAAACTTATTAATAAAAGCAGATAAATTTACATCAGTTTTCGATCAATTTCCAGACGATTTATCGCACGAAACGTTCGTATAAATTTCAGTTTCGTTTTATATGAATTTTATTCAACAATCCACGTTATTTACGACATTTTCCTATCGGACTTTATTCACAACGTCGAAAATATCGAACAAAGTTTACAGCGTCTTCGTACAAAACGTATGTATATAATTTGAAAAAATATCCTCTAAAATTTCGAACATAAATTTTCGGTTGAACTTCATATAAATATGTCCTTATTAATATCTACTAGAAAGTTGAATGGCAATGTTTACTGTCATAATAGTTATGCGAGGCATTAAATTTGATTATACAACACAGAATGTAAACAAGGATTTCGCCCGCTACACAATTTTTTATCTTGGAACAAAGAAACGTAAGAATAACATTCTATATGTGGAATAATATGAAATCGTGCAGTTTTAGATTGGAGTTGAAATTATAGTTATTTTTGTTGCTTTCTTTGTAACCCGACCGTAATATTTCAATTAGTTTCTTTCTTAGTTTTCTTTTTTGGGAAACTCTTGTATATATTATTTCCTTTAAAATTAATCTAATATAAAATCTTAAAATTCTTTTATTTCAAATGAAATATTTTCCTAAGAACACAAACAAAAAAAAACTTTTGTGTTATGTTAATTTGACATAATTTAAAATTGTACAGTCGAGAAAAATATGTCGCGATAAAACTTTTACTGAATTTGTCACGGAATTCGTTGATAAATTAAATCATTCTAAATAATAATTGCATTACATTAATATTTTTAAATTAATTAAGGACATTTATTTCACATATAAATATACACACTCACTCAATTTATATGTGAGAGTGTGTGTACTATTTTTACACGAAACGATCTACAAGATAATAAAATGCGAAAAACGAATTAATTTGTAGTTTTTCATAAACATACGCATGTTATAAAATAAATTTAATGGGGACGTTTAGCATTAATTTCGTAATGTGACATATTAATATTTAAAAGGAACACGTAAATCCGCATATGAATCAAATCTGATTTAAAATATTGGATTTTCTTTTAATGTCACCGACTTAAATGTATTTATAAATCATAGAAAGTAATATATGATTTTATGCAAATTTTAGCCTTTTATTTATAGGCGTCTGTTAATATATATATATATATATATATATTATACATATAATATATATATATATATATACATATATATATATATTATATATATATATACATATAATAAGTTATAAAATAATCTTACATAGCCATAGGATATTGTATGTTAACAAATTGTAATTATTAAATTTTTAAATAATTATTTTTTAATTAATCATATTATTTTCATTGTATAATAATAATTAATAATCTTACCTTTAATTTTATATTATTAGATTTTTAAGTATGAAATATCCGATTTCTTTAAGTACTAATTTGATAGCTACCATCTCTGGAATTTCACTTTAATTTGCATTTCTAGTTTTTTTTTTATTGTGAAGATATAAAATCTAATTCTTTCAAACGTACATTTTGCTTTGTGTTTAATATTCAATTCATTTTTAGGACATTTTGTGAAACCATGAATAAGTCAAAATTTCATGTTATTTTCGAATATGAATTCCATCGTGGAACGAATGCAGTGCTGACAACTCAAAATATAAAAAAAGTGTTTGGGAAGGAAATGGTTAATAAACGCACAGTACGTCGATGGCTTGGTAAGTTCCGTTCTGGTGAATTTAACCTTAAAAATAAGTCTCATGGGTAACCCGAGACCAAGCTGGATAATGATGAGCTGAAAGCTGTAGTGAAAGCGACTCCATCTTGTCTTTACAGAAAAAACTAACCAATTTTTGCAAAGAATAATATACACCTAGAAGACCACTACTGTAGAAGTGACTTAACTAATTCATTTTCTATTAAATGAAATGTTTTTTAATGAACCGAATTGAGCAATTAAAGATTTTCATAATAAGTTGCTTTTTGAGTCATTGTGTGAGTGTTTATGTTTAATTCATTAAATTAAATTACATTTCTATGTCGATCAATATTTTTACTTCAAATATTTGTAAACTCCAATCAAAATAACTATTAATTTTCATCAACCTAAATGTCTTCAAAATTCTTTAGAACTCTTAAATTAGACATTTAGAATGTATATTGTTTTATATAGCTGAAATGATTTATTTAATATTCGAAAAAAATTAATAATTATTAGATTAAAAAATTGTGTTAAAAGTGAAAGAAAATCATAACTTCAATCTATAATAGATTCTCATTTAGTTATGAGTCAAAATTTCCATGGATGTTTTTAAGTAGCATATAAATGATAAAAAAAAATATAAATAACTGATTTAAAATTTATAAACTTTAAGGAAATAAAATTTATTATTATTGATTGAATCTATAATAGTAAAGTATAACTTTCATAATACATTAAGATCTATCTAAATATTTTTATATTATTATTGTAATTTAAATTCTTTTAATAAACTTCAACTTTTACTAAATATATCAAATAATAAAAATGACATGGATAATTGGATTAAGTTTTTAAGGTGAAATTATTATATTTTTACAAATCTAATTCAAAGCTTATCATTTCGTGTAAAAATAAAAAAAATCAGAAATTCTCTGGATTAAATTTTGTATATACTAAATATTTACATATTTATTTTACTAATGTAATTCTCATTTCAAACTGTCATGAAAATATTTTTAAAGCTACTATTCTCTACGTATCTGTACAAATAATCTAATGAATTGTTTTTATATTCAGAACAAGTTGTTCATTTAAATATCATATATTTAATATTATCTTCTGATATTTGTGTACAATACTTATTTTTAAAAAAGAACATAAGTAATTAAAGAATATAAAAATAGCAACCTTTATATAATTGCGCAATGCTGTGAAAGTTGTAAAAGATTATTTTATTCTGAAATCATAACTAAAAATAAAAATGTGTGCTGTAATGGTTTGATAAAAATAGACACAATTGCTAAAATCTATAAAATTTTATAAAAATAGAATTAAAATATTCATAAGAGCAAAAAATGTGTAACAAGTACCAAGAAATGAATATTTGTTTGTAAGAAAAATAATATTGATATTTCTTCTTGTAAGAAATTATTTAGTAACACAAAAAAATATATTTTTTGTTGAATTTTTTATGAACAATACACTTGATTTTCGTTTATAAAAATGTTACACAATACAAGTGCAAAAATGTAAATTCTATTTGCGACGTCGAGTAACAATAAGATGGCGATAAACGACGGTTCGTGAATGCGGAGTTGCAACATACGTTATTCGTTTTGTTGTTGAAACAAACAGTCTTAAACGGTGTTTATTTTTAAACATTTATCTCGCGTTTTTTATCGTATACTTATTTATAGACACACAACATTGTCGACATATTTATGAAGAGAGTGAACTTTTTCCATCCGTTCGCGTGTTCGTAAGCAATCAATTTGTCATACTAACTGCCTATGACAGCGTCACTCGTACAAACCTAACGCGAGCGTGTCAGATATGTAAATCGTATGTACTAATAAATTCTCTAATTGTTGCTATTACTTGCAACGAATTTACGTTAATTTAGCACGTGTTTAACGAGATTTTTAACTTATACAGGTAGCTGCTGTTTTCCCAGAAACTATTGTAAATATTGATGTAAAAAATTAACATTATAGACATACATTAAATATACTATGATAATAATGATCACATCTACTCTCATATAAACACACACACAAGCATGTATATATACAGGGTGAGAGTGGTATTAGAGGACACATTTCTTTAGGGTATGACTCTCACCAAACAAAATAAATTGTTTTTATTTCCTAAAATTCCACCATTGAAGATAAAAGGCTAATACAAAAAATGAAAAGATATGCAGTCATTGTTACCATATGTGCGGCACACAGCGATTTAGAAGTTGCAAACTTTGTAAATATTGCAAAATCTTTTGTACACATAGTTCGGATGGAATTGGAAGTCAGAGTGGAAAAAAATCACAGGTATAGAAATAGGCATAAAACAGATATAAAAACCATTAATTATAATATTAATAATTGTGTAGAAAGTAGAAGCATTTTATTAAAAAGGTAATAAAATTTAGTTGTATTTTTATTTACTAGTTTTTACCAATTGATTTCAAGAGTCTATTAAATATTATTTGTTAAATATTTTCCAAATATTAATATTTATTATTTGTAAAATATTATATACAAATTTAATGTTAATGTTATTAAATGAGCAATGATAGTGTTATCGACTTAAGAATATAATTGTAAAATAATATTAATTAAAATATTTTTTCCTAAATATGATACTCAACAGAGTATAAATTTTTGTCGAATATAACTTTTATTACAATTATCCTTACATTAATCGATAACCTAACCTAGTGCCTAAAATTGTTTTAAATGCTACAAAATTCATGTAATATTTGATGTTAAAATTAGTTTTAATCAATAAAATTCATAATTTTGATTTATACATCCATTCATTGCATTCTTAATTATAAAATATACCATAGAAACAAAATTGAATTTATTTTAAAAGTGTTTTCCGGAAATAGAATAACTGAATGATTTATTTTACTTGTAAGTACTTAACAAAGAGTTATTTAAAGTCTGAAAGTTTAAACATTATAGAACATCCGTACTTTAACACAAAAACATAACAATGTATACTGAAACTACAATGAAACTTTAGTTACTTATAGTTGTATTTAATATATTTAGAAGATTATAAATAAAGAAGTGAATGTACGACAAGCTTAAAACCAAATATCCACATCAGTTTATCACATAAGTATGCCTCATATATGCGAAATTAAATATTTAACAGAATATATTGTCTTATGTACACAGTAAATAGTAATGTTCGTGAAACAGAGAGCAAATAGTATGAAATAAAAGTGGCATAAATGGACGGAGCTCGTTCGTATCTCTGTCACACAAGTATTTCAGTGTTCTCGTTTGATGCACTTGACGACCCAATTGACCTGGCTGCTACTGTACGAATTCAGTTAGCACAGTAACGAAAATGTTCACTTCGCGTGCCAGAGAATTTCACAATACATATTACAGCGATGGAACGGTTGCAATAGACGGCTCCTCTGCCAATGCAATGACAATCGTACATTGATATGGCGAAAACTTTTTAACGATACGTTTATAAAATCGCGTAATTGACCTTAATCCAACGTACAATATTTATTTCTAATTACGCGATTATACAAGTTGAACTGACGTTTCTGGTATTTGAGTAGAATACGGGTACAGTTAATTAAAACTTTTACATTGAAAGTTCAATAGAGCAACGTTTTTTACATAAAAAGATTTATACGTTTTTTCCATCTAGGTATATAAATTTAATTTGACACACAATTAACTTTAAGGAATAAATTTATATACAATTTAGTTACACATATATATACCTACACAAACACACACACACACACACATACATATATATATATATATATATATATATATATATATATATATAACAACTGAGGCATATAAAAATATACAAAAGTTCCCTATAGTTTATCATATTTCTTTATTAAAAGCTACGATGCATTATAAAATCTATATTTATTGTAAATTTTTGATTAAATTTCTTTTTACTAACCCTCTATTTACTAATATTAAAAATCTAATCATTAATCTAGTTCAAAATATGATTTTTCAACTAAAATAATAGAGTATGTATTTTTTGCAATTTTTGTATACATTTATAATTTTTTTAATTTTCATATATATACATATACATATATATATATATACATTTTTTTAACAGATTTAAATAAAAAGGTACACAGTCGGTTGCAGACTTTCTGAATTAATTTATACATACAAAAGTGATTTAATCTACTGAGTTTGTCCTAACAGCATAATTATTGATGCTTGGTTGGTTATTGAGGTTTTAGGGCACTTCGACAGAATAATTATTGAAAAAATTTCAAGTGTTTGAATGCTTAATGGTAAAAAATTTAAGATTTTATCCATTAAGAGAAATTGATTACTATTGCATGACAATATTTCGACTTATAAATTGCCTATTTTCTGTATGTTTGTTTTTTTCATGTACTTTTTTCTGTATGTATTTATGTTCTTTGACATTTAAAAATGTCATAGTTTTAATCATCTTACTTATTTGATTAATCATTTTATTTAACTAAAATTGATAACATGATTGATATAAATTTATTGATACTCTTATTGATTATGGTAGCATTAAGTATTATGATTCGACATAGTATATACTTTCTACATAATATATTATTCAATACATTCTTACTAAGTTCTAAAACATTCAATGGAAAATTTAATGTTCTGGTATTAAAATTATGAAAAAGTTTATTATTACTTTCAGAGTATTTTTATATTGTAGATGTTTTTTTAATGATTATTCAGTATCTTACTACTAACAAAATAATATTTATAAGCTTAAACTTCTGATCGCACATTGTCTACTTTCGATGTTATTACTGAGCTTAAATTCAATTAAATATATTTGGTATCAACTATTGAGACGATTTACTTCTTATATTTACAATATCAAATAGAGATTTGAGTCCGTTAATTTAGAATAGATAAGATTCTTCAAAAAAAATGTCGATAATCCAGTTTTAGTACAGCGCAACACTGTGGTGACTTGTCGTGTAAAAATAGACTATAAATCTAATAATTTACTGGTAAGATACTATCATGAACTACAAAATCATATTTTTCAATTAAGTTATCGTTGTTTATTTTTATAGTTATAAATCCGTTGATTCATTGCCCAGGTATTTATTTGTCTTTTTGATTAATTAAGTTCACTTGAAAATAACAAACATGCTGAAACTTATCACGAGAGACAGAAAATTAAGTGATTTAAACGTATGAAGATTATCAGAATAATAAATTTTATTGATTTAATTTTCTTTTGATTAATTATTGATTTTCTTTCCGAAACTATAAAATATTTAATTTGAATTTTTCATTTTCTACATAGTTTAAATTGTAACATACATTAATGTAAAAGTACATATATATATATATATATATATATATATATATATATATATTCTGAAATACATAGAATTCACAGATTTTATGATTGATATAAATTTTAAAAAGTTAACTGATTTTGAAATATACTTTCAAAATACAGATCTAATATTTCTAAAGCCGGTATCAAAATGAATTGTAGTTTTTGTTATTCAATTACATTTTTTTTACATTTTTTATGTATTCTAAGAATAAATTAATATTATACTTTAAATCTACTTCACTAACTATAGCATAGAAATGTTAGATACTACTTTAATTTCATTTCACTAATGCTTGTAATGTGAATTGTTAAAGACGTAAACCAAGTTTAATATCCTGATTATATAACTCGTTTTTTGGAATTAAATTTCCGTCTTTTCTACCAAGTTTCAATTTGCTCTTACTACAGTATCAGACAATGTTAAATTTCAGCGAAGACACGAACAGCGTCTAGGAAAAAACGTTAAGCTTATTACGATGATTACGGACATAATCTAATCGTGTAAAATATTTAAATGGCACAAAACTGGATTTGCGGTCGACTACAGTAACAAAAAAAAAAGAAAAAGTCTGAAAAATATGCCCGACTTTTTCACTGCATCTATGAAACTTTCTTAGCTGATAAAACGTTCGAAAAGATATTCATAAGCCGATATAGATTCAGTAAAACGGAAGACGAATTGCCTCATTCGATGAAAGGAATGAGTAGCGAAGACGTTCGGTAGAAAAAAGTGTATAAGGAATAAAAAGTAGTGGAACGATGTGGAACGCGGCGTCCGTGTCAAAATAGAAGGTACAATGCGTCGCATAGCTTCGATTTCGTTAGAAAGCGGAACGCGTATCCCTATGTCGGCGGGGTGAATATATACACAAGGTCATAGATGCTTTCTCGGGATCGAACCCCGCGCGCGTGTAGGTTCCTTTCTAGTCGACGGACCGGTTCATGTGCGCCAGGATAACCCGATATTCGAATTTATGAGAATGGTATGACGCTTGTCCCACGCTCATATAATCCAAGATTACAAGTTGATGTTTTTTTTTTGTGCGTTGAAGCAAAATACCCCTTTTTTGACAAGTTGAATTCTCGAAATCGTGTGAATTTTTGTATGTTTGTGTACATTTAGGGATAAGCTGTATTTTTAGTCCATATCTGTAAATAAACACAATCATTTTTATCTATAGAATGGAACACATAGCATATGTATCTTTGTATGTATGTATAAATGAATGTATAAAAAACATGTAAATCTACATATACATTCATGTTTGTATTAAAAATTTCTACATGTGAATACATTTTTCAATGATATTAAAAATTAATCCATGGTATTTACATCAACGAAGTCATGTCATTGTACTTAAATTATATTTGACATGAATTTTTATAGCAAAAAAGTGCTCTTTAACGTTTCAATATATTCTGTCGTTTTTACCAATATTTTTAATTCAACGTTACATAATTGTTAGCTTCACACAATGATTCAATTAAATAAGAGCATATTTCGCAAAAATATATTTCATGTAGAATTGTTTTTGTCATAAATATGTCAATTTATTTAAATATATTTTAATTTGGAAACTATTTGAAACTGCACGATCATTGTATGCTAAACAATGAACTATTATTTATTTATTTTTCGTTATTTTTCTTGGATAAGTATTCTATAAATTAGTTTTATCTAGGAAATATCTCAGTGTTAAATAAATAATAATTTAACTTTAATATCATTCCTGATATAAAGATAAATTTTATTAATTAAATATCCTATAATACACAAATAATAAATTATGTTCCAAAAAATAATGCATTTATTAACATTTTTGGTAACTAAATTTTTTATAACTTTTTTTAAGAATTTATGTATCTGCAAATATTTTTATTTGTATTCACTGTAATAATTTGATATATCTAATCGCTATTCTATACTTATTCCAGTTTCGTATCAATATGTATATACATTTATAAACAATGGAATATAGCTGTGGTTGGAGATTTTTCATGTATCATTTACATATATTACATAGACTATAAATATGTACATTTTTATCAATTTTTGTTAATTAGATGTTAAGAAGTCAACATTTTATATAAATCATACGTAGGTTTCTTTAAATATAAGTCCATTTGTTGTGAAAAAAAATTAAATTGCACAAGATATATAATACATTTTTTTAACGATTCTAAAAATGATGTTTATAATTATAAAAATCAGAAGGTTTATAGATAAAAATAATGTTCTTACAAAGTATCAAATTTGTTTGATATAACAATTAAGAAACTCAATACAAAAGTAAATATTTATATACAGGTAGGCATGAATGAAAATCCATATGAATATTTTACTCAGTATAACTGTAAACTCATGTTGATGCTCGTTTTAATCAAGTTTGATAGTATTTATTTACATATTTTTAAAAATTTTTTATCTTTTCATAAAAATTATAATAATACTTAAATTTTATTTAGGTAAATTAGGGAATAACAGATATTGATTAATAATGACTTTAAGGAGGTGAATTACTAGAAAATTAAATTTGTTAAAGTAAGCACAACTGATCCACATTTTATTAGAAAAATAATGAAAACGACAGTCATTAAAAATAAATATATTTTTTTTAATTCTAAATATTTTTTTTATTATATGTTTCGTTGATGATTCTAAAATGAAAGAGATGTTTTGTACTGTTTTTTTAAAAAAATAAATCTCCATCTAAATAAAATAAAATTCGTATAAATTAATCAAAATGAACAATAATAAATTAGTGATATTTGACGATTAAAAAATGTGTTATGATTGGACTAGTAATTAATTTGTGAAAGTAGATATAATCAAAATGGTAAAGATACAATTTATAAACTTAATTATGGTACTAAAATTATAATTCAAAAAATGCATAGTCATTTTATAAAATGAAAATCTAAGTTGAAGGATAACTAAACTGAAACTAGTACTTTTACAAGAAGAAATAATAAATGGAAACGTTTAGTGTATAAGTAATTATATTAAATTATAAAATTATAAAAAAATATTTAGACAAATATCTTTTCAAATAACTAACTTATAAAGCATACATGAAACATAATTCTGAAAAATCATGTAGACTATTATTTAAATTGTTTCCGCAATTTAAAAAAGGTCTTATTTAAACACAATATACGAGTATAAGAAACTAATATACTATCTATATAAGACCAATATTATTATAGGATGTAACAGTTTAGTACAGTAAATTAAAAATAAACATAAGTACACTTTAAGTAATTGAAAATAAGTTTCTACGAATAAAAGGAAAAAAACTCAAGATAAACATACTGAATTAATTATACTATATATCAAAGATGAAATACAAATACAGTGATTTTTTCTTTAAATGTAAAAAAAGAATACAGCACTCAATTTATCAATACTACAGGAAATTAGACTTGAAAACATTAAACTACACAAAATACAAACATAAAAGAAAAAAACATATACTGTTCTGATTCTCAAATTAATTTTCTCTTATAAGTACAAAGTGTTTGTGTTTAATTTTTTCTCGTTCGTCCTGTTAAAGAAAAACAATGAAGTTATTTTTTTTTTGCAAAAAAAAATACAATGTACAAAATCAATATGAAGTTGTTGAATAATAATTATATAGTAGTTTTAACAAACAGTGTATATATATATATATATATATATATATATATATATATATATATATATATATATATATATATATATATATATATATAGACAAGCGCATGTTTTGGTACAACCCGTATAGAATACATTTTACGATAACATCAAAATAGCAAATAGAATATTTTAAGCTAAACAAGTCCGTAAAATATATACTTACAGTATATATCAACCAAAGTATGGAGTAGAAGTACAAAAAAAAAAGAATGAGAATTGAAACGTAAACAAATTCTGTGTATCTACAAGAAACACGATATCTGCACACACAAAAAGGTAATATTGAATTTACACATATAACCTATTTTTACGGGAACGAATGGTTGCCGCGGCGGTCTGTAACGTTTTCGAATAGATGGGATTGCACATCGTAGTCACAATACTAGCGCTAGACGATGTACACGAGCGGTGAAGATGTAAGTAAGCAAGCAAGGACATAGGCAAGCCTGCAATCCGACTGGCAGACAACAAGCCAGTGAATCGACGATCTAACCAAAACCACCCATTCGAGCCAACCATCCGGTAGCACGTTGGTAGTAGCTTCGTCGCCGTTGAGATGCGGCGAAAGAATAAAATATCCGTGCGTAAACGTGATATATTGCAAGCTGATAAGCTCTTATACTTGCATTAGCCCGAATGGTGAACAGGTCCTAGTGTCGCATAGGGCGAAATGGCACAAGCGAATATTACAGTTCGTTCGCTACGTGACGGTTATTTTGTCGTTACAGATGCATTTGTAACGCTAGCACATCGCTAGCAAAGTGCAGATGTCTCTTATGATTACAGCAAGTTTTCGAACTTAGACGAGACGAATGTTGAATTCAGTGAATACTTTTTTGGTTACTTTATCAGAAACGGTACAACAAGTGAATATAATATCAAATAGTATTACGAAAAACCTTTTATTCCTTAACACTAAACTTTATACATGAATAACTTATTACAATGTTTTTTTCTAGAAAAAAATTTCTGTAAAAGATGTAAACTTTTCTTCTTAAAAATTAATAATTTATAATTAAAATATACCATATCTTTTTTAGAAACAGAATGATTAATATAATTCAAATAAGGTCACTACTCTGTGAATAATTTC
Source organism: Acanthacorydalis orientalis (assembly GCA_034766995.1). NCBI lineage: Eukaryota > Metazoa > Arthropoda > Insecta > Megaloptera > Corydalidae > Acanthacorydalis > Acanthacorydalis orientalis. Next base: position 11,457,570 of record CM068321.1, on the reverse strand, counting down.
CTGTGAAATTTACATATATGAATATAAATTACATTTTTAAAAAAACTTTCAAAGAAAAAATGATTGAACATTTTAGTCATTGTGTACTTAATTAAAAATAATACAAAAAATATTATATTTTAATTACGTTAAAAAAATATAAATAATTTATATACAAAATGTTATTAAAAAATTCCTTTAAAAATAAAACTCATTCCTTTTGAATCTCTTCCTCATAATTAAAAGAAATATATTACAGTAAGAAAGGGATTTCAGATATTTACTTAAAAAATAATAATTTATTTAAATAATAAAATGAAGAAACAGATATATTTTTCAACATGTCAGTTTAAAATAAATGTTATTTTAATTTAATACTTTCTGTATATATATATATATATATATATCTGTATATATATATATATATATATATATATATATATATATATATATATATATATATATATATGTATATATATATATATATTTGTTCAAATTATAACAACTTTATAGCTGCATACGAGGTGTAAATATTATATTAACTTCATTTCATATAATTGTTTCATCCCTTATTTTTATTTATTTACTAAGGTAAGTTTCTTTTTTATTTTTAAATCAAGTATTAGTATATAACCAAAGAATATTTCATATAATTAATATATTACGAATTTATGTATTACAGAAAATATAAAAGTTTTGAGAGACTCTGTCATTCATTTTAAAAATTGAATTTAATTGGTCGATGGTACTTTAATATTGTTTACTTCTTAGTGGTGATGTATTTGGTAATATTTAATAACAATTCTCTAAAACAAGAACTTAGCAGAGAAAAAACGGTTTACAAGTTAATAATTTCCTTACTTCCAATATTTACATTTCTGTATATTTTTTTTAATTGTTGTAAAATATTATTCTTATAGAGTTTTATTTTATATCATCTTTGAACTAGTTAACAAATTCATCAATTTTTTCTGTAATATTTACATTTAACATAATTTACAATTTCAAAAGTTAGTATCAGATAAAAATTAAAAATATTATAGCGTAATCATAAACAAATTAATAATTATATCATTGTTTAATGTGTATATATATATATATATATATATATATATATATAAATTTACACCATATCTACTAGATGTTAAATTTTGTTCATTTTTGTAATAAATAAAACAATTTTCAATATTTAACCCTTTGTACTATGAGGTCACCTTTAGCGAGACAAGACTATTTTTTTCTAGAAATCTTGAGTCATCTCTGACGTGACACTTCATATGGTTAATAAAACAAGTCACCAGGAAAAAGTTTTATTCAAAAAATCTATAAAATGGTGGAGGAAATTATTATTTTCCGGTTTAAAATTCTGCTCTATTAAATCATATATTTTATATAAAACACACTGCAAAAGATACAACATGAGATCCATGAAATATATAAATTTTATTCGCAAACTAGTGGAGTTACTTGTGGGAAATTTTCGACAAACTATGAAATATTGGGGTAGACCTTCACCATCAGGCTAGGAAAGTCACTTAGATGCTAGATTACATATAATAACCGCAGATTCTCAAGGAACGCATAATGACTGCTTGATATGTTTAAATCGTAAAACAAAAGGTGGAAGACGAACAACAGTGTATATTTTTGTGAAACTTGCGACAGGAAATCATTTTTACATATAGAAAATCGGTTTAAAAAGTATCATACTTTAAAAAAATACAAATAGTAATAATCTAAATACGAGATGTGTATTTTGATATTATGCATTCTTTATGAACAATCGTTCTGTTAATGAAAGACCAAACTTTAAATAACTGCAAGATAAGACCTAACCTAAGATTAGTATCAAAATCAGAAAAATTAATTTATAGTTTGCCGAGAACAAACTGGGAAAACAATTATAGTGTAAAGGATTAATGACAGTATAGAAAATAATTAATTCGAGTAGAGAAGAAAACTATCAAAAACCTTATTCAAACTCAAATTTTATATACATTATGTTATACTTATTTCTTTATTTTTTTCAGTTCATTTTTAATAATCATTGAAAACAAAATGAAATTTATTTTAATTTTCAATAATTATAGTTTTATACTATATTCAGCTATAACTATATTTTATTTGTCATAAAATAGTTTATACGTTTAAAATAAGACACACATTTATATTAAAAACTGTTTACAAACTTGCTTTTAGCTTTCTACTGAAAATATCTTAAAATTGTAATTTTAATTAAACAAATATTTTTATTCATTTGCTATTCTTAAGAGATTTCTGTTGAAGTAACTAACTTGAAATTCTTGTTTGTTAAGTAATCAATATTTGTAAATCTCATACCTTTTTGAAATAAATATCAAAGATTATAATTCCTACAAATGAATTATAGCATGTACGAAAATAAAGAAAACGCAAGTAAAAATAGCAATCTTTCTATAAAACTTATTAACATTTCTACTCGATGAATCCTAAATAATTATATTTTTATGAACAATATTTTTTGTACGTGACATGGATCTAAAAATTACTTTAAATCTACTAGTAATTTATTCATTCTACTGCAATTATAGTAAAACAAAATATATGTCCCGTATGTTGTCTTTTATGCATGATTTGATTTCGTAAATAAATGAAAAGGTATAAACACAAAAAAAATATACACATACTCTTTGCTCATGTAATCTAATAAAATTCGCGATACGTGTGTTAGAACGGACTGTAATTGGCCGTTGCAGTGATGCCAACATCGGCGGATGTGTAAGATCGAGCAGCATTAGGGCGATATGGGTAGTGCGTGTCGAGAATAACGACTCGATGAGTTCGTTTCTCGCTTGTGCCACCGATCATATTATTTATGAGGAATGTTTTAAATTTCAATAAGATTATCATTTTTCATCCGCACATTCATGTATATATATATATATATATATAATTTTCGTGTGAAAATTATTCAATAAAAAAATGGGTCAACAGTATATGGTCATAAATTACTATTTATCATACCTATAAAGTTTTATGGAATTACGTTCGAATGATATATTATATATTAAAAATTATGTTGTCGATGTGAGGGTGCGACGCGCGATAAATGTATATCTAAATTCGACCGAGTTTAAATTTTAATTCGGTTGAAATGTTCGCAGTGTGAGCAGAATTTGGATTTTACTTGTCGTACACTTTAAAAAAATGTTCGTAGTGTATTATATATTCTTTCTCTCTCTCTCTCCATCGCTATATATATATATATATATATATATATATATATATATATATATATATATATATATTTAAATATATGTAAATTTTAAAAATGACTTCTAAATTGTGAACTTTATATGTTGTTAACTTTTTACTATTGATGTCAATACAACACATTGTTCAGTATTCTTTGTTTGTATTTAATTCTCTTTTTTTTCAATTTTGTGAAATTTTAAGTACTTTCATTAAATATTTTTTTTTTACAGTCCCTTAATATACTCTATCTTAATTTTTTCTCTTATAACTTTATAAAAGATTTTTTCTGCGGTATCATGTACGGTTTTCAGTATTCATACTTTTTTAAAATAAATAATGTATCTTTCTTATTATATTTTATAATTTGTTAGAGAATGATGAGGTATAATGATTATAAGATTATGCAGAATAGATAACGTACTTTAGAAAATTAGTTGAAGTTTAAAATCTTACTTAGTTAACTTATTTAATATAATTCTTTACTAAAAATTGAAAGGAAAATTTACTTGTAGAAAAATGAAATATTTTATTTAATAATAATGGAATAAAAATATTATAAATATATAATTTTATAATATATATATATATATATATACTCGTATATATATATATATATGTTTGAAATGAATATAAATAAATATAATACAACGAATAATTTCATAAACCGTACTGAAATAACAACTTTTAATTAAATAAACGTATTAAACAAATATCATAAAAATGTTTATATAGAGCAACGTAAAATAAATTGAATATATGTTTGTGCTCTCCTATATTGTGAATAAAAACTAAATACAAAATGATATCTTGATCAGAGACACACAAAGTTCATTTTTATTTTGAGTGTATACAGGGAATCAAGTGTATGCACTCAATGTATGTACATAGAGCTCTTTGTCTTGATATGAATGCAGTGTTTCCAATTTAAAAATTCAATATTTCCGATTGATGGACTCACTAGATGGAATCAGTTTTCAATTTGTTGGTATTATATATATATATATATATATATATATATATATATGTATCTTTATAGTCAATTTTATTTCATAAATAGATTGAAAAATCTGTTAAAATTAAATGTATGTATTGGAAAATATTTTTAATAATTTAATTAAATTTTATTTGATTTTGAATACAATTCATATATGAATACACATAGACAAACGAAACATTCACAAGCATATATATATATATATATATATATATATATATATATATATATTAGGTGTGTAGGAAAAGAATTGCGGTTTGTGTTTTATAAATTGTAACCATAATTTTTTTCAATGAGTTATTTCATCGTGTTGATGATCATTTTAAAATGCATTTTTGGTCTGTATTTTGGTAAAATTGGCTTTGATTTTATTATAAATTTTACATTTTCATATTTGAATATATTATGTTTTGAAAACCAATAAAAATTTTTTTCTTTCTAATCTCCCTTCAATTTTGACAAGCTATATAATATTATAGGTAAAAATTTATGTAAGGACACAAGTAAACATAAATTAGTTGTTGAAGCTAAAAAAGAAATGGATAAAACTATTTTCTAGAAAACAATTAGAAGCTTCTTTAATACATTGAACAGGAAAGTGGAAGAAATTATAAAGTAAGTTGTACACATTCATAATCTAAATAAGATATTTAATTAACGAGTTTATAGTAACGAAAAAAATAAAAATATGAAAATAACATTAAAATAATTTAATTCAAAGTTTTATTCCATTTTTCATCTGTTTATTATTATTTTAATTCTAAAAAATAATTACGGACACATGTAAATATATTTAAATAAATAAAATTTTGATTATGCTTTTATTAACCGTTTGAATGTGTTTATGGAAATTAGCATATTAAAATTTAAAAAATATACATATTAAAATTTGTAAACTTCAATTCTGTATTAATCATACACACACACACACACACATATATATATATATATATATATATATATATATATATATCATATCTTGTTTGATATAATTTTAAATATATTGTTCATTCTTATTTATTTTACTGAAAAGAATTTATAATTGAGATATTATTCGTAAATTGCTATCTATTATATAAATATATTACTTTGTTGCAAGTATGTTATATAATAATTTATTATTTAATATTATAAAGGCCAAGCATGAATTAACAACGTGAAAAAAAATCTTCCCATATTAATCAAATTGTTATTTGGTATTTTTGTAACAATAAAAGTATTTACAAGAAACGAAAATGGTCAGACGGCGTATTGTCAAAATAATACATTTATAATTAAAGTCGAAAAAGAATAGTCAATACATTTTCATTAGAATAATTAAAATATTCATCAAAATAATTCTTTCTGCGCGAATGAAAAGAAATCCTTCATTCATGCCAATGTTCAAAACACAAACGACAGAATCAGCGAAAGAATGGTGAAAAAAAAATAATCAAAAGATTTGTTTTTATTGTCTCCAGTCGTAAAGTTCAACTTTCTTCTCGAAGCTTTAATCTCAAAGCTTCGGAATTTTTCTTGAGGCTTTTGTAGCGTTCACTTGAATTGCAGAACAGTTTAGTGTCGGTTTTTTTGTCTGTTTCATTCGGTCGTCGTGCTTTCGTGTATTTGTGTGTGCGTGCTTTTTTCTTCGAACGTTCGCCCTCTTTCTTTATTTTGTACGACTCTCAACTATAAGCTGTTCTAAACTTCTATTGTACGTTTTAAAAATTGATGAGTTCATATTTTTATTTCGACGTTAGGACATTTGTGACACACTGAATGAATTTTTTTGCACACAGACCAAATATTTTTTAATTAGTATTTTTTTACATAACTCAAAAATATTTTGACTTAAAAACTTTTTTTGCCAATTTTATATTTATTAATTTCTTATATGTATATATATATATATATAGAACAATAATATTTAGAAAACATTGTATGTTCTCATATTCTATAATAAAAATGTAACTTATAAAATGCATTTTTCCTGACATGCACGTTTTGAAGATAGAAATACATGTTATAGAAAATATAGCTGTTTAACGAGCTATCGAATTGGTCGTTAAACGAAACATAAATTCTGAATGATCTTGAGCTTGTTATAAATTTAAGACGTGTAAAATAGATAAATTAATACACTCAACAATGTACGCTTTAATGGTTATACATTTTCATAACGACGTTTATCATGTTTTGTTATAAATACTTTATATAACCAGAGTTTCCAATGAATTAATTATGTAGTTATAGCTATACGTAGTATGTTATTGTTGTTATTGACGACGATAGATTCAAAACTCAAATTAATATTATAATTTCACTTAAATTTCTGTATAAAGTTGAAAAATTCTCTCAGGATATTTAAAAATAGAACGATAATTCACGTAGTTATACCTTGTTCTTTAAATTATAAGATTTATTATTTTAATACTTTATTATGTGCTATCTCATGATATTCTTTTAAGGCAAATATTAACTTTAAATTTTAAACAGATATACTTTTTTTACATGTTCTGATGATTAGATCAATTAACTGACATAATGTTTTTTTAACATTTACCAGAGCTGCACTTGTTTTTAAGTTTGAACAATTAATCTTTAAGATAATTTTTTAAGATAGTTTTTAAGATAATTTTAAATTCAGATTATTACAGTTCTTATCATAAATTCGACTCAGATATATTCTTGTCAACTTATTAGAATGAAAAACTGATTATATTATAATGGAATTCACATAAAAAGAACTGATTTTTTTGATTCTTTTAAATAAAAAAATCTAGTTTTTTTAATAAAATTAACTAGTAGTAACTTATCTTACTTCTTAATCTAATTTTGGTTTTTTGCTTCAGCTTGATTATTATTTATTGAAGCAAATGATAACTCATATTTTAGCTAACTATTTAAAAACTTGTTCTCCATTATGCTTTTAATAAATATATGTGTTTACTTCTATATATTTTTAAACTCAACTTATAAAAATTAGTTTTTTGTTTGATAATTTATGGATTTTATATCGAATTCCGTTATTTTCATTTGTATATCAGGCTTATTAATGAAAGTACAATTTTATAATAAATATATTATATCAGTTGTATAATAATTATATTATATTATTTTAAATATATTCAATACAATGTACCATTTTAATATAATATAAAATAATTAATACCAATGTTTCTTATTATAAAACTATATTAACTTTTGAAAAATATTTAGCTGATAGTCTTTCTTTCAAAAAAATGTAATAAATAATTTTCTATAAATAAATAAATAAATAAATATATATATATATATATATATATATATAAGACTAAATATACTCTGTTTTTATAAATATTATAAAATTCTTTAGTAAAAGTATAAATTAAAATGATTGTATGACGTTTTTGACTGTATACTTTTTGGAAGATTTTTAAAATCTAGGTTTTATGGTTACGTAATTCTTGTTTATTGAATACCTAATTTACTTATCGAAAAAATGATCTGTGTATGTCTTTTTAAAAATATCAATCAAAGAAAAAGTACCATTTCATAGAAATACGAGATCCAAAATAGAATTTTATTCTTCATATGCATCACTTTACTTGAATATATCAAAATCCACCACTATCCACAAGAAATTATCGATTTTTTTAATTGGGTTGAGTCAAATGCCCATTTGAACATTAATAATGTGTATTTATGCATTTATTTTGTTCATAAACTTATTTTTTCATAATTAAAGCCTAAATTTATATATCAAAAAATATGAATGAGTTTGTTAGAATTTACAACAGTGGCTTAATTCTTGCCAAATCCTGAAAATGTCTTTTAATTTAACTTAAAAAATTGGAGGTAATTGTTATGTCTTTTCAACTGATAATTGTTATCGTTATCACATATCATCTTTCTAACTGATGAAAAATTCATATAATTGGAAGATTTTATATGAGAGATCCATTATTATAAGATTTTTTTAAAACATATATAGTATTTGCCAAATAATATACCTATCTTTTATATTTCTATTGGTACAAGCGCCTACAAATTAATTTTTGGGCTATCAAACATCTATGAAAATCATGGACACAAAACACAATCATACATTATGTTGGTTTTATTAATTTGCAGGATTTTGTTTTATTTTTTTAATAAACTCAAAATCGGTTTATAATGGAATATTGCTGGATTATAGACGTCTTGTTTAATCTTGTTTTATTTGAGAGCATCCATATTACAATTTAAACTTTTTGTTAGTATTAAGAACTTAATATAAAAATAAAATACTTTATTTTATTCAATGTATTTCTGTACTTAATGTATTTTTATATATTTCTTAGTTTATTATTGATGAATGCATTAACAAGTGTCTTTAGAATAAATAAACTTAATCATATATATATATATATATATATATATATATATATATATATATATATATATATATATAGTATAATCTGCTTATTAAATATTTTATTAAAGACAAATATTAAAGAAAATAAAAACAAATTAAATCCGATTTTATGATTTAATTTTATTACTACAATTGTTTTTGTTAAATGAAGCAAATAATCTTTGATGATATTTCATTCATTCTAATATAATATTTACAGATAGATATTTATTTCTAATAGATATTTATTTCATGTTTTAAAAAACACTTTAATACAAGAAGTTGTCTTGTTTTTGCGAAACTAATCTATTTAGTTCTTTTAATAATTTAATTAGGCTATTTAACTTATAATACCTATTTAGAACAAAACGTGTATTTTTCACAGTCATGCTTAATATCTCAGACTTTCTAAATACTGTTTCGATTCTATACAATCCTTCAGTATTCTAATCAAGGTTTTACTAAAATTAAACATGTTTATAATGTTGTAAGTAACAGGTATATATGATAGCTATATTTTCATAAAGAAAGAAATTAATTTCTCTAAAGAAAAGTTTGATGAGTTCTAATATTGAAATATTTTTTATATGAAAGAAATATACAAATATTTATATATATATATATATATATATATATTTGTATACGTGTTAACGATTATTAAATTATGTATAGATAAACCGGTTGATTAAATTATCAATTATTATTAAAGAAAAAATCAATACTGATTATTTATTCAATACTGTAATTAAAATTTATGTTTCAATAAAGTTTCTGTACATGTATATGTACATATGGTTTATAAATAATATTTGAAATGAAGTCATTACTATTTACAATATACTCATATTGGCTTTATATCCTATTCATTGAATTTCTATAATGACATTCTGCGTAAAACCCGGGAGTGTAATAATAATAACTAATATCGTTACATTAATATGATTCATGGAGTTGTTATTTACAACAGTATATCCTTTTTCATATATCTATATATGAAATGAATAAATTTGTTTATTTTTTTCTACGAAAGCGTGTCCTGTTACCAGAACCATGTAAAACTTACAATAGTAAATATTGAATTATATATTTTAAAAATTAATATTACATGAAAGGTATACTATTATTTTTTAGTATAATAAAAAAATGTAAATGAGTTTTTAAATCTATTTTTTTATTTATTAGATAAATTCATAAAAATAAACAAACACAAAAAAATTTAAGAAAATTTTCCTGGAAAATATTTATAAATCATTTCGATATATTACTAATATTAGATTACTAGAAAAATACGGTTTTTGACTTTCAAATTCATATATATTTTTTTAAGTTAAGTAGTTTTAAGTGGTCCAGAATTGTTGCAGTGCTAACGCCTAACCTTTGTGCAAGCTCTCGAATTATTCTACGTGGTTCTGATTCAACTATCACCTTCAGTTGTTCATTATGAACTGAAAAATGATGCCTTCTTCTTTTTCAAGGCTCTTGTCCCCAGCACGAAATTTTTAGAACCACCATTGCACCGTAGATTCCTTAACACTACTCACTCCAAAAGTATCGTTTATTTTACGAGCATTTTCTGCTGTTTTACCACTCGTTTTCAACTCTTTCAAAATAATTACTCTTATTTGCTTCTTTTCCATTTTTAATTCAAACGCCAAATTTGAATCAAAATTAATAATAAAGTCAAAGTTGATTTTCGCTGATACAGATCGAAAAATGTAGTTTAAAATGAACATGAACACGATGAAATGACACAAAATTGAAGTTAGAATTCAGAAAATAGAAATCGTAATTATTTTCCTACCAATCTAATAGCATATATGGATGCAATAAAAACAATTTAATATAATTTACGTAGAAATAACTATGAAAAGTATGTTCAAATATGTTGAAAAATAAATCATTTGAAGGATTGTATTCTAAATTTTCTGTAATTTTTCATGATACTTCATTATCTTTTACTACTCAGCAGTTATGATCATTTGTACAACTGATTTTAGTTTCCGTTCATACTAGTAACGATTGTAATTTTATTTATTTTCTTGAATAAGTAGCAGTTTTTAAAATAAAGATGCAAGAAAATATATACAGATAAACATCAGTATAAGTAAATAAAATTCAAATATTATAACTGAGAATATATATATATATATATATATATATATATATAATTATTGTGAATATGTAACGAAAAATAATATCGAAATTAATAATTTATTAGAAAAATAATATCCATAAAAAATAAACAATAATAATAATTTAAAATATTAGATGTATAAAATAATATTTTATTATTTTTGAGTTTTATCTTAAAATCTAAAGAAATTCTATAATGACTTTATTTTAAGACAATAACAAAATGACTCGTAAATAAATCGAACTCGTTCTTACCATTTTATACCGATAGTAAATCGTCCAACATTTCATAAAACTAAAGATCTTTCGTGATGGAGAAACGTCGCCGTGCCCCAGTTTCCAACCGGAATCTTCGACATCATAAATATTAAAAAATCCACCGTTAAATATAACGACAGAAAATAATACCACTGAGTAGATAAAAGTAATAAAGGGGAAAAATGACTTTCATAACAAGAAACAGTGACAAAAACACGCTCGACGCAGAACAATATCACTACGACTTTCCTTTCTCCGTCGAACACTTGGTACGTAGTGTCGTTGCTGTAGATATGTTCGCTGATCGGCGAACCAGTCTCTTCCTCTGTCGTCCCGCATGTTTTATTTATCCCGTAGATTATGTTCAATCTTTTACTTTCCTCCACACCTAGCTATTATTACCCCGTGCGCATATCTGACACTTGCCTCTATGCTTGTTTCCTACTTCCATTATTGCTTTCATAAACAATGAACTTCGATCAGTTGCCATCCATTCTTTTATTTAAACTGCTATTTCTTTGTTTATCGACTGCATCCCGCTGCATTATTAATAAAAATTGCTGCTCTGTTATTGCGGAATCATTCGATTATCAACATTCTGTTTTAAGTTTTATGATACTTGATCGTTATCTCACTTTAAATAAAGTTGCTTTTAATTCAATAATTTCTTTTTTAACTTAATATCGTTATTATTCTCAATGTCTACAACTTCATTCCCTTCTTTATAAAAAAATTGTTCAAGAATTAAATGAATATTTTTATGTAAAACTTGGAATATTCTGTCGTTTGAAAACTATTTGCACGAACTCAAACAAAATCTCAATTTTTATTTAAACAACTTAGAATTATAAAATAAAAAAAGTAATTTCGCTATAAAATGTAAAAATTTTAAATAAAGACTACATATGCGTTATTTTTCGAAATTTTATCGAAATCTCCAAAATAATTCTGGACAAAAATCTTATGTCTTCTAAAAATATATTTTTTCACTATTTTATAAATAATTTATTCCGAAATATTTACAAAATTTAAATATATTATAAAATACTGATAGTGTAATCAAAAATCTTTTTTAAAAATAATAATAAATACAAATAAATAAAATTTAAATTGAAAGAAGGGAACTTCAATAAAAATTCATGAGTAGCACTGAAAAAAACTTTTAGTAGTTATAAGAGTAATGAGAACAAAATAATGAACATAGATAAAAATAAATTGTATCAATGTACTTTTTTATATACAGAATCGAAAATCACGTAGTTTCTTTTTTAAAAAAGACAATAAAAGTTTGGCCATTCAACTAACTTTATATTTCAAACAGAAAGTTTATAATAGTTTTTGTAGCTTAAAATATATATGAACATATATACTTATATATATATAATATATATATATATATATATATATATATATATATATATAATATATTACATTTGTTGCACTAAGTCCTCCATCATTAAACAAGGTGTGGTCATGTTCATCACGCTAAGCAAGTATGGGATTATAAGCATAAACTGTTATTATAAATCTTTATTAGGACCTGGAGCTTAAAGTTGGTTCTACATTGTCACCTTCTACGTGGTTAATTAAATCAAAATTACCCAAAGATTAAACAAGAATATAACACAAAGACGAATGACTTTATATATATATATATATATATATATATATATGAATATATTGTATTTTCTAAAAATAAGAAGATACATATAAATACTGACTGATGCATTTATTAAATTACTGACTTATTATTAAAAAAAGTAAAATTATACCATTTTATCAACTGTATTATTTTATTTTTCAAATATATTTTATAAGTGATAACATTAATAAAAGAAAACAAAAAATAATATTATAAATTAGAATAGTTGATATATATATATATATATATATATATATATATATATATATATATATATATATATATAAAATAATAAGGAATAATTATCATTTTTAAGACAAATATATGAATAATAGATTTGGACGAATGATAAACATTTCTATTATTTCAAAGGACTATATTTCATGATTGATACTATTTTATTGTCAAAATAAAGGGTGTAGGCGTTATGTAATCTAGCTATCAAATTTGTACAAATTACCAGAGTAAAATAACTAAATATACTAGCTAATAAGAAAATCCACTGTTTCATATATCTTTAAATTATTTATTAGTACTCCGATTATATGTATTTCTGCCAAGAAATTTTCCCTTTTCACCTTAATTCTTTTCTAATTCTTAAATTTGGCATCGTTAATTTTTATTGAGAAATATGTCAGCGCTATAATACAACATATTTTCGTATGTAGTTATAAATCAGAATTTAAATGTTTGAATATCAATAATGCTATTTACTAAACCAATGTTTCAACTATAAATTAATGATTAAAAAACATGAAGACGAATTATTTTTATTATAAGAACTTGTATGGATCCCAGTAACAGTTAACGTTATTATAAAAAAAATACTAGAAAATTGTTATCTTATGAATTAAATCTAACTTAAAAAACTATTTATAAACAGTAAGATTTAATTTTTTAATACAAACGAAAATTCAAAATTTAAAGAACCTGTCAGACCTGTCAGTACTACTGGAGGCTGATTAAACTACAGTCGTGTAATAAAGTCAATATTTGATAATTGATGTGTTTTCATACTAAACTAGTAAATGAATGGTTCATAATGTATTAATATATAATTATTGAATTCAATTTTTAGTTTAATATTAAAAAGTTCCACATTTAACTCATATATGCTATCAAATATTTAAAAATATAAAAATAATCCGTAGATAACTGAATCTAAACATTTAAATCAGGTAAAACATAAGTGATTACAAGAAATATGTTGCGTGACTAGAACAGAAAATTAATCGTTACTAGTTTTGTTAACTTCTTTTTCTTTTTCTAACACATTAAAATAAAATTCAATAAAAAATATCTAAACAAAATGTGTGTGTATGTAAAATAAACATTTAATGTATGTTGAAGAAAATGCTTTCAAATTTTCAACTAATAAAAAATAAAAAGTTATTGTCATCTAATCAAAACAAGTCAGAATAAAAATAAAACAAGTTTACAATGCATGTGGTGTATAAATTAATTTTTACTCCTCTCCTCCATGATATCATCTTATATATTATAATATTAGAAATTTTCATCAGATATTACTTCGACAAAGAAAAAAGCATCACAGGTAATGAACCAAGTTGTTAAATATTCAGAGAAGATTCAGTATTATGGAACCATCACTATTCAATTTTATTTTTTTATCTGACATAACAGGATATCCGAATGCAGTTAGATTTTTAAAATTATAACAATTGTTTATATATATATATATATATATATATATATATATATATACATATACATATATATATATATAAAGATAGTGAGAGAGAGAAAGTATTGAGTGAAAGCAAATCAACGATTTCAACTTCTTGAATAATATCTATCTAATTTTAGAAATAATATGGAAATTTGATAATTTTACTATTTTATCTCTATTATTACACCTTTACTACATTTTACAATATTCTACATGTGATAAATTGTTGAAATCTTCAGGTAAGAGGAATGATCTTCTTTATAAGACATATATATATATATATATATATATATATATATATATATATATATATATATATATATATTCAAACATAAAAAGAGAGAGAAGTAGAAAAAGATGTCTACATAAAATTGCTATCGACTTTACATAAATTGAAGTGTGAAGTCAGTATTTTTCTTAAAATGCCTTATTTTTAAAATCAAATATGTAAACAGAGGAAGCACATAAAACCTTTACTATAAAAATATGTATTTGTGTTTTGAATTTATGTTTATATTGAAACAACTGGACTGCACAATGTATCATTTTTTTGATATTCCTGTGATGAAATCGTAGGATTCTTTTTATGTTATCAAATCGGACGAACGAAACAACCGTACAAGAAGAATTGGAGTTGATGAGGTGCTGTTCTAGCAGAAATGAAGTACATCAAATATTTGTTTAGTCTCACTATACGAAACTGGATTGCATGTTCATTATATTTTCATGCATGGACAGTTCTGCTGGTTACTTGTAAAATATCTACTTTCTGCATCAACATTTTGCAAGTCTTTTATTTTAAGAATATTAAACTCATCGTTTTTTATATCTTTATTTCGAAGTATCAATTTGTACAAGACTTTTTTATGAATTGACTACCTGTGTATACAATTTTATTAAATAATTATGAAATATTTTAACATATATCAACTCTAAAAATGAACAATTTAATTGTTTCACAAGATTATTTACAAATAACAATTAATAAATAGTAATTGCAATTACTATCTTCAACATGAATTTTCAATACTTAAGGAAAACATTATATTTAATTCACCAAATTAATAATAATGCGAAATGTTTTAATAACGAAAAAATAAATGCAGCCATTGTTCATTTTAAAATCAAGTCTTATAAAAACGTGTTTATATTGATTTTTTTATTGATGAAGAGATTTTTTCTATATTTTTATTTATTATTGTTTTTGACCCGTTCTAGTTCTGAAAATATTTTTTGGTAGGATGTTTTTATTAATAGGTATATTAATTTATATGAAATAATTGAAATGAGAGAAACTAGACATGCGTTTAACACTTTAAAAAATACATTATTTTTTGTTTTTATCTTATTACAAATCATCTGGTAACTTTATTTCTTTATTTTTTATATTTTCATTTTAATAACTCATTAATAACTAATTATTTATAAAATATTATTTATCAGTTAACACTGAAATAAATAAAGCTTCAATAAAGGTTTGGTACTGAAACTAAATTCACATTAAGTAATAAAATGTTCGTTCGTATACAAAATTTTCAAGAATCGATTATTGATTATTATTGTTGATTATGTGCATTTAGATGATACTTCCATCATTTTTGAAATAATGAGGTAAAAGAAATCTATCTTTTTATCTTCTAAAGATTTGCTTGTATCTCAATGCTTTGAAATTGATTTTAACTATTGAAATGCACATGGAAAAAAATCAAAAATGATAAATAATTACCTATTAATATTTTTGATAAGAAAATTGATCTTGGATAGTGAAGTCTAGTGAAAAAATCTGTTGAAAAATTATCCAAATTGTTATAAATTGTGTCTTGTATATTTTAGGTGGAACAAGTAAATTATTATATATATATATATATATATATATATATATATATATATATATATATATATATATATGAATGAACCTCTCATTGCATATATTTGTTATAATATTTATTATATTATACGTTATACAAACTAAATTTTTATTATATAATTTAATAAAAATATGAAAAATCTATCAAAAATGTATTAATAGTAAAGATACTTTCATATTATTAGAAGTCATTCCAAGAAATCCTTTCCGAAAATACTGTTCAATAATAGCGAAAATCATTCATCGGCGATATACAGTATCCGAAGAATGTGCAACGGGATCATTTTTCATCAATAGAAAGGCATACATACAGATAAACGGCGTTCAGAAGGAGTCAACCGTCAGACGGATAGTAGGTCGTACCGACCGACCGGCCGACCGACAAACGCATATTTCGCATAGTTACGTAATATCGCTTCGCAAGAGAATCTTCGCGCACGGCGGAGAACACAATACGACGCCGCAGTTTGTTGCGACCACTGCAACCGACTATACTGAGTATGTCCGCAAGAGATACACGCACGTACACACACACACACATACATATATATATATATATATATATATATATATATATATATATATGTTCACACATACATTGATCATAGAAGTGCGAGACGCTCCACTGTCGTCCGTCTCGAACATCTAATCGTTCTCTCTTGTTCTCAACCTCGTCGTCTCCCGCAACTACTTGGAATTCCAAGTTGTATCATTTCGCAAAGTCATAAGTACGCATGGGCGATAATGTTTCTTGTTTGGACTATTGTTTGTATCCAGTTTGAAATATCGAAGATATTGATTTTAGGTTCCACATTCGTCTTTAATACTAGACAGAGCTATTTGTTTGGAGCACGGATAAAACAAAAAATTATCGATGAGGATACTATCGATAAAAAATATTATTAATATAGCCACATTTTGATAATAAATCAAAACTTAATTAATTGGTACATGTTTTTTTTATCGTATTTTAAATTCAAAGTCCTTTCAGAGAAAGCTTTAGAATTATTTAAATTGTTTATTTTACTATATTTTATAATTTAGATATAATAAAATAAATATACGTTTCATAATATTTATTAAAGATGAAGAAAGAGAAATTAACTCATTTAATTATTCTTGAGTTTTTTTCTATTAAGAATAATTGAATGAATTAAATCCCCTTCCGTTAACTTTAATAAGTATTACCCTAGTAAACCTCAACCTTATATGAACCATATCAGGAACATATAAATTCACCTTACATAAACAATATATGGTTTGTATAAGGTCAGCACTATCAGCCATATATGATCGTTAAGCCTGTAAATTGTAACCTTCTTTACAGTATATGGATCATACCATATAAAGGATATGGATGACCGTATATAAAATGCCTTTGTATGCCTTATAAGATTAATATAAGGTGCCCATATAAGAATTCTTATCCTTATATGGATCGTTTAAGAAAAATTTATAACCTAATACCGAAGATATAAAGTTGAGGAATACTAATATATTTTTATATTTCAACTATATATTTGCTTTTTTATCCCTAAAAAGTATATTAAATACCAAAAATATAAAAACTAAAAGTAATAAGCAAGAATTAAAATAGGTAAAAAATGAGAAAGGAAAATATCATTAAAAAACAATACAAACTAAAACATATTAGAAATTACCTTCAATTTAATTAATAAAAATCAAATAAAATATTCTTCTAAAATTAATTTTAATTTTATTCGTGCTCTCTCTCTCTCTCTCTATATATATATATATATATTAATAAAATCTGCTTAAGATATATTGAATATTTTTCATTAACAAAATAATCACCATTAATAAACAGAGTAGCATAACGTTTATAATAAACTGATTAAAACATTTACAAAATTTCGTAAATTATGAAACTTTAAATAACTGAGAATATTTTTATTAATATTTTACAATAAGTTAAGTAATTTCGAAGTGAATCTAGCACGTAATCTGATGACGCACGTAAAAAAATAATAAGATGTATAGTATTACAATCAAAAATTAGATACATATAAAAAGTAGATACCAAATTTTTAACAAAACGGTTAGTTATTGGAATAAAGTACAATCTTGCATCTAAACTACGCTACTTTTAATGAAAACCTTTAACAATATATTAAAGTCTAGACTTTGAATTAATTAAAATCTTTGTTGCCAGTAAAAGTTGTATACATTGGATTTGTTATTCTAAGTAGAAGTACTTGCATTATATTTATAGAGAAAGAGAGAAAGG
The DNA here is from genome assembly GCA_034766995.1 of Acanthacorydalis orientalis. NCBI lineage: Eukaryota > Metazoa > Arthropoda > Insecta > Megaloptera > Corydalidae > Acanthacorydalis > Acanthacorydalis orientalis. The sequence goes on along the minus strand of CM068321.1, from coordinate 11,439,171 downwards.
GAGAGAATTTTTAAATTGATTTTTAATTCAGTATGATCCATAAAAAAGAAAACGCAATTCCAAATTATTTTTTAATTAATAAAAAACAAGTTAAGAATTTAAATATCAATAAGAAAATTTAGATAAAAAATAGTTCAAAAATATATTTTTTTTTGTCAACCTTTAAAAGTAGTTTTCTTAAATAAAACTAATTAACAATAAATTTAAACACTAAATTAGACATCATTATAAATAAAATTCTCAACAAGAACTATTACTATTGAAATATATCTACATTTTTTTAAATATTTAGTAAATTATATGATATTAAACTTAAATTCTTTTTTTGTAATAACCAGATTTATTGTTACAACATGGGATTTATATAGCCACTGTAAGGAGTAAAAGATTAACAATGTGTTTTTTTATTGTGTATAGTATTAAATCTAGATGTATTTTAATACTTTCTTTAAAAAAACATTTATATGGTAACATATTTTTTGAAGAACTATCGTTATATAATATTATCTTTTTTATTCTACCTATTTTAAAAATGAAAAGGATTATATATCTTTTTTGCTGAGAGGAAATAGAATTATAGTTTGATATTCAAGTCACAGCTATTTACATTTATATAAATGTAAATATATATATATATATATATATATGTATATATATATATATATATATATATATATATATATGGGATTATAGATTGGTGAATGTACATTGTGTTGTCGTTGAAGAAAAACACAGATTATAAGTTTAAAAAACGCACACATAGCATATGCAAATGAGGGTATGTTGTGTGAAGAAGTGCGACGTTAAAGGTTAGATCAAACCTTTGAGTCCATTGTCCCAACAACAACACAACACTCAAATATATGTAAATATAGTTTGCAGAACGCAAAAGAAAGATATCAATGAATACATAAGAGTGGTGGGATGTGGGAAAAAAAAGTTCGTCGCGCGACGAACAGAGGCCAATGCAGAACCAACATCCACACTGGATAGAATACGTAATAAAGCTAGCAGAAATGTCGGCACGGATAACTTGTTTCCCAAGTTCGAATTCACACTGACAGGATTTTATGGTTATCCAAATGTGACGCGTATAGGATACCTTTTCTATGCTATACTCTTTTGCTTCTCATCTTGCATACGACGCGATTTTTTGGTCGACGACAACGATATAGTTTAAATAGACTTGTGTGCAGATTCTTCACATTTATTTGGAATATTTTAAATATTTCAAACACGCTTTATATATATATATATATATATATATATATATATATATATATTACAAAATGTTCAGAAAATAAAATAAAAAAATAACTAGTATTTTTCCATCTATTTAAATTTTAATAAATAGTGAATTTTATATTAAAACTTCATTCAAAAATAAAAACAGGAATGTATCTTACCAAATATGACTAAATCGAATTTTGATCACGACTTACCTGAAAAAATAAAACAATATTAGTACATATTACATAATGAAATAGCGAGTAAAATTATTAATGTTATTAAAAAATAATTATATTTTTTTAATAAAAAAATTATTTATCAATAATTTAAAATATTGATAATAAAAGTATTAAATTTGTCAAAATATAAAATATCTAAGAGAAACATGCACACACACACATTTACGATGAAAAATTGATGCAAAATATTTTTTGTATTTAAAAAATTATTTTGAAAATATATCAAATAAATGTGTACTGGTTTATTTGACAACTTTCAGTGCATTTAATGAACATTTTTATTATCATTGAATATGAAGACACAATGAATATAAAATAATATCACTTAAAATTTTTGAATAGAAAAGTAAAAGAAATGTTAATATTATTTTCCTATAGATCCATCTCTTTCGAATGTAAACAAGTAAAACAGAGATAGAAATTCGAGATGCGATGTTTATGAATAATTAATTACCTTTATCAGATGTTTGTTCAAAAGTTTAGTTGGTGCATGTAAGATAGATAAGGACAAATTCAACAGCCTTTAATGTGTTAAAGTAGTTGCAAAATATAACACTATCAGAAACAGAATACATTTTTTATTGATGAGCGAGATGAAGATATGATATTTTGTTGAAAATTAAATCTCTTTTCCTGTCGTAAGTAAACAATTGGTATCTACAACGCTTCATTTATTAAACTTTTTGTTTATGAAGATTTGCATTAAAAAACTGTAGTACTCTGTTTTTAATACTGAAAGCCTATCAAACTCTCTACAGTTGTATGCACATATATATATATATATATATATATATATATATACATACAAGTATTCAATCTTTTACACTGTAAATGGGATAAACCGTAAAGTATATTTTTCTTTTGCTCGATCTTCTATTTGGAAAAATATATGAAATTATACTAAGTATTATCAGCCTATATTTAATTCATCTATGGTTGGGTATGACCTAATTTTCTAATTTCCAATAATAGTTACGTATTAATTTTTTTTAAAAAAGTGCTGAAGTTAAATCAGTTATATTATTTACTTGAAAACAACATATTTATTTTTTTCATATAAAATTAAATAAATAATTCTTTAATAGTCAGTCTCTCAAATGTAAATACTTTGAGAAGTATAATTTTATAGATCAAAAAGAATGATAACATATTTATAATTTTTAATTAAATAATAAGAGAAAACGTGTTAATTCTTAAGCTGAAATAATCATATAAATAATTTGCAACGATGCCATAAGACACCGGAGCAAAAACAGTTCTTTATTTGTTACTAATTTAAATTATCGAAACAAAAAATACTTTTGAAAATCTATTAACTTTAAAAAATTAAAAATAAATACAACTGATATGCAAAATGGCATAAATAAAAAAGTAAATTTTAAGGAATGAATTAAAGTGTTGGAATAATTTAAAAAATTAAAATTTTTTAAATAAAAGACAGTTCTGCCTTTGTGTCTAAATTTTTTTTCGCAGAGAAGTATTTAAATCATTTCCTATATCTAAATACTCTGAGGATGATTATATAATCATCCTCAGAGTATTAAGATTAGCTATATTGCTAACTGAATATTCATAAGCAAACATAAGAAAGAATCTATGATCAATAACAAATTATTGAACATTTGTGACTTGAAATAAATTTGTGGTTTGTGAGGTGAGTAAAAAATTCATTTGTATAAATATTTCAAATTGTTAAATAGTAATAATAAATTAATTATTTATCTCAAATAGAGAAATGACCATTATATTATTTCAATTTTAGAGAAATATATATATTAAAAATAATAAATTTCGGTTTGTATATTAAAAAGATAATAACAAGATTTTGTTTTAAAATATTATAGTAATAGTCAAGAAGAATTAAGTATATTCATATGTAGAAAAATAACAAGTGAAATAAAATTATATACAATTTACTTCTTTAAAAAGAATAAATAAAATGACTACTATTTTTTATTATTGTACAAATCTCTTTTTGTTTTATGGATTCATTCTGAACTAAATGGATAGAAATTAATTCGATATTATTTCTTAAATAAATGTTTAAATTAATCAACTCTACTTCCGTATTGATAAGGAGTTTAAAATAGATCATGATAAATTATACAAAAATGCCTACAATTAAAATAGTTTGTTATTTTGCAAAAGCTTTTGTAGTTTCCAACACTTAATGAATATTAATTGTAAATAAAATCGCATAGGTAAATATAGAATAAAAATAATTGACAATATATTTATACAAAAATATGAATACAGCTTTCAAATAAAAAAAACATGTTTATATGTGCATAAACATAAACAATACAACATGTGTACTGTAATCAAAGCGTTTATACATTACAAACGTGTTTCATCAAATCTATAATTAATTAATTAAAAAACACAATAAACGAAACGAATGGCTGCGGGTAACATTATCGTTCATATTTCAAATTAATGTAAAACGTTCGTTCCTCACATCATCGGAATATGTCCGTGACGATTTTTCGTACGATTTCATCGTTCGAACAATAAAAATGTGTATGAGGTCGGTACCTATCTGTGTATTTAGTATGTGTATATGTCATTTTCCGTTCGACAAAGCATGTGGGACATCGCAATAAACGCACATGTATTATAAGGATGCACATATTGTGACGTGCGAATTGTCAGTTCTATTGTATGTACAATAACGCGTTGCTGCACTTTAGTGTATCGCTGCATTAACTTGCATCGTGACTGTTTATGACATCACTTCATGATTACCTAAACCGACATGAAATATCACTGCTGTTGACATTCTGTGATAGTTGTGTTAAACATGGATTGGTGACATAAAATAATACGGTTTTTTCAGAAAAATGCTACTGAAAATATAATATTATCCACATACATATTGTTATGTCGAAGAAAATTCATCATTTTTTAACGATATTTGTTTCTTAATTATTAAATCTCATTTCCATAAATTCTTTTTTTAATGATCACTCAAACTGCAAGAAAAGTTGATAAAAAATACAAATTTATTATTTATTAATCATTTTTTGATATCGAAACAATATCTCTTAGAACGCTAAGATTCACAAAAATTTCATTTTTCTGTACCTTAGCGTTCTCAACATGATTATAATAATATATAAATACGTATTATATATATATATATATATATATGTATATTTCTCAATTATTGTGTTTGTATGGATGTATGTACAAAATTAATGATTTTATTATAAAAATATCAAATTAATTGAAATATTAAAAGATCTTATTAGATTAGTATTGAAAATAAGAACAAAATTGAAACATATTTTCATTTTTTTGTATTTAACAAAATTTTATTTAGAAATAATACTAAAAAAATAGTATTACAAGCAATTCTCCTGTTAAGGATCAATCAATTCACTATAAAAGATCAGTTTGTAAATAAAACTAACATATATTATCCGTGACAACAATAACACTTAATATAATGAATGGAGAAGAGAAGCAAAACTGTTTGAATGAAAACAATTTTCTATATAATGTCCAAAATTTTCCTTCCTTTTTATTTTTCAATAAATTTTTATGTATCCATTATTTTCTGAGAATCATTTCCCTCACTAAAATTATTCGTCTTCTTTAAACCATAAGAATGACAGTCAAACATTTTTATATATTTTCGTAGACATTATTTTTAATAAAAAATATTGAAACATATATCAAACTGATGATCAGAAACAAGAGGAAATGTGAGAATGAATAAGAAAATTGTCAGTACGGTACTGGTCGATTATTTATCAACGACTAGACATGTAACGAGAATCATCACTTATTTTTTTGTAAAACGTTGGTATAGAAGAAGAATGATTACAGAGTAGGTGAATTTTAACATGTTGAATACCGGACCAATTTTATATGGCTTGCTCAAGGTGCTGTAACGAACTTTTTGTTGTACTATACATATTATGCTAAAATATAATGAACAGTTAAGTTGAACTGTATTATCATTTTTTATGTATTTATCTTAGTGGGGTTCATTGATGACACCCCTAACACTGGAATGCGTTTTTTCGATGACGCTTCGCTGTTTTATGGTGCATTAGTTTTCTTTACATTATTGTAATAACGATAATAATATTGAAAATAGTAGAAATGTTGCCATTTACTTCAATTATGTATTTTTAGTAATCTTATCGCCGGTCACCGATGATCGCCATGGCCCTACAAACAATTTGAGTACCGGTCACCTGTGACCCCCACGAATTCAACGTGTTAATTATGATTCACACTACCATTACAAAACAGGAAAGTAGTACATTTTTTATAATTTTTTGTTTTTATTTTACGTTTATAACAATTATAACCGTTAATTTTTTATCTAATTAAATCATCAATATATTAAATTTTATTTTTTTTAATATTTCATATTACTTTTACTACGATAAATTTTATTTAAATTTTTTATAATATGTGTTATTATTACCTCAAAATAATTTTTTCACTAATAGAAAATATTGTTCACGAGTACATATTCATAACATATAATAACATATACTTCAGTATTATTACTAAACTTCAAAATTAACAACGTTTTATTTTATTATAATAATTCAAGAAAATAGTATTGGTTTACTGAAAATTGTTCAATTTTATATTATAAAAATATCAGAATATCAACTACTGATTTAACGCATTCACTCATTGTTTTATGTTTGAAAACTATCGATGAAAAACGAGCACTCACTAGAACATTCCGTAGTTTTCGAAAGAGAGTGCCTGATGCTACCAACAAAATAACATTTCAATCGGTAACGACAACCGCGTTCCCTGATATTGGTATCAGTGAACAATAGAGTGGCGAATATTCGGTCCCCAGTTGGCTTCTAAATGTATCACACACACCACATGAAGACAGAAAAGAATCCTTGTATATGCATACTTCTCTCTGTTCTTCCGAATATATGTTTTCTACATATATATATATATATATATATATATATATATATATATATATAAATGTATGTATATGGTTATGTATTCTTTCTTCGTTCTTTCCTTTACATACATACACGCTCATCTTTGCATATATATTCATATGTGTTATACTATTGCAAATAATATATCTCACGTGATTTCCACCATTCATAGTCACACGCGAGGCGCGCGAAAGATGTCAGTACTATGCAAAGGTTTCGAACACTTTCCATTTAAATAAATCTTCTTACAATAACGCCGTTACACATTCGACCAATATACATTCCTTATGGGGCTCTATTGAAATGTAAAGAACTCGGGACTTATTTCTGTCATCGATTTCGATGCTGCATCGACGTTTCAATTCAACGGTCGAACTACACGAAAATTGGAACTTGGTGCACAAACACATACGAACATACGTACGGCACAATTTACAACCAAGCTCGAATATCTGTACGTTCTACATATTTTTTTTTCAACTTCTCTATGCCACTTTTCACGTTCGTGAAAATAACTTTGTTCTAGATCGAGTTTTAATATAGATTTCTTATTTCTTTCAAGAAACGAAAATAATAAAAAAATCAAACGAATGGAAAAGTTTCAGTAATAATTATTGAAATATGAACGTATCTGAGAGTTTTCGTTCGAATAGATTAAATAAATAAGTCGTTATTAATCGACTTTAATGTTTTTACATATATAAATTATTTTATTCGTGTTTGTGCTCTTATGTAATTTAATTTTTGTATAAAATTGGAAAAAAAAACTATCAATATTTATTTAATTTTGATTACTAGGAGACTTATCTCCCTGCTTACTACGGTCGTCGGCCCTTGAGAGAGGAGGGGTTAGCTCTCCACTCGCTGTCAGTCGCTCTCACTTAATAAATAAAGAAATTAACAAAGTATACACACAAATAATCTATGTGCAGTGTAAGTCGTAAAATATATTTTGGAAAAGGTTATAAAAATTAACAACACAATACAATTTTAAAATGTGTAACAATTTTTGAACTCTAAAGCTTCAATGAAAACAATATTTTGAATACATTTTCTATCAGTTTTACACTGAAATCGTATGCCCTCTTTCGTTGTACACTGTGATATATATATATATATATATATATATATATATATATATATATATAAACAGTTTTTCATTCAATTGTAATATAAAATTAAACAAAACTAAAAATATTCAAAATTTCAGCTGATAATTTTTATATGAATAATAATAGTATAATCAAATCAACCAAGAGGTACACTAACATTCTTAGCTTGCTTCAACTTGATGAATTTACCTTAATTTACAAAACTAGCTGTAAATAATTTCGTTTATTATTGAATTTATAACTTTAAATATATGATTCGTCATAATTTTATCTTCATATAATTTTCCAATAGTTAATTCTCTCCAATCTTCACGAGTTCCTTATTAAATTGTTGACAAATTATGAGAAACCGTTATTAATCCATTTTTTGCTCACAAATAATGATCATGTTATCATCCAAATGATAATTACATTCTTATTATTAATATATCATTTTCATTTATATAAAAATATTTTCTAATTTCATGACAAGTAACTTGACTGTCCTTTAATTATACTGCATATAATGTTGGTTGCCTACTGTCTTCATCTGATTTCAACGAGTTTCATAATTGATAAATCTTCAATTGAAATTATTTATTTAATATATAAAGCTTGTTTCAATATCAATAATATTTTAAAACTAGTTTTGAGCTGTTTTACGTCTAAACATTGTACTAAACTATGATATAATAATATTTATTTTTATTAGTAAGTTGATTAATTTTAGTGTCACAAATAAACCAGAATAATTTTCATTATTACAAATAATTTGTTCTGTAATAGGCGATTAATGTTACATAAAATAAGTTTCTCATGCGTTATTCATGACTGGTATTATACAAAAAACATTGAGAATAATCTGCATGAAAATTTGTTAAATAATAGGTTGGTAGTAAAATAATTGCAGTTTTTGTTTTCTGTATTCTAACTTTAATTTTTTTCAATGAAAGTGTCATTTCATGTTCATGTTAATATCATTTTAAAGTGCATTTTCAGTCTGTATTTTGGTAACATCGATTTTAGTTTTATAATTAATTTTGCTTCAAACTGGCCTATTAAATTAAAGATGGAAAACAAGCAAATAAGTGCAAGTTTTTGTAAGAGTTCAAAACGGATGGTAAAGCAGGAGAAACTGCTCGTAAATTAAATGATACTTTTGGTGTGGCAACTGTTAAGGAACGTAATGCAGAATGGTGATTCCAAAAGTTTTGTGCTGGAGATAAGAGCTTTGAAGATGAAGAAGGTCTTGGGCATCCTTCTTCAGACCATAACGACTAACTTAAGGTCTTAGTTGAATTAAAATCATGTATAACAATTCGAGAGCTTGTACAAAAGTTAGGCGTTAGTCATCCAACAATTATGGGTCACTTAATATATCTAGTAAAATTAAAAAATCTTGAGAAATGAATGAATAAACCGCAATTATTTTTCTAACAACCTAATGAACTTATTATTTTGTGATTTTCTTTTTTAAAAATATAGTTTTTATTATTTAATATAAAAATGTAAGAAGCTAGTATAGAGAGTAAAATCTTCTAAATAAAATTATATATATATATATAATTTTTAAACCATTATCTTGAATTTCAGTTACCTATTTACACGCGCAAAATGTCAATGTTTTCTAATATATGAAAAAGAACGAAAAAAGCTTGTGTCGTTACAAAACTGTTCATCGCAAAAACTTTTCTTCTGATAAAAATAAAAACAGCAACATACGTTCAAAGCTACACAGTAAGTCCTTACGCTCTGCAGGATGGAAAAAATTAAGGTCATAACATCGTCTTATAATAACTCACCTTTCTTAGCATGTAAAAGCAGTATCGTACAACTCCGACCAACTCTGTACTAAGATCTAACATCTTCCAGTTAATCTTGTAAAAGATGTTGCCATGCGTGTAGATAGACCGCACATTGTTTGGCGATCGGTGGGCGGACATAAAGAGTAGGTGGCTCAAACTTTATATGGTATGAGGGTTCTGATACGTACACTACATGAATGGATGGGGTTCGTATCCGAAAGCGGCGGTCGGTGGCGCGCATCACATTAGGGCGTGACGTGGTCCCGATTCGTGTAACATCTGGTCCGCGTGCGTGATTGAGACCGACGCTAGTGGTCGCCGGAGGGCTTTGTTTAACTAATGGCCAGTGATAAAGTGCACTATGGCTTATACGAATTGCCTCTCTATATGTTGTCGGTGTACGATGTTTCACGTATACGAGTACGTTCCACATATGCGTGCTTTTGGTTATTACAAGAATCATATCTACAATATGTTTGTGATTCGTGGAAAAAAACACTTTCCAATGCATACCCCTATACACTCGTATCCTTCGTATGACATAAATCAAGTCACAGATGATTATAGCAGTTTAGAGTTTGTTGTCTTTCCGAAATAAAATATGTCACAAAGTAATGAAACGTTTAATATTCTTCTCATTATATTTGATATACAAAAATATACATGTATATACATATGTATATATACATATATGTATTATATATATATTAAAATAATATATATATATATATATATATATATATATATATATATATTAAAATAAAACAGACCATAGTTAAAAAGAATTAGTTAGAAAATACAATTTCATGAAACATCATTAAGAGAAGGATAATTATTTAGATATTTTTTGATGAAAGAATGTAATCAGTCTACAGTAGATAATCTTTTCAAGTAAATAAATTTTAATTCAATAAAAAAATGGTAAATCCAAGAAAAATCTAAAATAACGTACGAGTATTCAGTTGTTGATATTTCTTTTTAATGTATTTTTTTTTATTAATGGTCTTATTTACTGCTACTATAGTATGGAGGATTGTAACATTTAATTAACCATATTTTTGTTTAATTTGGTTCTTCTATTGAAATTTTACTTATTTTGTATTAATATAAATATTTGTCTAGTTAGGTTGTTAAATAAATAATAAAAATTGTAGATCTGTGAATCTGTTGGTATATATGATAATTGTAAAACCTATAAATCTGTTATTAAATTACAATAGATGATAAGGTAAATTAATTACAACATATAACCATGATTTTCTATTGAAATCAGTCATATTACTATATTATTTGTTTTTTGATAGATATAATTCTGATAAATTGATAATAAAATTCTTATTTTAAAAATATTCTCTTTATTTGATTATGTATATTTTGAATTTTGGATAATAACTGTGCCCTATTCATGTGTCAGTCAATCAAAAAACATAGTTTTTATAAGCAACTCATCAACTGCTTAACCGTATAAAAATCCACAAATCAAACTTGGACTTAACCAAATCTATAGATAGAAAAGAATCTATTTAGTTTGTGGAAGAGTTTACTGAAAGTTTTAAAGATTACTAATTTTGAAATGTGAAGAATAAATATATTATAACAAGCATTTGAGGGATGATGCTTATGAGAAAATCTTATTTACAATTAAAAATGTTTGTTGTTCTGAAATTTTTTTTTAAAGAAACGTCACTTTTAGTGATCTTCAAGCTATCTAGTTTTATAACAAAGATATTAGTTTTTTAAACTAATACATACATATATCTTGAAATTTTACTATTCTAAGAAACATTTAATTAAAGTTTTAATTATGTTATATCTTCTTTAAGAAGGTAAGGCAAAAAAATTACAATAACCAATAGATGGTTGGAATTTTTTAAATAATATTCAATAATTGCTGAAAGAAATAAAAAAATATATATCTTGAAAAGAACAATCACAATTTAGAAGGTTTCTTGTCATAAAAATCTTTTTAAAAATAAGTTATTTATAATTATTTTACTAACCAAGTCGGATTTATGTTCTTTACATATAAACCAGTAAGAGGATTCTATTGTGAGAACACTGAAACTCCTTTAGTTGAACTATAAGAAGTGACCTGAACAGTAGAGGGTCGCACGAACAATTGTTTTGAGACGAAAATTGTCATACGTATAGGTAATTTCAGTAGCACGAATCATAAACCTCAATGCTTGCACAAAGAATATGGGATGGACTAAGGGTTAATCAGTTACAGAACACCATGGTATGAATTTGTTGTATATAGGATTAGATATTTATTAAGAATAAAATTTCAGTTACTGAGTCAAAAATGAAAACTTCAACTGTTACTGAAATAAAACAATTTATTTTACATTTCATGAGCTGCTATTTAAATATTTCAAACATAAATCTTTTCATAAATATAAAATATGTAATTTTAAACATATTTTAACAAATATTCATTTACATTTATTCAATATATATATATATATATATATATATATATATATATATATATATATATATATATATATATACATATATATGTATATATATATATACATATATATATATATATATATATATATATATATATATATATATATATATACATATAATATTCATTTCAAATTCAAAAAATATAGATTACTTCCTAGTAGAGGAAATGTATACAAAACAAATCAACTCACTTATTTTACAAACACAATATGGCAGCACTTTCAGGAAGTTTATTATGAATATATATATATATATATATATATATACGGTTACAGAAATGTATATATAAAATAAAACAAAATTATGTACCGTAAAAGTGTAAATGAAATATCAAATATTCAATCAATAAAATGAAAACATTTTAGTCATATTTCAAACAAGAGAAAAAATACATGAAATTTAGTTACGAATTTAATTAATTTTCAAAGTTATTCGAATGTAAAATATCGTTTCAGATACGATCTTACAGAAATATTTCAGTATAACATTTCAAGAATGTATTTCTATAAACCACGTTGTTACATTTCACTCAATATAAATATTTATAAACACATAAATGTAAATTTATATATATATATATATATATATATATATATACATATACAAGTATATATATATATATATACAAACAAATGAATATTTGTGTTTGTTGAAAAGTATGAACATTATGTTCTTTAAAATTAAAAAATATTAATGTTGAAAGAAACAAATTCACACACACACACATTTATATATATATATATATATATATATATATATATATATATATAAACTTCGAGGAATACATAGTAAGTTAAATATTCATAATTTCATATATTTCTTGAATCTAAATTTTTACATAATTCTATTTTATTTCACTGTACATAAGAACTTACTTTTAGTGAAGAAATTAGCAGCTCATTCTTAAAATAGTCAAAGAAAAGAAAATTAAAATTTAAATTAAAAAGACTAACGATAAAAGATGTTATTTATCTTTTTGGATAAACATTTTTTTAATTGAAAATACAAATCACAAACATTTATAGCAGAAAGTGAATAACAATTTATAAAAAGTGCTCAACTCAGATAAATCATCGACATACTGGATTTGCAAAAATGAAACGAAAACAAACAAATATCATAATTAATTTACCAGAAAGTGAATAAATATATATATATATATATATATATTTATGTGTATACGTTTATATGTATATTGTAAACCAAATATTTTGATATAAAAACAATAAAAACAGATTGAATAAATACACCAGCCATTGTATTCATCATGAACCTTATTCAATATCTCCTCACACTAGACTATGCACAATAAATTACCATCGAGTACAATATTTGTAGATATAAATACGTAGCGGACTCAATATTGAACCGGTGCCAAAAATAATACATAGCACGAGAAACAAGTAGCACAATATATACTTTATCCAGCGCGATCTTTTCGTGATCTTTAGCAATGGCAGCAGCTCTTCGAAGTGTATATATCTCGAGATTCGTCCAACAAAGAACATACAACACGTACATCCGTTATTTGTTCGTTTATCAATAACAACAAAAAAAAAGAAACATATACACACAGATTTTGTTTTAGCCGTCTTTCTTTATTTTCAATAAAGAAAGTATAATGTATTGCTTTTTTTATTTAGGGAAATTTATGTTTCGTACATTTTTCGACACTAATGTAAATGGAAATAGAAAATATCCAGACTAATTTATAAGAATATATTTGAAAGTATTAATAATTTAATAAGTTTAATTGAATATTAATTAGAAAACCACGTTTTTAACAAAAAAATCTATTCCTGTTGGAAGATATATCTTTGTTTAAATATAAATATATTGAGATTGTATTTGTTTGTTACATCGTAAATATTCATGTTAGATATACAGTTTCTTGCTTCGAATCTCAAATCTACCTACACAATGTAAACACTAAACGATGTACAAACATAAGAAATCTTTTCTCTGCGTCAAAAGGTGAGAAATCGATTCACAGTTCATAATATGGAATATACATATAAAATTATATTTTTATATTTATTAACTAATTATTTATTAGTAACATAATTATTCTTTGTCAAATTCAAATTATTTTAAAAAAATGTAAGAATTTAATTCTTACATTTCTTATATCTTTGAAATAAATAGAAAAATAGGAGCGACTTTGAAAAACAAAAACATTTACTAGGATATTTATTTACTGTGCTAGTTCTTCAATTTATTATTAATTCTTGAAGAAGTATCTTTTTTATACTTTTCAATTTTCATTTTAAAATTTGTTTTAATTTTCTAATTCATAATACTTATGAGGAGATACAGAAATTAACAGAACAATTAATTGTGAATATTGAAAACACACGCAAATGAGAAACAGGACTGAATGTAAATTACAATAATTAAGGAATTTTTAAATATTTCAACATCCACAATTTTTTTTCAAATTATTAATGTTCAGTAAATGATTATTGATATTAAGAGAATTTCAATGGTGATGCTATCGTCTTCAAAAAGCTAAGTAATAGAACAAATTAATAAATAGCAATCAAAAATTATCCATAATTATTTTTCAATGGTTTGATAAGAAAAAAAGTTGTAGTTTATTAAGTAAGTAGAAAAGTTATTTGTTAAATCTAATCTAACCACTGTGTTCGAAATGTTTTGTAAATTCTTAATAAGTTTGTAATTAAATTTTGCTTAGAAATCATAGATAAGATAAATAATAATATGAATAGATAAGATTGATAATATAGAATAAATTATGAAATAAGTTTATTTCAACAAACTATCGTTAAATATCGATAATTGATTAGAAGCTTACCAGAAAATTAAAAATTGAATGGAATTTAGTTTAAAGAAATGCCACATTCTTTTAACAATAATGAAAACCGACATTTTTTGTCACTTTGTCCAAGTATCTATGCTGACAAGAATTGTTTGCTTCGTCTGCTTATAGGTTTCAAGTAGAATTCATTAAGTTTCGTTCTTAGGTATTTTTTATGTTTAAATATATTATGTTGTAAAAACCAATAAACAGTTTGTTCTTTCTATGTTGGTTTCTATTTTCTCGTTTTTTTGACAGACTATACACTAGTTTTGAAATAAAACTCTAGTTTGTTGAAGAAGAAAGTATTATTTTTATGTATTTTATTTGCTTTTTATTTGAAAATGATAAAAGTTTTAGCTAGAAAAATAATTTAGCGAATTAAAACAACACAGAAAAGTAACAAGTATGTCTCATCAAAATAACAAACAGAATGAAAAAAATATTTGATGTGAAAATTAACAGGAGTTATAAAGCGTTTCTGAATATATATATATATATATATATATATATATATATATATATATAGGGGTGTCTTCTAAGGATTCAATTCTGTATTTACATTATTTGTGAGAACACCATATCACATTTATGAAAAATCACTGACACTCTCGAATTTAAAGGTACGTAAATGAGTATTACATCTTGTATCTTCAATATTCAAGTCACAATTATACACCTAATACATCTAACCTGTCTAACATATTTATAGTTTAACAAATCTAGAACATTTAAGCACATATAGCATGTCTAGTTCGATTATGTTCATCATTTTCTTCTCAACTATTTGTATGTACGTTCAACATTCTTACAATAGCAGCGTTCATACATGTATATATATATATATATATATATATATATATATATATATATATATATGTATATATATAATAATAGTAATAATAATAACGAGAGTGAAGAATGGATACTCTAATTCTATATGACATATTTCAAGATATGAAAGTAATAAATCAACAATATAAATTCTTTACTAGGAGCCAAGAGATATGAGTATGTCTAAACAGAAACCAGAATGGTGTTGGTTAAGATAACCAGCTTAGATAAATATTGAAAATGTGAAAAGTAAAGGTACTGAATATTGAAAATAGAAAAGAAAGAAGCGACCTTCATTTTTTAAAAGATATGAAGGGATGACAATAACGATTCAGTATTCCCTTTATTTAATAAACTAATTAGGATTAACGGCCTAACCAGGCCGTAATTGTTTAAGGCTCATACGATCCTGAATTTATGATAAGACGACTTTATACAGAATATGAGAAATGGGAATTACATGTAAGTCCGAAAAAGACAGAGTTTTTGGTCATGAAAAGCGAAAAAAAAATTGAAATACTTATAAATGATGACTCAACAATCGAACAAGTTGAAGAGTTTAAATATCTAGGGGCGGTAGTAGATAAAAACGGAATAGGTGAAAGAGAAATCAAACACCGATTACAAGAATCAAAGAAAATAATTGGCTGCCTAAACTCGCTATGGTGCGACCGAAACATTAAAAAAAAAACGTATAGGACGGGTTATGGTAGAGTCCACCCTCTGTTACGGAAGTGAGATCTGGACAATCAATGCCAAGACAAAGCGAAGACTCAATGCAGTAGAAATGGACTACCTCCGACGAAGTGCAAGAGTCCCCAGGTTTTAACACATAACAAATGAAGAAATCAGACGTCAAATGAATGCTGGAGAGACAGTTACCGATAGGATAGAACTTCGAAGTTTAAGATGATTTGGGCATTTGATGCGAATGCCAGAAGAGCGATGGCCACAGCTGATATTCAAATGGGTCCCGCCAGGAAAAAAGAAACGTTGAAGACCTCGGCGTTCCTGGAATGAAGGGATAAGTAAGGCCATGGAGAAGAGACATCTAAACGAGGAAATGACTCAGGACCGAGAATCTTAGAAAAGGGGATTGGGCAAGCGGCATCTAGCTGTATTTTAATAAAATTACATATTATTTTTCATAAATATTATATTGTGATATCAAGCTCAAATATATATATATATATATAATTAGAATTAGGTGAGGTGAGACGAACTTAGTATATCAAAAAACAATTATCTATATAGAATAGATATTAGGTTAAGATTATCTATTATTTGTATTTCCTTATTAATATGAATAAAATTCATTATAACTTGTGATAACTATTAAAGGATTTAGATATTGCATTTGAAAAACTTTATTAAAGATAAACTTTATAAAAGATTTATTAAAGAAAAATTCTTTAATAAATTAATTTTATAATTACGAAGGTAAAACTAAATATTCATTTTATAACAAAATGTTTACTAATTAAGATCCTGTAGATGCGCTACTGTATTGTGATATAAACTCATACCATTATGTGAAATCATTGGCAATTTGGCATGTAACACTTATGAGTTGAAACTAATGCGTGATCGTGTGGTTCGATTGAATGTGGAGAATCCTTTTTGTAAATAATTGTCGAGCAAAACTCGAACATAGCGACCCGAAAGCTTGACCTGTGTTCAACATAATTTCATACAATTTCTATTGATTTGTTGTATCGAATTGTTCAAATATATTTAACATCAATGAAATATACTACCGTGATATTTCTTTACAACAGGCAATATTGTACTTATTAGTATTTCGAAACTTTGTCTATTGTTTCCGAAGTTTATAGTTTGAACAGAATTTTAGAGAAATTAAAGCTATTACAGAATTATGAACGAAAAGCGGTACATAAGTACCAAAAAACTTCTTTTAAAATATGATACCATTAAATTATAGAATTTTTTGCATGGTGATAAATATTTTGATGGAAATCATCATCTTTAATTCTGAACCATAAACATATAAATAAAAATCATATAAAAGTTTAATTATTATTGTAAATAAAATTATTATATTACTACTGAGTGAAAAGATTTTCTCTATATCTTTATTACTGCATAGCGAAATTTATTATTAATTTGTTTTTTATTTTTTTACTTTTTTAATTTTTAAACTAATACGTCTAGCTGACAAGTATTTGACTCATTTTTTATATAGACAAAATTTCTATTCAAATTAATATAATATGGATAAAATCGGATAAAATTTCATGTTAATGTATGAACTACTTACGTTATTAACAAGTTTTAGTTTTCAATTATTGTAATTATTAGTTTTAAATTAAAAACAAAGTAAATTTATTTTTTCCTTAATTTACTTTACTCTTTAATATTAATTTATATTTATAAATATTTTTAAAACAAATAAAAGAGTTCTTAAACGTATAATTTAAACAATTAATTTCTCTGTATATATATATACATATATATATATACACATATATATGGTAGATATTTCTAAAAATTAATTAATAAGATATTAATAAATTTAAGTTAAGAAAAATAAGATATAAATAAACCAAAGAAAGCGAGAAATAAGTAAGCACACAAAAGAAATATTTCAACTTATTTACTTTGCATAAATTAATAAGACTCTTTTATTTTAATATATAAGAAATACAAATTCATCAATAAAAAGATGTCATTCCCAAGTCTAAGCAAGCCTATAATTTTATTATACTATATTATCGCATGTAAAGAATCTTTATTAGTTTTTAAAATTACTGGAACAAATTGAACATAATAGCAGAACTTATGATAAAAATATTCAAGATACAATCAAATTTTCCTGGAATGCAATTCGATTTTAAAGTAAGGTAAACATGTACTTAATATATATAATGATATATATATATACATATATATATATATATATATATATATATATATATATATAATTAAATATGTGTTCATCGTTGAAACAAAGTTAGTCATCTACATTCTTTTTAATTTAAAAAAAATAATAAGATTGTTGTTGAGCTACAATTGTCAAATTTCGCAAACGTAAACATCGTGGTTTATTCTCGTTAAGGATTTGATCATAGCGAATCATTTGAATATTTATCTGTCGCTAATAGTTTCATCTCTAATTATCCTCATATAATTTCTTTACAAACTCTAATAACCAGTATTTATCAACAGATCCTGATGATAGCCTAAGAGGTTAACTTGTCATGAAAAATAGATACCGAAGGAATTTGAGATATGTTCTACCGAGGCAAATTTTATAGAGTTCAGAATATTTATACAAATATTTTATTTTTTAATACCTACTTCTATGAACAAATCAAAGTATAATTAGATTTAAAATTTTACAATATGCAGAATAACAGTTTTTGGAATCAGGACTAAATTCACTTTTAGAAATAAATATTTTATTTTCACACAACGTACAAATTATTTTTTTCGAATAAAGATGTTAAAGAATTATTTCTTGATTATTTTAATGTTGATTATGCGCATTTCTATATCTATATCATATTCTTTACTGCACTTAAAAACAAAAACAAATAGAAAAAAACTGATGTAATATATACACAATTAAAAGCCTGTAAGCAAATATTATTCAAGTTGTATATTTTAATTGTTTATTTATTTTCTAAACAGCCAATTTTCATTTGTTCCAATAATTTTTTCCATGAAATATTATTAAAAAAAACATCATATACGAAAGTTCAACCAAGCGGTATTTTAAATGATAGTTCATCTCATAAACAGTACCAAGTTCTGTATTCCAGTTAATTAAACGTCAACAAACTGTTGAATATTTCAAAAGTATTTTTTTATGATTTTCAACATTTTAATTACAGTGTTCGACTGTACACCTGAAACACCGCATAAAAAAGAGATCCTCAACTCAGATACAGATCGTTCAATTAAATTCGACAAATATTTAATTTGTAGATATCTGCACACGATATTCAGTTATAGCAGTTTGTACGTAACGTGCCGAGCTATCAAGATTGTAAATCACCAATTTATAATTAATAATCTAATAGCTTCTCGTAACAATGATAAGTTCGAAACGAGCCGATACCACTTTGACCACCGGCACCGCTCGTAAATCCCCGCAATACGTTTTAGAATATAGCTATTTAATTACGTAGGGTAATTTATTCGCAAACAATTCGAATGGGGAAAAGGGCGACCGACGACCATAACATACACATACACACACACGACCGAACTACCGCCCAACCATGACTGGCTTAACCTAACCTAACATAACCTATATCTCTCAATAATGGCGACAGGACTAGCCGACAATTTGCATTGTGTTCTCTCGCCGCCGTCGAATTCCACGTCGCAGGCGAACGCCATAAATACTGCGGCCCGCGTTGAATAACTCTAGGCGCAGTTGTAATAACGGCGAACAAGTCCTATCCATCTTGTATGTTCAGCTTATCATACTGTTTGCAGATAGCTGAGTGTCTTCAAACATCGTACAATGCCGTCGTAGTCGTCGTCAGGAGCCGCAACCCACGCAGCCCTTCGTGTCGTTCATTCGTTCCTCCGCCTCCTCCTAGACAGCGAAGATGTAAACAGTCGCGTGCGTATTGTTCGTTTAAAATAAATTGCCATTTTAATTACTTAAAATGCTCTTCAGCAATTATAACCAACACTTTTGTTATTTTTATATAAAAAATAAACAAGCACGATGGAACAATAATATTAAAATACTTCCTTCGAAATTTCATTCAATTGTTGTTAAAGAAACAATTACTGTTTTTTTGAAAAAAATCTATGTTTAAATATCACAAGATAACACAGACAAATAATTAATGATTAAAAAAAACACAAAAATCTAAACCGTTTACATTTCACTTATATATATATATATATGTACATATATATATATATATATATATATATATATATATATATATATATATGTATGTATATATATATGTATATATACATACATATATATATATATACATACATATATATATATGTATGTATATATATATGTACATATAGATATATATATATTCAGATATAACATATTTATTTTTAAATTTACATAAATATCTATCATTATTTATTTACTTATTCACAAATATAAATCCATTGAATCCCTTTTAAATTACAAAGCATACAGACAATGAAAATTATTGAAGACGGCAGAATTTTGTATAAATAATCAATATTTCTTTCAAGGTTAACTTTATTTGAACAGTACTCTAATTTCTGTCTAATCATTAACATTCTCATAGAAATATAGTATTAAATGAAATTATTTTTTTTATTATACACCATTATAATTTAATTTTTTCACTATATATCACAATTTAATAAGTTTAAGGTGCTTATATTTTTTTATAATATAAAATCTAAGTAATAAAACTGATATCAGTTCAATAATTATATTCAAAATATTTCTATATAGTATATATCGATGTTAATTTCATTTTTAAAAAACTTAGTTTACTTTATGATACTACCAATATAGTTAAATATTGGAAATATATTTAGTAGTAAAAATGATAAAAATTTCCGTTGAATTACTTTTTCTTTTTGTTTGCAAATCTCAAATATGGTTACGTTGTAATTTTTTTCTGATCATAGTAAGAAAATCAAGTATTTATTAATGAATTTGTTCAGATTAAAATAATTCAGTATAATATTTACATGCTACTTTTGTAAATAATAGTAGTTTATTGAAAAATATCAAAAGAATATGAAAAATACATGCACAAATTGCATACAAATTGAAAAAAATTAAATGGGGAAGCAAGATACAATATGAAAAATTGCAAAATGTAGAAGTACAATGCTTAAAAATACATGAAAATCAAAAAATAAAAATAAAACTTAATTAAAAAAACAGAAACGGGACGAATCTTAAATTAATCGAAAAATTATTTATCTCCAAATTTAAATTATTCAAGTCATGAAATCATAAAAAAGAGAATTAGGCTTGGATAAAAAAATGTATTTAAGGAAATTGCTTCAACTAGAATATAAATGGTAAAATCACAGTTTTTAATTTGAATTTAAAAAAAACCTATAAAAATCTAATTAAATATTTAAATGGTTACATATAATAAAACAAATTATTTTAAAAAATGAAGAAATACCTAATGAAAGAATGAAAAAAAGAAAAAATAAAGTTATTTAACAGATTGTGATGTTTTAAGTGATATTTAGAAGATCATCTAAACAAGAATTTATATCAAAATACATTATTAACATGGAGAAGATTTGGGTTTAAGGAATGCGTCAATAGCTACATGGGGAAGATAACATATTATTATAAAAAACTTTTCTATATTTCTAAACTGTGTCAATATACTCTGAGAGAAAACAAATTAAATTGAATACCCCAATAACACAGAGCACGTTACACTGCTTTATTCTCAGAGCTAGATGCTAACATTTGATTTTACAACAAGATAATGCTTATAAGTATACTCTAGGATACTGATAGGGATACTCTAGGAGGATAATTTTTAGAGAACATAATTTGTTCATGTTGTTGTAACTTATTTATCTTATTGTTATCTGAAAGGAAGAAATAATTGGCAAATAATAAATATAGAGTAAGACGAAGAAGTAGAATCTTATTCAAAATAAATGGGCATCTATATTCATTAAAAACTGACAACAATTTGTTGATACTATGCTAAGATATTGTTAACCAACATAAAAAAAAAATAAAAATTAATACTATAACAAACTTAATATTTGAATATATTTTCTTATCAATTACTACAGGAAAGCATTTAAATACAATGAATATATTTTTATGACGAATAAATTTTATAGCTTATTATTTAAGTTACATTTCTCTTCAAAATGATTGTTTAATTTTTTTATGAATAACTATTGTAAGAATAATTTAATTTATATCAAATAATTAGTTCTCTAGTATTTTAAACAATGTATTGATTTTAATAAATATATCTGCATGTGCAGACGTATATATATATATATATATATATATATATATATATATATATACATATATATTCATGTTGAAAAATTATATACTTATTATTAACATCAATATATAATTAAAAAAACAATAATTTATCTAAAAAAATCTGTAAAAATAAAAAAACAGACAAGAATGAAAATAATCTTGTTTTCGAATAATAAAATTTACAGAAAAGATGTTTTAATACACGAGATGTTCTCTTTTTGAATAATTTTAAGATGGAATACACTAATAGAACCCTTTAAATACAAGAGCCATTGTATAAAATATTACATTACAGTAAAATTTACCAAAATATGTATAAAATAAGTTATTTTCAAGATAAACGAGAATACATATTTTTTTAAATTATTTATATCATTAAAAACATTCATTCAACCGATATTATATTTTTTAAACACTGAGTTAATAACAATCCCTCCAGCAAAAATATACATTTTTAAATAATATCTACAAACATTCTTTTATATTTTAAACCATATTTCAAGTACGGGAATATGTAGAATTTACATAAAGGTATCAATTATTGTAAAAAATTAAATTCATGAGTGGCTTTGAGAGAATTTATGAAAAAACTGTAAGCTATTGTCAGTACGTGTCGTTAACAATTTTTTCTGCAAATTTATTTATGTCGACTTCAACATAAACTGTACACAACATTAAACGAATATATTTTCACTCCGACGTAACATGTTTCACTGACATTTACTTATTAGTGAGCAAAAAGTGGTATTCAATTAAATGATGTATAGCGTATTTGAAATTAAATTCATACATATATACATTCTCATATATATATATATATATATATACATACATATATAAATATATATATATATGTATGTATGTATGTATATTCACGTATTAATATTGGAAATTATATTAAATATGATAAATATTCTCTCTGTTATGTATGAGAATATAAATAATAAGCATGTTCCACAAGAGACGTCGAGAAAATAAATAAATACTCTTTCCATGACAGATTGTCGTCTGTAAATTACTCAATGACCTAAATAATACAATTCTTTAAGCGAAACTCATTTAATTAATCAAATAGATGTTCCTGTATTTGTTCGATATACAATTTACGGATGCTCGTTGAGAAAATACAACATTCACATGAAAACACTATTTCATTACGACGGGTATCGTTTTACGCATTCATCATTCACGTTTCTTATGTTTTTATTAGACTAACACATCGCTTGGTAAAATATGGGTTAATAACTATGAAAATTAATATAATTATTTTATTGATAGATTTTCGCATTTATGATAAACAATATCTTTATATTTTCTTCTTAACAAACAGTATTATTTGGTATTAATTGATTGATTAATTCCTTAATTAATTAAATAATTATCAGTACGATTATAAAAAAATAGGTTTATCTTATATTCTTGTACTAGTTTTTTTAGACAATGCAAGATGACGTTTTTTTAACATTAATCAGTCAGATTGTAATCATTTTTGGAATGAGTGAGAATATATTCTCTCTGTTTAATCAATAACAGGGTCTCTTGTATCATCTCTGTACTTTATTTTAAAGTTTCTGAGAAATTGTACTGCAGCAAATTAAAAAAATACAATAAATTTAAAAGTTATCATTTAAACTGTACCAGCCAGATTTTTAAAAAATAATGTTTCCAATTTCGAAAAAAACAGTAATTCAACCAATAAATATTATTACACATTTACTATATATGAAATAATGAATGTGATGATACCTCTTCCCCAAAAAAATGTTTATATTGTAACTGATAAAAATTAAACACTAATTAAAGAAAAACAAAAAGTAGCTTCGAATAAAACAGAACCCCAAAATAGCGTTTTGACTAAACTGCAAAACTGTTAAAGTAGGAAAAATATAAAAATAAAGAAATTTTTTTGCAGATATTCTGATAAATTG
Source organism: Acanthacorydalis orientalis (assembly GCA_034766995.1). NCBI lineage: Eukaryota > Metazoa > Arthropoda > Insecta > Megaloptera > Corydalidae > Acanthacorydalis > Acanthacorydalis orientalis. The sequence goes on along the minus strand of CM068321.1, from coordinate 11,414,847 downwards.
ATTATAAATTAGAGTAGGAATTTAAGGTATTACTGTTTGGCTTAATGATTTATTAATTATATTGAATGTGTTGTAATAAAATTATAGAGTGATAATTTTTTATTATTTTTATTGTAGAAAAATATATATAAATCATATTATAAATTAGATTGGAAATATAATAAAATTTCTATATAAAAGTAATTTCTTATTCTATATTATATTATTTAAATATTCAACTAGAATAATGTTTGAAAACTAAAGAGAGCAAAAAAATAACAACGTGAATCGAAAACTGAATTCTTTGAAAGTATATAAAGCAGAGAAAGAATGAATATGTAACTATTACTTGGATAAAATATTCCTTTTGACAAAAGAAAATACAAAGAAATGTAGAAAATATATCTAAAGTTAGTTATTCGAATGAAAACTTGTTCTATCTTACAATCATCTTACTTTAAAGATTATTTTTTAAGAAAGTTTTTTGATTTAAATTACATTTTAATATTTAATAAAAGTAAAAATCAGATAAGATTTTAAACGCACGTGTTCAAAATTATATTTATTATACTGTGTTATAGTTCCTTAATATTTGTAATAAAGTAAACTGAGTTCATATTATAGATAATTTTTTTTAACAGCAACATACTGTGTAACACACAAAGGAAGGTATATGTTGAATTTAAAATTTTACTTCCAAGATTGTTTGTTAGAAACAAACACATCAATAATAAAGTAACAATTATTGTATTGTTTTCACTATGATTAAGAGTTTAAAAATTCTTTACGTTGTACTTCTTTGATATAAAAATTATTATCTGCTTTTAAGTCATTTTAAAACGTGCAGTTCGAGTTTAGCAGACATCTTCATAAAAAAATAAAGTAGATTACATGATAATGAATAAAAAATCAAAACTAATAAAAATAAACACAGTGGAGATTAAAATGGATGTTCAGAAAAATTTGAAAGCAGTTAAGTTTTATTTAAAAAAAAAAACTAACGCTTGAGATAGAGTATACAATTGTAAAATTTTATTATCATTAAATTTGCAGAAAAATAATCGCGGTTTTTGTTCTCTGAATTCAAACCTTATTTTTTTCAATGAAAATGTCACTTCATCGTGATCTTATTGATATTATTTTAAAATGCATTTCTCGTTCTGGATTTTGGTTACACCGATTTTGATTTTATTGTCAATGTTGATTCAAATTGGGATATTAAATTAAAGATGGAAAAGAAGCAAAAAAAGATCAATTTTTTGTACGAGTTCTTTACGGGTGGTACAGCAGCAGAAACTACTCGTAAACTAAACGATGCTTTTGGCGTGGGTACTGTTAAGCAACTTAAGGCGCCATAGTGGTAAAAAAATTCGTCCTTAGCTTAAACTTAAAGTTTTATCTTAAAGTTTTAGTCTTGAATTTTGAAAGATTTACAAGAATTATAGAATGAAAATCTGTCAAATATGCAAGAAGAACTCGCAGAATAATTGGTAGTTGTTCTAACAACAGATTTAAGACGATTGCTTGAGATGGAAAAAAATTAGGAGCTTAGAAACTGGGTGCCGCATTAACTTTTATGAAAAACTGCATTACTTTTCGGATCCCACAGGTTACGTTATTTTAATAGCTGCCCCAACTGGGTCAACAGGTATTGCTGAACGTTTTTATCGTCAGTTGAATTATTTGATATGCAAAATGGTATAGAAAAGCTTATATGCTGGATAAGAAAATAGGTAAGTCATTTTTCTGTACGAAAACATTAGGACGCATGTTGCTCTTGTTATGTATCCATCCTCACTACTGTACTTATTTATAAATGTGTCATGGTTTGACTAATGAATTTCAACTGACCTGTCAATATCTAAGTAATGTATCCATCTTAATAAAAATTTTTCACGTTCCTGTCGTGATCCTTGTGTTCACACGCTTAAATAAAATGCAATTTCATCATTGAGAGCAGTATATAAACGGTAGTTGAGATCTCAGAAGTCAAGTCAAGTAAAAGTCAAGTAATAATCATGTAGAAGTCAAGTCAAGTAACAGTCAAGTAACAGTCATATAACAGTCAAGTAACAGAACGTGTGGTTATATTCATCATAGTAACAACTATTAAACAATAATAGTAAACAAATATTTATTGTGTTTTATCTCAAACGTGCAGCATTTATGTTAGAAAATATCGAAATTATAACACTCTTATTACTCAGCAAACTATCTTGAACTTAAACTACGAAATGTATTTATTCATTCATTCAAATTCATTCGAGTATTCATTCTATTTAACACCGTCTGATTATCATTTATTTCAATGAATTTTCAACTATTTATGGCTGAGATACGAAAATGGAGCAGAGTTTTATTTTCTTCAAGACGATATCTTTTTTTCGAGAAGGAGTACGAAAATTACTCGATAAATTGCAAAAGGTTATAAAAGGTAAAAGCAATATTTTGATAATTGATTTGTATTTTATGAAAATCAGGGTAAAAATTTCCAAAAATGACGCTTTGTTATATTTTGGATATTTTATAAGTGCTGCAGGTTTAGAATACAACATAACAAATATTTGCTTACTATTATTGTTTAATACTAATTATTGTTACAATGAATATAACCACACAGGTTCTGTTACTTGACTGACTTATGAGATCTCAACTACCCTTTATATATTGTCCTCAATGACGAAATTGTGTTTTATCTAAACGTGTGAACACAGGGATCATGACAGGAACGTGACAATACTTTTGTTAGGGCGGATACATAACTTAGACATTGATGGGAACGTTACAAATACTTTTGTTAAGACTGATACATAACTTAGATATTGACAGGTCAGTTGAAATTCATTAGTCAGAACGGGCATACCGTGACTCATTTATAAATAAGTACAATAGTGAGGATGGATATACATAACACTTTTGCGCACACATAATATATATATATATATATACAATCGCACTCGTATCTTTGCATGTAAGTGTTTGTATTACAACTAAAACCGGCATAAGTTAGATGCAGTAATAAATGTTATCAAATGATTGTAATATCAGAGGGATATTTCATCAAACTCGTAAAGAATGTACCGACCTAAGTCATAAAACTCTGTTAATTTGGTGATACATTTATATATATATATATATATATATATAATAACATAGGCATAGACACATATTCATACATATATATATATATATATATATATATATATCCGTAAAGTAGATTAATTTAGTTAATATACAAAATGACATCAACTATTTGCATACAGTAGATCTATAAGAGACGAATAGCATCGTTGTCAATTTACCCACACTCACCCTTTATACACATATTCATTTAATACGAAAAGCCAACCATACGTTAAGCAAACGAGAGACTTGTTTCATGATGCTGTTGCATGATATCAAATAGGGTGTTTGAGACGACACAGTGACACACACACACACGCACGTAAATAGAAGCGTGTGCGAACACACATACACGTTCATAAGCCCTTTACGTATACATAACCTCAGTAAAACGCATACATACTGGCGTGTGTTTGCGTGGCTATATACACACGACGATGCGGAGTTATCAGTACGCAGACCATAAATCTTGGAGCTAAGTGCTTCGGGCCGAAACCAGACAGGCAAATTAACCGAATTTCAACACTGGATGCTACTTCTTCTTCTTCCAGTGTCTCCATCGTCGTCATCATCATTACCATCATACGAGTCATATTATGTAGGGGATGAAAGTCTACTTCATTTATAGAGATTGAAAGAAAAATAACAATTACATTTACATACGCACTAAATTATATATATATATATATATATATATATATATATATATATATATATATAAATTTTAACTGATATAGTTAAGTATCTCTTGAAAGTATAAAATAAAAAAAATATTCAAAACAGTTTATATTAAAATCAAATGCAAAAAGCATAATTTTATTTTAAAATTTATAAAATAACATTTATATATTAATGGCAAATATTCTTTTAAAACTAAACTGATAATTTTAAAAAGGAAACACTAAATTCTATACATAAAAATAATAAATATATTTTATTATTTTCTATATTTTTTTTTCTATTATATAAACTTTCTATTTTAATATATGTCTCTATATAATCTTCTACAAGTCCATAATGGTATTAAATTTATTTTAATCCTTTAATTCATCCGTCGCATAAAACGAAATTGTAATATATGTAGCTGACATTTTAACATTTAATTTTCAAGCTTCAAGTGTAAGCAAATAAATACAGACTGAAAAATAAAAAAATACACTTTTATTTATTGTGTGGGTAGATCACTAAAGTTCAGATAAAAATCCGTTGTATTTATTAAATACACATTTGTGTTTACTCAATTCTTTTTATTTTCATAAAAACCTTAATACTTGAATCATTCATTTTTAAATTTATATTTTTAACTTCAGTGTATGTTATAACTGACTCGCATAGATACCTACTCACACTAATGTAATTATATATATATATATATATATATATATATATATATATATATATATATATATATAATTTTTTAATCTTCATGTGTTTAAAGTAAAAAGTCTGTTTTTTTTTGATTTTATAAAAGACTAAATGTACAAAGAAACATACATACATGTGCATATATATATATATATATATATATATATATATATATATATATATGAATGTATATATATATATATATATATATATGTATATATATGTACTAAAACATAAATAAAATAAATAAATAATCTATAGAAATAATTTCTACTATCGAGAAACTACACAACGTTCGTAGATAAAAATATGATTGTGTAAAATCTATAGAAATTGTATGTATTTTAGTATATTAGAAGTATTAACAGAAATAGAACATAAATAATGATTTCCTTATTAGAAATTATAGATTTAAAGATCATTTTATTGGAATAAAATTATTATTGAATATTAAAACATTTAATGAACTAGTATATAACATTTGTAAGTATAGAAATAAAATCAAAGCATCTATTGATGTAAATTTCAAGTATTATGTGTGGATAAATTCATGTTATATAATTTCAAATAAATACTTTAGTTTCATTTGAATTATATATATATATATATATATATATATATATATATATATATATATGTATATAATAGTCAAAATTTTTTTCATAATCAGTAAATAAAAGGATGACTATCACACTTTCTTGCATACATCCTCAATCTTTTGTACCTCATTATCGATTTGCTTACTAATCGAATTACCTATCATAGACCATTCGTCTGCTACGGATATAAAAATTATACATATATATATATATATATATATATATATATATATATATATATATATATGTATAATTGTTTTTTCAATAATGTAAACAATGAACTACTCCAAAGTGTATTAACTTTGTTAATACACTTTGGAGGATTAATGCATAGTCTTGAAAATCGTTTAAAACAGTTTAAGAATATTTATTGTAATGGAAATAAAATAAAATCAATCCGATTTACAAAATATAGAATCATATAAGAGTATGAAATGACTTTAATGACATAAAATTCCAAATGTACAAATAGAAAATTTCTAGTAAGTGATAACTCTCTTTCTTGAATGTAGTTAAGGTAGAACAGGAAATAAAATATTTTATTATTTTTCATTCTACACTTTATACAATTACTAGGAGACTCCACCACCTACGCACTTCGTTTGTCGAACGCCGGTCTCGCTACGCTCGCCCACTTGTCATTTATAAGCGTATACATGTAACCGAATGAAATAATAAACATGTTTGAGTGTCATAAAAAGATCGTCCTAAATAAATAAGTCGACGTCATGGAATTTTTTCCCTTTTAGTGGATAATTTTGATTTTATATATATATATATATATATATATATATATATATATATATATAGAAAAAAGAGAGATAACATATTTAGATACCATAGAAACCTCGTTCCAAATAAATTAGTCAATTTTTTATTTTTAGTGAATAATTTTGATTTTATATATATATATATAGAGAGAGAGAGAGAGAGGGAGAGGGAGAGAAATATATGCGTAATGTGTGTGTGTATGTGTGTGCATGCGAACCGAATGTGATTTTTTTAAGTTATGTTTCTGGAAACTTTTGTTTGTATTTTCAATTTTGTACTTAGAAAAAATTTAAAACCAAATAGGACTTGTTTATTACAGTATATAAAAAGCAGAAATTTTTTATTTGAGACAGTTGTGTGAGAAACGAACATTACAATGTCAAAGAGTAACATACTGTAAAAATATCAGTTCTAAGATAGCGGAATAATATACACATACCTCACGTTAAGCCATTAATCATTATCTTAACATCAGATCTGATTTAATAAAAGAAATTTCGATATCAACTTTAGCCTTATAGAATGAAGAAAGTTCCCATATTGCGAACACAGTACGAATTATATTTATTTTAAATAAAACATTTTTCTTGAGAAGAATATGGGTTTTATAGTATTTGTGTATTTTTGATATTTAGAATATTAACATAGAAATTCGTGACTAAACTTTTTAAAACTTTTTAGATAATACGAAAGTATGTTATATTTTACTTTAATTAAAAGACATATGACAGAAGATCAGTCAAAGTGATACAGCTAAAACCGGTGAAATTACTAACACCGATATTTGAAAATGAAGTATAAAACTTTTTATGTTTCTTTTTATGAAATAAGCCATGAGAGAGTTGGAAAGTTTTTCAATGAGAGTCTTTTTATAAATTTTATATTTATATTAAAAAAAATATATATAATCATAACTCAAATTATACAAATATTAATTCTCCAATAAAATCTAGGAAGAGGAGTCATTCTAAAACAAAATTAGAATACTTTTGAAGCTTCAGTAAACAAATTTTTGGACGGCCATTGAAATTAAGAGATCTAAGCACGAGAACAAGTTCTTTTCCAGTTCAAAAATAAAAAAATTATTCTACTTATACTAACGTTTGAAGATAGCTGAGTATATTACAATTTTGACACTGAATCAGTATGAAAATATTGTTTTTTTATTTGTATTTTTATTTTGCTTACTTGTAATTAATGGATATGATTTTTACTCAACTCACAATTTTAAATTCATATTTATATTTTTCTCTCCTAATTTAGATAGATTCAGTGACAAGAATAGAGTTTTATTTTATCAAAATATATCCAAAATATATAAGTGCTTTCAAATATATTCTGGAACACTTCCTGAAATTGACAAGAGGAAAATCCAGATAGTGATAGTTAAATTTAAATATTTTTTTATTATTTTTAAAGACACCAATAAATAAATTAAAAAGTATAAAATTAAATACTTTTACTTTCTTCTCATCTTAAAAAAATAAGCGTCTGAAAAAATAATAATGGTATGAATTTTTACACACAAAAAATACTAACATGAATTAATTCAAATCGGAAAAAAAAGAATTTTTTGTAAATAAAATTAGTAGTATTTTTGAGTTTAATATTGGAGCCATATGCACCTTACAAGCTGAGAATTGTAGAGAGAATAATGTGACATAATTCGATAAGTACGAGGTTCTTCTCCTGTCGATATTACTTTTGATAGTATGTTTTACTACTGTTATCATCTAACCATATCTCTGAAATCACCAAGTAGCTATTATTTCTGTGGATATTCAATTTATGATAAGAATATACTGCTTATTTAGTGTTATGAAAAAGTACTTTTAACATCCATAAACTTCTAACAAGAACACAAAATATTATGATTTATTAGTCGTAAAATATTTGTATGATATTAGTATTCCTCATTAGAAATTTTTAGTAAAAATTGTTTATTTAAAAGATAATTGCATGAAATTAATAATTCTATGGTAATCGTGAACAAACTTATGCTTTTATTAAATTTAATACGTAATTAATTCAAAATTTCCTTCCATGGATTTTCAAAAATGTTGACAATAGAAAATAATATTTTAGCAGAGTAATTAAACATTTCATTTATATTATAATTTTATATTATTAATATATAATATATATATATATATATATATATATATATATATATATATATATATATATATATGTACATATATACTTGTGAACGCGTAGAATTATTTAAACAATACTCCCCTACATGTTGTTTGCGTCGCAATGTCGCGCCTAAGACAATGTCGACGCTGCGTTAAGAAGACGACTGACGTCACGACGCCGGCGTCAACGCTAAATAGTTTACCAGTTCAGTTCCGGGCCGCATAAGACAACGAACGTACGAAATGAGAAATTAGATGTGATTAAAACGTCGTGCAAAAAATCTAGATTGGACGTTAGTGAACGCTCTCGCTTATGGCGATATGAATTCCGGCAGAAAGTGGCGTCGAATGCAGCGAGTGTTATTTCATACATAAAATAATAAAAATCACTTTCAAGGTGAATTAATCGCCTTTGGTTATATGTTCGTAAATTATGTCGTTTAATCATTTTTTTTCTCAAGAACGAATATCATAAATAAACATATATGTTGATGAATATGTATGTGTATATGATACCAAGTGTACTTTCATGATTGAGATAGTAGCACTTAAGGGTAAATATGATCATTTTTAATCATTTACTGGCTTAAATTTTTAATTAATGAAAACATTGCATGTTTGCGAATTGAAATTTATGTAATATACGGTAAAAACAGATTGAAATTGGTGTATATTCCCTAAGGATAATACATCGATTTCTTTATATGTACAACCAGTAAAAACATCGGTTTACAACTTCAAAGCAGCATTTTGAAAATGAATATGTGAAACAAAAATATAAACATAAATTCATGTCTTGAATTTCAATTACATGTTTTATTTATTTTGAGAAATTTTAATTGAACAACTCGATAATTAATACTTAATAAAGTATTGAAATTAAAATAACTCATGTTTATTTATACATATTAATATTTCATTTTTATCTTAAGATATTAAAATTTTACTCTTTTAGAAACAAAAAATTATATTTTAAAAACCTATTTTAACACACATGCACACAAAAACATATATATATATATATATAGTTCGTCTTTTTATTATTTAAATCTCTATAAAATTATAAATTAATGTAAAACTTAGCTAACAACACTATCTAGTGAATACGCTTCATATTATAATTCCTTTCTAATTAATGTAGTCACTTTGATTAATACAGAGTGGCGCAAAAAGAACGAAGGAATTTAAAACCTTAATATTTTTCATGTTTTGTACTCTTTTTATCTTTTTTTATATCCCGAAATGTAGTATAAGGATGAGGAAATTTTCTTGATTATGCATGAAGAATAACACAAATGATGCTCATTTTCGGATTCACAACGTCATTCTCTTTCTGAGGTATTTTCAATCACTTCTCTCAATATTACTGGACATAAAACTCGAATTCTTCTTATATGTCGTTCCTCAGCTGCAGAACAGTTTTTGGATTATTGACATACACACATTCTCTTAAGTCACTCCGAAGAAAAAAATTGGAAAGGCTCAAATCATGTGTACGCGTAGGCCAATTAAAATTGCTATTCCTTGAAATTATGCGTTCGACAAAAATGTGCCATAAAAGTTCCATAACAGATCTTACTGTGTGTACTGTGACTCTATCTAGTTGGAAACATATCTGTGGACGATTATCAACAGCTGGGTTCCAAAAAATGTCTATCATCGTGGGGTATTGAGGACTATTTATGGTTACAGCAATACCGTCTTCATTTTTGAAGAAATACGGACCTATAATTCTTTAGGACTTTACTACGCTCCAAACAATACACTAAAGTGAGTGTTATTATCACTAAATGGTCTTGAATTCTTTGTAGTCCATATTCTACAGTTTTGTCTGTTCACAAAGCCATTTAAGCGAAAATGAGCTTCATCACTCATAATCAAATTGTGAATAAATTCATTATTTTCTTTTGCTTGTTAGCGAAAATAAATGGAATAATCAAGACGTTGCTTATAATCTGTTGTCTTTATCTCTTGCACAAGTTGCATTTTGTATAGAAACATTTTTAATGAGGCCAAAATCCTTTGCAGCGACCTCCGAGATATTCCAAGTTGAGTTGAACGTCTTCTGGACATGGCATTGACTTGACGTTTCAGGAATTTGCTCAATACTCTCCCATATACGTAGAATATTTTCCTCAGCTAGAGAAAAATAGAGAACATAGACAATATAGAACAAATAGAGACATGCAATCAAACGATTAATTATTGACTCCGACGGACATTAAAATAACAACGATGCGCTCACTGTGTCAAGATAATCATATACAGATTTTCGAAATAGAATTCAATTATTTTGGTACGTTATTACATAGTGTACCTTGCCATGATAAATTTTCTAAGTTTTATTTATAAAATTCTGAAAAAAGGAGAAAAAACATTTAAACAAAAAAAATGTTAACTATTCAAACCCTTTTGTTGCTTTTGCGCCACTTTGTAAAATAAAAGTGATAGTAAATTTAGAGATTTATGAACGTTGATTAACTGTTTTATGATAATGAATAGGGAAATCCAAATTCTTCCTTATTTTAAGACAGTATTTTTTTGAGTTTTTTATATTTTCCATTTTGTCTAATAATTTTCTCTATCCATCATCAATTGAATACATTTTCAATTATTCTGTTTGTTTTGTGTTTTTTTTTTACTTATATATATATATATATATATATATATATATTTTAATATGCATTAATATCTATATATATATATATATATATATATATATATATATAATTTTTAAATCCTTATCAACAATGTATTTTTTTTGTAAATTATTAATAAAAATTATATTAATAAATTTAGGTATGAAATAAGAATAAGAATTATTTAAGGTATGAAGTATGAATAATACTTATTTCATACCTAAATTTACTAATAAAATTTTTATTAATTATTTACCAAAAAAATGCAATGTTGATAAAAATTTAAAAATTATATATATATAAATATACATATATATATATATATATATATATATATATATAAATATATATATATATATATAAATATTAATGCATATTATGAGATATTTATGTAAGTAAAACATACACAAAACAAACTGAATAATTGAAAATACATTTTTTATATATATAAACACAAATTATTAATGCTTCAATCATCAGAACATAAACAATTGTTATTTTAAGGCAAGCAATCTTCTAACTAAATTGAATTTTTTACGTTTCGTATTTATACATTTTTAATATTTTAATTTTATTGTACGGAAGAAGACGAAACATATTATACAACATAATAAAGGTTATTTTATAGAATCCGTCCAACATACGATAAATTATTCAAACATTTTGAATATACGATTTGATTACTAATATACATTCTATATATTTTTGATTAATTTGAAAATGCATCCAGTGAAAAATATTCTACGCGCTTATAAATTCAACGTTTACATTTGAACGTACATTTTCCGCATATGCTCGTTTATAATTCTGTTTGATTAAGAACTTGCCCTTATTAATACACACGTACACGAATACATATATATGTTCGTATATAAAGGGTCAAAAGTTTACGAATTATTTATTATAACGGAATTATATCATATCATTTTTAAAGCAAAATAGGTCATTTTAAAAAAGGTCTGTTTTATTTATATTTAAATGAATTATGAAATATTATTGTCTCTTAAAAACATTAAATTTTAAATAATAAAAGCTGAAATGAAAAATGAATTATTAAAGAAGAATAATCATGAATTGAGAATTAAAATATGTTGTTTACCAATATATCCAATTTTGAATTCGGATAACTGTTCCTTTAATGAATAAACACGATTCTTTTAAACACAAATCCTGCAGGATATTTATGAGTTCTCTTTTTACAGTCGGTTTCAACTTTTATCATTGTAAATTACATAAAAAGTCGTAACCAATTTTAAAATAAATTAATTAGTACTTGGCTTACATAATTTCCACAAAACACCAAGCATTACGTATATTGAAAAATAATAAAATAAAAATATATCATTGGATGAGCAGAGGCTAAAAAGTTTTATGCATGATCTTATTTATTTTAAATTCCGTGAGTCGTTTAATTTATTTATGAGTCGTGTAATTAATTTTATGTACACGAGTACATTTTTTCAATAATGTTTTTTCTTTTTTTGTATTCGATTCAAACGTCTACCGGATAAACAACGGGAGACATTATTAATAAATTTGATCATTTCCAGTTACAAGATTGTTTTAGCAAGATGTGCTTTTCAAATTGACTTAACTAAGATCAAAGTTCATACTTTTTTTTGATCAATAACTTTCAGTAACTTTACTCACACAGATATAACCCTTAATATGTTTTAGCCACCGCTGAATGTATGTGAATAATATGTTTTCAGCTATAAGAAATTCAATGACATTGTCAATTCAATGACATGTACATTGTCTGAAGCACATTAACAGTGTCTGTACATAGCTATGTATTCTCACTAGATAATGTTTAACTGATAGGACTAAACCTAATTATGATTAATGATTTAAGATATACTAGGCACTTGTGTAAAACTCTACGTTTTCTCTTTGAATATTATAAATTTAGGTACCAAATTTTCAAGCTGCAATTCGAAGTAATATTCTAAAATAATGAAATAAATTGATCAAATTATATAGAGAAAAAAATATAAATTGTAGAATCTAACAATCTTGTACATTTATCACTAACACATCGGTATAAATATATATATATATATATATATATATATATATATATATATATATATATATATGTGTGTGTGTATGCACATATACGTACATAACTTTATGTGCGTGTGTTTGTATTTGTATTTGAAACACTATAACAGATATGTTTGCATATAATGAAATTGTAAACATTTCAATTTGACTAATTATTTCACACATACAGCATCTATCGTACATACACATCGTTAGATTCACACAGTGTACACGTATGAAAAGGGAATTGAAACGCAATACTGATGCATCGAATCCAACTCCGCTTCACTAAACATACAAACGCATACAAACATATAAACCCCATATACATACTTGGATATTATATTGACTCCTCTAATTAATAATTTCCCTGTTCAGCTTTTGATATTCTTTAAATCTTCTCATTCGGTTTGTTGGAAAACGGATATCAGTTTTGTTTATTTATAGATAATTATACTAGATTCCAGAAAGGTATTATTAAAATGAATAAAATAATAACTGTACGATCGAAATAAAATTTAATTTATTTTATGTACATGAGTACATTTTTCCAATAATGTTTTTTGTGCATAATTATTCAATTTGTTGTACACTGTTTTATGAATCGTTAGAGTAATTTTTACCATGTTAAATTTTATTATACAAAATTAACATTTTTGTTTCAATTATTTCATTAAAATTTATTTCAAAAAAAACAAAATGTTATTACAATTCGAACAATTAAATGCATAATTGCTAGTTTTATATCTGTAATCCTCTTAATGTGTTACTCTGATTATATTACCCTCTTCCAGTATTAGTTTCAGCACATGTTCAAAATATAGGTAGATAACTCCTGATCTAAAATATTCCTGTAGATAAAATATCGGCTGAAACTATTAGTGAAAGATAAACAAATCAAGTTATTCAAAAAGATAAAACAACCAGAACAACCAATTTGAATCAAAATTAATAACTATTTAAAACAATAATAATTATTTAATTTAAATATTTTTATCATTGTTAATCACACAACTTAATTGGCTTTAAATGATGAAATTGAATTTTATTTTTGATACTTAATTATGACTAATGAAATTTTTTTATTAGATTTTTTTTAATAAAAAATACAATCGAATATTTGAAATAAAATATATATAGTATTGAACTTTAAGAAATAATATATATATCTTTTTGAATTTTTAACTCTTTCACTGCATTAATTGTGTGTATCAGTAAAAAATATTTTTTGTTTGACTTACTAACCAGATAACTAAGTCTTCTTAGATACTCACAGGCAGTTTCAAATATACAAAATCTAATAAATTTATGAGCTCTGTTATACAAATAAAGGAATTATTTTGGTTTACATTAAATAAATGTATGCGACTGTTTCAGACACTAACTAGTAAGTCTGAACGAATGTGTTTACATTTGTTGATTAATTTTCTAAATAATTTATAATATGAATCAAAATACAATTATAGAAATTTTAAATTGTCTTTCAGTTACTTAAGTACACTACAGTGTATTATTCATAATATTTTTGCACCACAAAGGCTGTTGTTTTTTAATATCTTTTTCTTCTTTCGTTATAAATTAAACAAATGCACACATGTTTCAATATTACCGAATATAATTACCTTAGCAATATTTCAAAAACATCTTCATTTATAGATTATGTTATATTATTAAAATATGAAATGAAAAAATAAAATATGAAACGAAATGTATACAGGTTGTATATGACAAATATAATGGAATGAAAATAGAGTTCTGAAAATGAAACAACAATTTTAGAATGTTTAAAGAGAAATATATTTTTTTTAAATACCTATTGATTGATAAACAATTAAGAAATATTCTATTTGTTTGATGGTATAGAATTTATTGTTTAGTATTTTAAATATAAGAAGCTATTTGAAGGTGACTTCAAAGTCAAAATCATACATAACAAAAAGAACACAAGTGATTTAATGTAATTAAAATCAACAGGACAGTCCACAAAGGAAAAGAGAAATACAGACTTCAAAATTATAACGTTAACTAAGAGAAACGTTAAGTTCACATCTTATATAAGTATACTGAATAAAGATGAAAGAAAATTCGTAACGAATTTCAAGCTAAAAATATATATTAGGTTAAATTCATATACATTTTTCCATTTGTGGTCCAGAACTGTTGAATGACTAACGCCTAACTTTTGTGCAAGCTCTTCAATTGTTGTTCGTGGTTCTGATTCAACTAACGCCTTCAGTTGGTTTTTATGAATTGTAGAAGGACGTCTGCGACCTTTTTGATGTGTATGTATGTGTGTATATATATATATATATATATATATATATATATGTATAAAATAATAAATAAAAAAAATATTAACTAGTGGTATGCGTATTCTATGAATTGAATAATATGTTACTTTTCAATAGAGACTATTAAGATACAAATAGTGAGTAATATTTAAATTTTTTGAAGTTCTTACTAGTGTAGGCAGTATATTAATACGAATAGAAAAAGTACAATTTAAAAGTTTGTAAATACAAATAAAGAATATGATAAATAAATAAATATGTATGAATAATAAGCGAGCATTTAATTTATTGGGTGTACTCAAGCCTGCGATTTGTGTATTATAAAAATTATATATTATTCATAATTTATATATATATATATATATATATATATATATATATATATATATATATATATATATATATACATTTGTACAAGAGAATTAACCAAATTAGTAAATCATGATGTCAATATAAATATTTATAATTAAAAAAATACCAAGAAAAATTTAATATGAGAATACTAATAACAAAGACATGTTAAATTCATATTTATTATTTAAAATGATTTTATATATATATATATATATATATATATATATATATATATATATATATATATATACATATATATTTATTGTATTTAAGCACTAATAATATATTGTTTTTTCAAATAATAAATAAATGCGTTGCGTTGATTTGTACTACATTTTGAAACCCTTCTAAAAATTTTAAACCTATTCACTGTAAAATAATTAACGCTGAAATAAACAAAGTTCTTAACACTCGAGATAAAAATCTGAAGCTATCTGTTTATCTGCATTAAATTTTAACGTAATCGATTTAACTTTACAAGCACGTTCCTAACACTAATAATCCGCATTGTTCAAAGATGACGAGAGGATGTACAAACTAACGGATATTGTACAAGTTTATATGTGGGAGCTATATATGTATGCACAAGGAAAGATATGTATGCAGTGTCGTCCATTGGAGCGTGTCCGGTTAATCCAATACGGTCAGAAAATAAACAAGAAGGGAGGGCTGTCCCCGTTTTACATTTTACCATCATCCGCAGCAGTCGTCGAAGAGCGTCACTCTCTATGCTCGAACCACCGTCGTTTCCCATCTGTGGCCGTCAAACTCATCTATTATCACTCCCCGAATCGTGGTAATGAAACGGATTTTGACACCGACCTTCCGGCAAACAGTTGTTGGTCTTTACTGAATAATGATCTGCCCTGTGTACCTACATCATAAAATCGATCATACTGTTTCGGACAAATATTGACGATGATGGCGTATAGTACCAGATTGGCATTTGATATGCGGAGAAGCGTTCTTGTTAAGTAAGCAGATAGGTTCGACATTGTCGACGTTCATCAACACGGTTAGTTTGCGTATTTACTTGAACGAATGTACACCTTTTGTCAATAAAACGGATGTTTATTTAGATTCGATTATTTGTTTTTACATGACTTTAAAATTCACTTATGAACTAATACTTTGTATGTACGAAACAAATTATTAATCTTATTAGAAGGCCTATATTAAAATAAATAATTAAATTTCTGATACATAATCAAATTAGAAACCTCGCATAGACAGTTTAATAATAAATAAAAGATTGATATTTTTCATAAGCATTTTAAAATTTTTATGGTACATTAAATTGTTATCAAACAAATTTGAAATACAGATTTAAAATTAATAAATTCCTAACAAGATTGACAAATTATAAACTTATAAACAATAAAAAATATTCAAGATTTTTTATTTATGATTTATAAATTTTATTGAGCAAAAATAGGATTTTAAATATCTACCAATAACTTTTTCTTAATTTTTGTTTCTCTGTCTCTTTCTATATACATACATACATATATATACATATATATATATATATATTATTTATATATTTATATGTATATATACATATATATATATATTTATTTATTTATAGATTTATATATATTCAAACATTATTGTAAATGTAAAATTTAAATAATTTTAATCTCTAGAGTTTCTCTTATGAACTGAATACTGACAAACTATTTTATTTAAATTTAAAATTTAAATTGACGTATTTTTACTGGTATATAAAGTAGTGAAATCTTTTAAAAATCTTTGTTCGTACTGGATACTCAATTATTTATATATTCAACGAAATTTGAAAACTACCTCCCTCTCTAAACCTATCCTCGTACACTTCTTAAATAGAAAATGTTAGTATTATGAAATTAACTACATTTTTGTGAAGTTGTGTACCATTTTTTTAGTTATTTAAATTATTTAATATTTTTTTGGAATTATAATTTATTAAGTATTAAAATAAAATTCACCAAAAAACTATAAACTTTTATGCCAACCCAATATTATAAATAATAGATCCAGTTCGATTTATCCTAATGTATATAAAATAAATATATTTATTTAAAAAAAAAAGATTTAATTTTAAACACTGCTGATTTGTTGAATTAATATCTTAGTAGTATATTTTTATAAAATGTAAGTGTACAATAAAATTAACAATAGTTTTCCAAGTATAAATATTTATATATATATATATATGAACTATATTGTTGATATTTTTGAATTATGATACTTGAAAAATATTTGTATTGCTATGTGTAAAAATTACATTTTTGATCACAAAAATCAATATTTCAATCAATAATTTCAGAGTAAGAGAATACAGAAGAATCACATTTTTCGATTGTATAAACAATTGCAATTTTTTTTTAACAACGTTATATACCCGTAACAACGTCAAACACCCTATTTGTTTTGTAATATAAATTACTTAAATTTATAATTTTTAAGTTTATTTATAAGTGATGAATTATTATGTTAATGTTAAACTCATTAATTAATGAGTTTACTATTAATGTTAAAAACATTTTTTTCTTTTTATTTCTGTTTAAGTAACTACTTGTGAAATTCTGTCATAAAATGGTTCGTTATTTTATAAATATCTAAACGTAATACTAAATTTATCTTTATTAATTGTTATATATGTGTACTTAGTAGTAGAGTTTATAATAATTTGAATTTTGTAATACGAAAAATTAAGTGTTACAATATGAAAATAAATGAAAGAACGTATTAATTTTGTAACGCCATTACAGGCACAATAGACTAAAATGTAAGAGATCAAGTATTATACACAAAATTCGGTATATCAGGCACATTCAGAGAAAAACATCTAAATTCGATTTTCATAAATATTGTAATCTCAATAATGTCACAAATGATCAAAACATTTACATAAATTTGTTTAGTAAAAAGAAGGCAGTTTAAAATATCAGTTTGTTGTTTTAAACCATTTAATGTTTAACTAATACAGCATGAATTTCATCAAAGACTAATGGCTTCAATTGATAATAGGTAAGATTATATTATGTCTAAAAAAAGTATAAAATATTAAGAAAAATATTTTATTTTCAACCGAGACATGAAAGCTTCAAATAAATCACACTCATTTATTATGTAAAAATTTCCTTTTTTATATTTTTGTTTGGAAGAAATTAAACTTAATAGACTGAAGGTGATAATAATTTTATTCCAAATCAACTTCTACCACTAGAGTGATGTATCAAATGCAGGAATAATATTTTTATTAATTTAATGTTGTTCCAAAATGAATATTTATTTAATTATCTGCAATAATGAAAAGCTAATTATTGTTATCAGCCATATAATTGATACAATAAAAAATTAATATAACTTGAAGAATATAGAATAGAATATATATTTCATATAAAAGAAATTTCATTTAATGAAAAAAATTATTAACAATAATTTTTTAAAGTACGCAATTCAATTTAAAGCTCGAAAATGTATGTACCTATTTTTTTAGAATAATAATCCCTTTATAGTTTAATTTCCTTTCATCATTCTAATCATAAATCTATAAATATTTCTCGAAAAGTATGACAATTATAATTAAATAAGGTCTTTTTAATTCGACTTCATACTGATTTATTCATAATAAAAAAATAATAAATATTTTTTCGTTTTAAACCCATAAACGTATATCATTTGAAAAGGCAAATTTCTTGTTAGATATTTTAATTTTTTAAAAAAAATGTTTTCAGATCTATTAATTTTTTTAAGAATTTTATATATTTTCTAAACTTTTACAATATTATATATATATACATATATGTATTTATATATATATATATATATATATATATATATATATATATAAATTTATTATAGTACATATATGTGTGTACAGAAGTTAACGCTTATGTATGATTTATTTGGGTAATGCATTATGAAGGTTGGTCTTGTAGTTGCTCTGTAAATTTTAATAATAACGATATATAATATATATATATATATATATATATATATATATATATATATATATATATTTACATAATCATTGCAAGCACTATGGAAATTAGTGAGCGTATGTATAGAACATAATATATATGTGTGGATATAAATGTGTCAGTGTTCGTCCCTGTACGACAACCTTTTTATTGACAAAGTTTTATTGTTAAAGGTAGAGACAGTCAGCCAACGGACCACCGCTTTACATTGTCGACAGGAATAAAGTGTTATTGTTGTTGTTTCGGTTACCTTTAGGGCGGGTGCGTTGAAACCGATTTAATTTAGATGTTAGCACAGATTTGTCCCAGAGTTTGAAACAATATCCAGGCGTGCGTATATTTTGTAAACGATATATACTGTATTTTCAATTTATATGAAAATGTTTATAAAATAATATTTCGTTTGATGTTCATACATTTTCTTTTTTGCATTAAAGTTTTTGTTAAATGTGTGAAATATATTTTTAATAAAGTTTTTTTCATTCATCTCAGATTTTTCTGTACTTAAGTGATCTGAGGGTACTTAAATCATGATACAAATACAAATAAACAGAACTAAAAGATTATTAATAAGTTATTATTGCATGTTCTAATTAAAAATAAATTAATTTATGTGCGAGTGAAAAAATCATTTATTTTCTTTTTATTATGCATTATGTATTTCGTATAATTTAGAATTGTAATTTGTTTCGTAAGTTTTTTAAGTATTGAGTTACTTATATTTAGGCAGGTAATGAAATTATTTCTAATAGGTAGAATAAACTGATAAAAACGATAGAATTCTTTTATATGTAGTACAAGCATAGTATTTGTGTATATATATATATATATATATATATATATATAAAACAGAAATTATAATTTCACCATAATTATGGATTAAGTGATAAAAAAATATTTTTATATTTTTTGAATACTTGCTATTTTGATATATTTTTATTATATTATCTTCCCAAAAAATAATTCAGAAATAATTGCTAACAAAATAACGTATAAATCAATGAAACAGGTAAAATATTCAAACTCTGTAAGAGAGAATTGAATATATTTTTGATAGACAGACTTACAGTTTAAAATTTGAACATTTCAGTGTATTTTTCAGTTCTATATATTTGATTGAATATGTGATGGGAAAGTTCATGTTATTTGTTTACTTCATATAAAGTGGTTCTGAAAAAATCTCCCTAGCTACTAGCTACTTCTAAGTACAAGAAAAGAATAGTACGAAAACAATTGTGACATTGATTTATCGTTTTTAAAAAAGACAATTCTATTCCCATGGTCGATAAACTAATGGAATTGAGTATATATTTTTAATTTTTGGTGAATAACATTCGAATAGTTTGAAATGATAAAATAAAATTGGATTATAATGCACTTATTAATGACAATTAATCACTATTTTAAGTTAGAGAATATGAGTACAAACAAAAAGTAAATTAGTTGCCAACCACATCTTTCATAATTTATCATCGTGTGTACTTTACTATTTCAAACATATTTTAATAGTGAATGAACTAATTAAAATATAATGAGAAGGAACAGATCATAAATATATAACTTCATTATTTATATTACAAAAACATACATAAAATATCTACTAAAATTAATTATTGTAGCATATTTAAATTTATTCTATAAGACTAAATTAATTTAAAGAATCGATTTTGTATTAATTCTTCGTCAATATTCAACTCCGCAGAATAACAAACTGTAGTACTATCATAGTTATTTTTTTAAAAAAAAAGTGTTAAAGAATAAAACACACACTTCCTGTAATTCCATCCAACATAATTATCATGCATTATCGAATATTAAAACAACAGAATTTTCTCCTATTATTTCTTTTTAAAATACGTAAACTATGATCTCTCTTATATAAATTTTATTTCATCAATTAGAATAATTTATTTTTTCATCGACTATTTTTAATTAATAACATTTTGAGAGTTTCAATCAGATTAAGTATGTATTTTCATATCTCTTTCTCGATATATATATATATATATATATATATATATGTATATATATATATACATATATACATATTTATATATATATATATATGGCTTTGTTGGATATTTCTATCTTTAGGGTCATTATTATTAAACCATATTGTATAAAAATAAGAAATCATTAAACACATGTATAAAACTTCAATCATTAAACTTGTTTAACTTTAATTTGCATTTTTGAAATATGGAATTTATCTCAGTAATCTACCTCACATATCAAAAATGTTTCGCGGTTAGAAAAAAAATGTGTGGAATACATATATATCTACACATATATACCAAAAAAAAACCTCGTATTCACAAAGAAGAACTATCAAACATCAAGAGCTGCCGCACAAACATCAACCTCATCAGTCGTACAACTTCCTCCAGGGCAATACCGGAACATCCACTAGCCACATATATACAAACGTTACGACCATGTTTGGTTGATATGCAAAATGCCCGGAGACCGAGCCATTCGTCATCGTGTCCAATTGAGTTCACTGCCACTCACAAACCAACATCGTTTCCTACAACCAACCGCGGAAGAGAGACGATTATATATGATAGAGTCAGTGTGTAAATTTTCTGTTTCATTTTCTCTATGCGAAATGAAAAGGATCGACCATATTTCAATTTAATTACGACCCAACGAAACGACAAAACAGAAATATCAAATTCGGTTGTCGTTCTAAACAGCGTTGGTGTCTTCGTTCAACGCAACTTTAATAAAATAACGATTCTATTATTGTTGCATTCCGTATGTTGATCGGAGAAATCAGAACAAGGTCGTCGAGAACCCTTTAAAATATATTCAAAGCATCTTTGTTTTGCATGATAATATTAAGGTATTCGTAACTCACCAAAGAAAATGACTACATGTTACGGTGTTCAACGTTTTAACTTTTGATTTGGTTTATTTAATTAATATGCGTGCTTTCTGTCGTATGTGAGTAGCACACAGTAAGAAGCTCAATAGATTAATATATATATATATATATATATATATATATATAAACCGTGAATATGTCTTTTTGAAAGCTGAAGCGTGTTCATTACAAATTTGTTATATTGGTTATCTAAATTTAGATGGTGATTAAAAACTGAGCGTGAAATTGTGTTGATAATGCACAGTGTTGACCGAACCGAGTACTGATTTATCGTAAGCGATACGAATTGGATGTGAAGTTGTGACCCACCTGTATGGAAATCGGTCGTAAAATTTGATTTAATTCTCATGTTTATGTAATACGTTGACGCTCGTATCTGGAACGAACAAACTGCCAAAGAATGTAATAAAATGGATTTCCCTTAACATTACGTGTGTAATAAAATACGAAAAAAATATACACACAGTTTTAATTCATGATACGAAATTGTTATATCGTATAATTAATTTACGTGTGCAAAATGGTGTTCGGTATACAACAAAAAATATAACATTTATCCGATTGTCAGAATGTGGAAATTTACTGTAAAAATTTATAATGTTTGGAAAATTTTAACTTTTGATTCTACCAATATATGGTTTTTAAAATGAAATAAAATTGTAATTTGAACTATATTAAGTCCTTTCGATATTGATACTAATTTTTATTTCTTTTACAACGTATCTCTCTACAAGTTACTCAACTAATATTAGCATATAATAATATCAAAAAGTCATTCTTGAAAGTGATTACAAATATATCAACATATTTTCAATTTTTCATTTTTTTTTTAATACACACACACACACATACACATATATATATATATATATATATATATATATATATATGAACAGCAATGTTTAAAAACGACCAATTTAGTGCTTATTTCAAAATAACATTATAATAAATAGACTGATAAGAAAAATCTTATTTAAAAGTTAACTGTTACTTAATGCAGTAATAGAAGCATTTAAAGATAATGGTGGTTTTTATCATGTAATAACGTGAACTTCCGTAAATAGAACAAACTTACTGAACTAGAACATCATGAATGAAGAGCAAAACAATATGAAATGAATTACTATATAACTGAACCATTTAAAAAGTTATCTAAAATAACAGTATGTAAAAATACGAAAAGTATTCTGAAAACAACTTATTTTACAGGTTTAAAACTGATTCGAATATCAGAGTTGAATTAAATTGAAGTCAATTCGAATTAAATTTAATGAAAAATTAATGAAAAATCAATCAAGTGCTCAATCGATTAAAATAAATACAATTATTATAATATTTTTATCGTTATATTAGATGGTTGGTTGGTTATTGAGGTTTTAGGGCGATTCAACAGCTTAGGTCATTAGCGCCCGAACACAGATTATATTTAAAAAACACTCCCCGTTTGCGCACTTGCGTCCAAATCACCCCTTTATTCGAAACACTAAAGTATGGGTGCTAAACGTTTAAAGATGCTCCATTAAAACAATATTTCTCTCAGTAAGAGATAAAACACATATGAAAGAACTGGACTAGCAAAATACCTAATCTTGATGGGATAATACATATAAATATAATAAGAAAAGATGATACTCATGAGAAAAGTAAAAAACTTAAAATACCGTAATTTGGTATTATGATTCACAGGCCTTTTTTGTGAAGAATACGTTAAAATAAGCCTGAGGGCTTCACATGTATGAGGACATAACATGTTAAAATACCAAGATTAGAAAAACTAAGTTATGTTAGAAAAAACGTTTATGTAAAGTATATAAGAAAAAAATATGAATATTAATTTCATTCAAGTAATTATTACTAAAAAATAAAAATTTGTTTAGGAAATTTATTATTTGAGAAATTTGGAACATAATTTTATTAAAGAAATAAATCATCATTTTTTTAAAAGAATAAACTTCTAGAGTTGAATGAACATGGTTTCTTTTAAAAATATGTTTATGATTTTTCTGATGATAAAATTCTTAAAGCAGAAATTCTTTGTATTTATTTAATTAATTTTTAAATTTGCAGATTTTATATTTTAATTTTACAGGAGATTTGCTTTCAAATATTTTAGAATTTATAATGTATTTAATTTTTGACCCTTTCGCTGCTATAGTTCCCTTTAGGTGTTCAATTGATATTGTCGAGATAGAGCTGTTGATGCCTAAAGGCGTATATTTATTATCTAACATGTTAATTGAATACAAGTCAAAGGCTATCAGATGTATTATATTTCCAGTTCTCTCTTTGAGTAAATATATCTGTCGTCTACAACACACGCTCTGGATTAGATTTCGCCGCAGGCGTTGATGACTGACTAGGAAAGAGTTAATAACTGTCTTTCTTCAAATAGATAATAATAATAGTTTATAATTTTTACACTAAAGATATAAGATGCACTACAGAATATTGTATTAAAACCATTCAATCTGATCTTTGTATTTAGAATAAACTCTAAAAAATTTCTGGAAGTAGATCAAAAATAATTGGATTTTAAAAAATTTGTATGAAGAATAAATATTTTTAAAAATTTCTATACCTCTCATTTTTGTAAAAAAAATGTGAACTAGAAAAATCTTTTAAGTCAAATAGTTTCTTCTACGATTGGCTTTTACTTTCATCATTTTCAGATAAAACTTAAATTTTAATTCCATTTCGACCTGAGAATGACGAGAGTTTATTTCAATTATATTAAACTTTAAACAAATTCGCATAAAACTATAATTAAAAAATTTAATATCTAAAAATATATTAGATCATTGACTTTTAAGAAGCCTTTTTGGAGTAAAATAAAGTAAAATTAAATATGTAGAAACTGAAACAAATACAATTATATTTTTTTTAAAAAAATATTATTCATTTTCAAAGACAATTTTAAAAATCTTAATAAAAGTAATTAATTACAAATATACTAATTTTATTACAGCTTTTATAGTTTTTTTTTAAAAAAAGATCTATTTCATTTTACCGAAATCAAATTGTTGAATTGCAAATCGATATGATAGATTAACCACGCATAATTCCTTAACGATCATCAAATTAATTATTGTAAGTCATTCAACTACACCGGAAACAAATTGAATACAGATCAGTGTTCCAATGAGTGCTTTACAGAAACTAGAGCAAAATGTATCTTTGTATATGAGAGCATTTACAAGAAAATGGTTTACATTTCGAAGACATTGTTTTCGATGTCCTTTGATGTAAATCCTTCAAGAAGCTAGTTACATAGAGTATATTATTATTATAATTTCTTACTGGAAAAACGGCTTCATAGCGTTGTATAAAACATGAAGGACATTTACGTGCCCCTGTTTGTATTATTTAGGATGTGAGTGAAATTTAAAGTAACTTTTTTTATTTTTTCTTCTCGAAACTAATATTTTAATAAGCTTAATACGTATCTAGAGAATATGCGACGCGTACAACATAAACAGTAAATACTCTGAATCCACAATAGAATAATATTTCAAGAGACTACGGTGGAGCGTACGATCCAAGCTGATTTTATGGAACAAGTATGGCCATTTTAAATTGAAGTGGATGTTCGAGTAATGTTTTACATTGTGATTCTCTATGCGTATAAATTGTTCGTCGTCATCTGAAATAACATTTTACCGCTGTAATATTCAAATTATGGTTTCAACTAAGTTCACATCCGTTTTGACATAATGTTACGATGATGTAGCCGCAGCCTCTGTTGTATTGCCGCTGTGATACATTAGTTTTGGTGTGGGTGGTACGTGTGCGGGTGAGTGGGTCGACTGCTTGGATGGGTGTTCGGTTTTGACGGGCGAAACCCGGCCTGTCGGTCGACAGGCCGGTCGGGACGATAGGTGGTGGCTGGTTGTGGGTGCGTGCGTGTACATGTTTACATAAATATGTTCAAAACATGACAAAGCCCGTTGTCGAAAGTCGAGCGACACACGTCTTGGGAAATCTAGAATTCAAAATGTAGCAAATTAACTCGAATATATTATCGTGCACTATTAAAATATTAAATTGTTTTGACAGTTTTTCGGCACAAGACGTTTAACAATCGAATCAGCACGTGGTTTCGGATACGCTAGTAAGCTTCGTCACTAATTAGATTTTTTTAAAAAAGTTAATTAGTTTCGGAAATCAATGCTCGTGAGAGGTATAGAATGATGAACTACGTAGAATTATTTACACTAGCGTAATTTACAATTAAAAAATACCTAGAATTTTATACTTTCCGTGAAACAAGATAATTTAAATATTAAAATAAATAACAAACAATTTTAACACCTGTATAAGTATTACTGAATTTTACATCATTATTTAAAATATTACTGATGATATTCCCAGTCATGTGTATCTCGTTAATTCTTAAATAGATCAATAATATATTTGGCTGAAATAAACATGCCTACTTATTAAAAATTGAATTTTATTATAAAAAGAATGATTTAAATAAAAAATAAAAAATATTTTAATTACTAAATTTTGTGTAATAAATAAAATAATTTTGAATTTGATTTGTTGTTAAAAAAAGAGATCATTTGACTCAGCAAAGTCAAGAAATAGTGACTTATAAGTCA
This sequence comes from Acanthacorydalis orientalis, assembly GCA_034766995.1. NCBI lineage: Eukaryota > Metazoa > Arthropoda > Insecta > Megaloptera > Corydalidae > Acanthacorydalis > Acanthacorydalis orientalis. The sequence continues at coordinate 11,388,086 of CM068321.1, read as the reverse complement.
ATGGCAAGTATTACAAAAAAATTAATACAATTCAAATATTCCACACAGAGCTACATTATTTCAAAGTAAAATTGATCAGTACATTTATTACAAGAATTACACTCTATCTTCAAGTACATTATTTCACTTTGGATAAGTGAAATCCAATCAAAAATTCAAGCATTCAGCTTTCATTTTAAAGAATAAGCTTCATAAATTTATATAATGTGCTGTCTTCTTGAAAGTAATCTTTCCTAGTCTATATGTACTGGTTCCATTGTTTTACTTCGAAGTCAGTTTTAGAATGCAAGTTCTACAGTTCTATTATTATGAATAGTTTAAATCTCATCTATTCTCATTCTTTTAGCTTCATTTTTATTTTTAAAAATTAAAGAAAAATCACAGAAAGGAAATTTATGCAAACATAACATATATGATATTACAGGAATGTGTTTTTCTGTAAAAAATATTTAAAATAACAGCAGTGAGTTGAAAGAAGTCAGTTATGTTTTTTTTTGTGTTTATGTATATTTAATGGTCAAAAAGTAAATTAGAATTTTAAGTGGTATTAATTCAAATAGAGAACAAGATACTGTAAAGTATAGAAAAATTTTCATTATTTTTTTTCATTCTTCTCGCATTAATATCCATTTAAGAATTTATTGGTTGTAATCTATAGATTATGGTTCGTTATCAAAATGCACAGAATCAATAATCAAAATTGATCAAAAATCAATTATTGAATATTTTTATCATAAATGTATGTTTTCTTTTGTGAGGTGAGTAAAAAAATCTTTTGTGAAAGCCACTTTAGCTATAGTCTCAAAACTATGTTGTGTGTGATGTTTTCAATATTACTTAACTTTATAAAGAAACTGGTTAATTATATAAAATTTCAAACAGAAATATTTTACTTAAAATAAAATACAATAATTAAAGAGCTTTTACAACTAGTGACTGTAAATACTTCATTATTAAAAAAAATCAAATTATTTTTATTCAATTTAAATAATTGAAATTACCATTACTACTTTATTTTAGTTATGTTAAATTACTATACTCAATAAAATCCACTGTAATACATACTTATATATATAAACTGTAATCCTTAAAAAATATTTGAGATGATTGAATGAATTTACTTCAAACATTGATAAATATAATAACTTAAACGTAGTCAAACTTTTAAAAAGTATTTAAATCTTATGAAAGAAAGAAAAATCGAAGACATTTAAAATTTTAAAGTAACTTCCAACTCATATATCAAATATTTTTCACGCTCTGTGAAACACAGAAAAAAACTAATAAACACTAAACATCCCTATAAAAACCGAATTGGAAACAACATCGAACACTGTCGTAAATTTAAAGATCATAATTCAAATTACCATTATTTATGGAGTGTAAGGAACGATCTTACGCATATTACGTTGAAAATTACGACAGAAGAAGGAAAAGAAACCGGCATAATCGTATTTATGAAGATATCTTCGTGTTTTTTTCTAGTACGTGTGTATATACGCTTGTGTGAGTATGTGTTGTGTTTGTGTTAACGGCGACAAGGACGTTACGTCGGAGTTCTCTTTTATTTAGTCAGACGTCCGAAACAAAAAATAAAAAAGGCTTGAACCAGTAGCGTGTAGACGAGCCCATATAACACAGTTTCATTCTATAATGTATAAGTATTAAAGTCAAAAGAAATTTTCCGGTCATCCATCTTGTCGTCGTGTTTGCCTGCCTGCCTGGCTGGCTGACTGTATAACTCTGACTGGCTACGAGCCCTGCCTGTTTGCTCGCCGAGGTCGCCAGGGATTAAAAATGCTCTTTGAGATTTTATTTATTTCGCTGTATAGGAAACGTGTAGAATTTACGGCAGGCAACTTATACCGTATAGCACACCTTATGCTGATGCAGAATTCAAATAAAAAATATATGCACTTTCGTAAAACCTGAATATCTGCAGATATATTTGCATATATGTACAAATATGAATTTATATTTATAGATATGTCATACGGGAATACGTACAAATATAGACGTACGTGTTTATGATTCAAATAAATACATATATTTGGTCAAAAATTTTCAATAAATGATAATTGATCTTTTTTGATTCTTGATTATGGGCATTTAGATGGCTATTCAATCATTTCCAGAGTGCTAAAGTAGAGAAATTCTGGTTTGTAGGATGAAAAAATAAATAATTTGTGAAAAAGTAAAATTAAGTCAACTAAAACGAAAATATGAACTATTCCGGAAAAAAATAAGAACTGAAATGCAATCCCAAGCTTATGCCAAATATGTGTAAAAAAAATTATCCGTACAGCTGCCTTCATTTTGGATGAATACGTGTCACAGACAATTAGTGATAAAAATAGATAATGTTTTCTTTAGAATATATAAGTTTTTAAAATTAATACAAAATTTTTTCATATCACTTTATTATTTTATGTTAAACGATTAAAGAAAAGGTGTGCTGACACCAAAAAGTCTATTAATTGATATAATTTTCGTATGTAAATTTAAAAAGAAATATAAACACAGCTCTACATTGAAATAAATATGATTTTATAGTATAAATCAATTAAATTCCTGATAAAGTTTTGAATATTTAAAAAATCTTTTGTAATCAAATCTCTTAATTTACTAATCATTTTTTACAAATATGTTATATATATATATTATATATTATATATATATATATATATATATTATATATATATATATTATATATATATATATATATATTATATATATATATATATTATATATATATATATATATTATATATATATATATATTATATATATATATATATATATATATTATATATATATATATATATATATATATATTTATAGTTACACTAATCATTTTAAAGGAATAAATTGAAAAAGTAAATTACAAAAACATTAATTACATAAAAAACATTTGTCAAAATGATAAAATGATTACCATTATAAATTCATTTAAAAAAGTTTTTATAACAAAATTAAATTTCCATACATCGATGCAATCAAATTGACATAATTCAAACAAAATAAGTATCCAATTAAAACAAGTCTAAAATTCTATCTTGATTTTTAATTAAAATAAATGTTTATCATAACATTATTAAATCATTATAAAGTTTACCCAACGAACTATAAAAAAATCACAGCAGTACCAATATAAATTATGTCTGTACACTTTAATTACATATTGTACAACACTATCTCGATGATGTTATTAACTTACTTGTCTATTCGTTACTGCAGAATGTGTTATCGGAAATATTTTATTTTGCAAAATAGAGAACAACACCGACGTATCGCCTGCAGCGAATATAATTATAAGAACATCTCTGTTTACAGCAAATATAATATTCCGCACAGTTAGTATAAAAGCATCGTTGAATTGCATTACACTGCAAAAGAAATGCATTCGGTTTGTGTGCAGACAGTTTTGTAAACATCCGACAGTGGAATATAAAACGATATGCAATTTGATCATATATATATATATATATATATATATATATATATATACCGATAAATAGAATAGAATAAAACGTAAGTATTATTAGAAAACTTTTATTTCTATTAATTAATTTATAATTTTGTAACTTTTATTTTTTTTTTAGATTTTTAAGTGAAATTACTACGAAATGCAAGAAAAAAAGATTGTATCCAAAAAATTATTATATCCATTATCCATTATTCAAATGTTAAGGGGTTTCAAAGTTGTTCTCTACAAAATAGTTTTCATTGACTTTAATTCATTTTCACAAATGAATTCTTCCATCCTGCAAACCAAAGAATTTTTTTCTGAAAAAACGTCCAATAAATCATTTTTGATTGTTACTTATACGCATTTCGATGATGATGTTATCATTTACAGAGCATCGAGGTATAATCAAATTTGAACCTATAACGCAAATTTCAATTTTTTTCTTTCATACTTTGAAATATTTTTGAAGTCAATTTCGGGAATGATCTTTAAGTATTAAGTTGTACTCCTCTTTATGTACTCAATTTCATCGAAATGTTTTCTTTTCAGATATATTTTTAGTTTCAATTACAGAAAAATGTCACAACTAGTAAGGTTTTAAATTAAATCGAGTACACCATCGTTGTAATTTGATTTTAAACAAATAATTGTTTCTTTGAGTAAAAAGGGTAAATTAACATAATAAATAATTCACTTGTAGGACAACAACTGAACTTTTCTTACAATTTGTTTCTAATTCTCTTAAACGCCCTATAATATTCTTATAGGCATGAATATAGAAATAACAGTAATTGACTGGCAATTTCTGTTCTAGATATTTTTAATGTAGAATACCTTTAATGTTAGAAAAATATTTCATATTATTTTCAATTTAGAAAGTGATCTTGTCTTCTGGTCTCTTGTTGTTTCTACTGGAAGTGTTGGATTTTAAAATTCGGGTCTTATTGGAACACCCGTGATTCGCCACGTTTTCTTTTTTAAATATTTTAAGAAGGTCTGTTTAGATTTCAACAGATATCTTATTTTCCCATCAGACCTTTGAGCATATTTTTTATGCATTCCATTTTTATGCATTCCATTTTTATGCACAAATTTTTGATCAAATGCTTGCGATCTGATTCCTAATTCAGTTTAACATCTTATACATCATTCTATTAATCGAGGAGTGGTCACCGCGCGAAATTTCGACAATTTTGAATATCTTCATCAATGTTTGTAGTTTTAGAACGACTTGATTTCGAAGTATGGTGCTCAATTTCTCGATTATCTGGAAATCTTTAATGCCATTCAAAAAGGATAATATTTTGTTGTTATATAACCATGAACATTTTTTGGTGTAATGTGAATTTTAGTTTTACTTTTATTATATTCAAGTAAAAATTTGAAATTAATTTTTTTCTATCGCACATTTCTGGCGATGATAATAAAATATATTCTATAAAAATAAGTGTAACTCAAACACTATTTTCTAGTTTTCACCGTATGAAAACAATTAGGACCAGGCAAGACACTGCGAAACAACACACTATAAAGAGTATTACATAAGTAATATTAATCACTCAATCTCATTCCTTTATTGTCACACCCCAAACTCGACGATAAAGATACTAACAACTATGCAGTTTTGTACTTTGTTGTGTATTCAATTTTGTTTTTTAAATTCAATTATTATTTTCAATTTTCATAATTTACTGAATTATTATAGATTCAGGTTAATAAATATTCATAAAAAACATCATTTAAAAATGGTATATTTAAATACTTTCTCTTTTAAAATGAATATTTTTTATTGATTTGTCTGTCATATTGTTTACCTCTTAAATAACAATAATAAAACAATATAGAAACAATGAATATTTAATTTATGCGTAATAAATTAAAATTCGATTATTAAAAAAGGTAATTACTTTCCATCCTATTTATATTTTCATTCATAATATTCTACCATGAACTTTAAATATTCATTTTGTAAATAATACTATATATATATATATATATATAAGATTATTTACAAAATTAATATTTATGTCATATATATATATATATATATATATATATATATATGTATACTTTATTATTTATTTTGAATTAATATTGATTCGCTTAGCCTTATATATCATAAAAAAATAAAAAATACATTAATAAATAACTAAAAGTCTTACAGTTATTTATGTTTAAAATCTTTTAAGAAGAAGTTATTTATGTTAGAAATCTCTTACCAAAAATATATTGTTTCTACACTTTATTTGTAATTAATTTATGTCTGTAAAATAGGAATGTCTCAAAGACACAATTAAATATAATTAAGTTTAAATTTTGTCTCACTTAAATTGTAATTTCAATTGAATAAACAGAAAATAAGAGAATTTTTGATTAACGAGTAAATCAAAAATTGTTTTAAATAAATTCTAACATAAATAATAATTAAGAACATCTGATTAAAGTCAATTAAATAACAAAAATTATTACTTGATGATTCTTTAAAAACACAAATAAAACATTAAATAAAACAAATAAACAATAAACAAATAAAACATTTGAAATTCATTTCAAATTAATTGAAATTAACTTTATAGGATGTTGATTTCTCTAAAAATAAATACGTTGTAAACATGATAAAATTCCATAGGGGTTAATTAAACGGGTTAAAACGTATACGAGTATTTTATAAATTAAAACTGAGCACATTAATGATAAACATATAAAAAAGTGTACGGAAATGCTCTTAATTATCTTTATATTTGTCTTTTAACGAGTTTCATGTTCAGTTAAAATAAATTGAAGGAAAGTGAGCCTAATGAAAATCTGCATTAGTGGGTAAGTATTAATTTATCTTTGGTGACGCTTCTTTTACTTAAAATAATTGTTACTTTCATATATATATTTATATAGGTTTTTGTATAATAGTTTGTGGGTAACTGAAAAATTCGTCTGTGATAGTGTTAATTAATTAAAGTAATTATTGAAATGCTTAATCACTTATCATTTTGTATCCAAAAAAAATCTGTAAAAAGTATGTACTGTTTTACAATCAAAACAACTTTGCGTACTATACACTAGTATTTAATAAAATTTTAGCATTATATAATAATACATATTATATTTAACTAAATAAAAATGTTGACTGAAACCTTTACAATATTTTCAATTAAGTATTTCATTTCAATTTTATTTTAGGAATAATTGTTAGTAATTGATTTTTCTAATTATTTATATCAAATATTCGAATATTTATTTTTAATTATATCTCTCACAAAATCTTATTTTTAGTATCAACACGGAAGATAATTTATAAAAGTTTAATCAAGACATTTGCAACAAAATAAAGCAAGAAAATTATTTTTTATTATTCCCCCATTTTGTTTAAAAATATATCTTGTGAAAAAGTTATATGATAGTATATATTAGGATAAGGATGTGTGTGTGTGTTATTGATTCAAAAATTGAAAAAAATCCCTTTACTATTTGTTATAAGTTCGAAAAATATAATTTATTAAAATATTTCATATAAATTTATATATACTCGTATATATATATATATATATATATATATATATATATGTATAAATGTTAACAAAACTTTTTGGAAACACACAATTTTAAAATCAGTTTATTAATTTATTTTCCCAATTCAATACAAGTGAACTCAAAAGTTAACCTTTGCAACTAATCCAAGACGATGAAGCATCTCAACAATGCATGTTTCAGAAACATTGAAATTTACAGTAAACTCTTGAATTGTTATACTATAATCAATAGTATTGTCTGTAACTCATCTTCATCAATCACTTTTAGCTAACAAATTTCGTGGAAAATCACCTAAACTAAAATTACCTGGCTTAAACTTCTTAAAATGTGTTTGACACATACAAACTTTAATAATACCATCCCCACATATTACATATAGGCTTTACAGTTAATATATCTTTAGTTATTTGATAAATTTTGGTAATAGTCCTTATAATTTTAAATTTGATGTAATAATTTTACTAATTATAATAAATTTGTTGAATATATCAATTTGTACTGAATTTGTACAATATTTACTTAAGCTTAATGTCTCATTGGGTTTGAATAAATCTAAAAGTTATGGACGCTTGTCTTTAGAAATTCAATAAAAAATATAAGATATTTAGAGCTTTGATAGTACAAATATAGAACTTTAAATTGTTAAGTACATAATTATTAAGTATATATAAATAGCGTTTATTGTTTTTTCATCAAATTTAATTTATTTAGAGTGCATTTATCTGATATAAAAATGGATTTTATGAAGTAATACGAAAGTTAACTAAAAAGAGAAATAATTTGTATTCAGAGTTCTATTGTATAAGTATATTCTTTATGCAAATATTTAATAAAGTGGTTTTTAATTACTGACTTTATAATGGTTAGATTCACATATTTTTAAAAAATTGTATTCCTTTTCATTTTTTTGTGAATTTTAAATTAAAAAATAATTATTATTATTTTCAGTTGTACAAAAATGAATAAATTGTTGATTTATTGAAGATACCGTTGAAAATTCTGCAAATATTAATATTAATGAGATTATTAAACGCAATATCTAACTTGGCTAATTAATTGTATAATTAGATTCGGCGTGTATTGTCTACGAGGCATGTAAATTGAATGCCGAGTGTGTATACTAATTAATGTATGATTGACGTCCGAATCATCGGACCGTGCTAATTGGGCATTTCGCTAAGACGGATATCGAATGTCAGACATGTGTGCGTACTGTGCGTGCAGTGTATGCGTGTGTATGCGCGTGTGTGTGTGTGTAAATACACACAGAGTGGAGGCTGTGTGCCGTATCTCGTCTTGTGTAGATGCCAGACGCGCACTTAACCATCCGGAGAAGCGTTCGTCAGATATCCTCGTCAGCGGATGGATGGTGGTGGTGCGGCATCAGCGCTGTTGTTGTGCCTGCCATGTCGACTCCTGTCGCTAATTAGGTTGTCATTGCCGACGAAATATTGTTGTTTCGGGACGATTGCTCAACAAAATATCTCATAGTCAGATTAATTGTTGTTATTAATGAAAACGTGTTGCTTCCATGAACGTTTCCATTTGTCCGTCGGGCGAAACAACGCCAATTATACATGGCGCAATAACTTATCTCGAGAATCCACCCTCCGTTTGAATATCACGTTCTCGTCGACGTGAATAATAGTTACGAGATGACGGGAAATTAAGATTTCATATTAAATATTTATTAAAAAGATGAGAAAGACAGGAAGAACAATTGCGAACATCGTATTTATAAAACAACATCTCGACTTTACTTGTCGAGATTACAAGTCACCGGCGACAAAAATAAACTTAACGATGATCATAAAAAGTTTAAGTTATCCTTATATATTATCACATTTCAGGATCAATTTTCTTTGAGAGGAAAGTCATTCTCATCTAGTTAAAACGTTAATTAATAAATAGTTGTTTTGTTTCAAAACAAGTATTGTGTTTGAAAATGAATTTCAACAAAAAATACATTTTTATTCAATTTAAAAACAAAAAAGTATTAATATTAAAAATGCTATCAAAAAGAAACAAAATAACATTTGTATTTTTTTCACAAAACAAATTTAAATTTATGAAATATTTGTATTACTTTCATTTTGAAACAATTACAAATTAATTGAAAATATTGAAATGTAAAAAAAATGTTGATTATTTATAATTTGTACAAAATATATACAAATGAAAATATTTAATTTTAATACACTGAAAATGTTATTGATTTATAGAAAAATACATTAATATTTCAATAATATTCATTAACACTGTAGCTCTATTCACTTTTTTTTAAAAAAAAACAATTTTTTACTCCTCTACAGAATGTAATAACCTTCCAAACAATTTTTCTAGTCAAATCCATTTAAAAGTGCATATCAATAATAATTTAGTATATAATTAAGTATATAATTATTAATAAATATCTCATAGAACGACAGACTTAAAAAATGTATACAAATTTACATCACAAATATTTTTATTGTACTTTGGCTCTTTCAAGCATCGTCTTTAAATTGCACATAAGCAACAAAGAATAATAATTTATTGAATAATTTTTCTTGAAATCTTGTTTGTGATTTATTAGAAGAAAATAAATTCATTTGTTAATTTGAATTTATCTACAGGGTCAGATCTGTATTTTAACAGATACAGTTATTTAAAAAAGAATTATTTTCCAGAAACTGGCTATAATAGAAATGATTAAAAACCACAATTTTTAAAAATACCATAAACATGAACGATAAATGATATCAGATACAATATTTTTCTATGAGAATGTCCAGTTATCTTGATTTCGATATTATGAACAAACGTTTCATGTTTTTATTAAACATTCAAAAATTTCAAATAATAAAAACTTACATTTCTCGTCACTTTATCCGCAGGACAAATTTCATGGTGACGAGAATGTTTGCTTTGTCATCTCATATATTTCAAGTTTAATTCATTAAGTTTCGTTCTTATGTATTTTTTATGTTTAAATATATTATGTTGTAAAAAATTATAAACAGTTTTTTATTTATATTTTTCTGTCAATTTTTGAAGGGTTATATACTAGTTTCAAATAATTTCGTTTTATGCTATGCTCTCAATAGTAAATTTATTACGAACTATGACTTTATTATTACTATTTAAATCTGTTTATAAATTTTAAAGACAGCTTTGTATTATATATATATGAAACATTAATTTAACTTTTTATAAATAATATGATTTTTTTAAATATATTATTATTTTATACATAGTAATATAAATTATTAATCACTGTGTATTGAATTCTATAAAATGACAAAGTATTATTATTAATAAAAAGTGAAGATCCCATTATATTGTTTTTCTTTGTTAGTGCGACTATATTTTACAATATTAAATTGCAACATCACTGTTCAATTAAGTACTGTATACAGATATGACATGTATATATCCGATTATAATTAATTATATGCATGCAGTGATTATTATTAATTAAATAGTTATACACTAATAATCAAGAGCAAGTGATGTTAATATACATGTGCAATATTTTTTTTATTATAACTGTAATTAACTCGTTTTAAAATCATATATAATATAATTGAAGAATATATATATATATATATATATATATATATATATATATATATATATATATATACATATCATTTGCAAAGAAGTAATCTTTCAAAATATTTTAATTTTGAACATAAAATGAACTAGAAGAGTTGTATCGTTTTATAATACTATTAAAAATCGGATTTTCTAGAACCTACTACTTTAAAAATGATAGCATCAACATCTAAGTACATATAAATAACAAAGTATTAAATAATATTTCAATCAGAATGAATGTATTGTGTGTTGTAATATGTTACATATGGTAGTGAATTTAATCCTAGCACCGAACACATTAATTAAATCATAATATAATGTTTGTAATTTGTTTACAAATTACAATAAAAGTGTTCACAATGCCAATATATATATAATAGTTAATTATATGAATATTGGAATAGATCCTATTGTATAATTAGAGTAGCCGAAAATATAATATTTATACAAATAATTATAATAGTGAATAATAAGGTAATTAATTGATAAATAATATATTAATAATTGGTAAGTTATTTATAGTTAACATTTTATATTATTCACTCATCAATTATTAATAACCAGTTATGAATAAACTTCTTGAATAAAGGTGTGAATAACAGCAATATGTTTTTATGTATCTTTTTAAAAAATCAAACAAGTGTTAAAAAATAATATTCATTTTACATCAAATTAACTATTTGTTAATTTTAGGTGGGTAGAAAAATAATTGCCGTTTATGACCTTCAATTTAATATACATTTTTCTCATATTTGATTTTCCTAGTTCTTTAAGTTGTCCAGAACTGTTTGATGACTAGCTCCTAACTTTTGTACAAACTCTGGAGTTGTGCGTGATTCTGATACAACTAACGCATTCAGTTAGTCGTTATGAACTGAAGAAGGCCGCCCGCTACCTTCTTCATCATCAAGGATCTTTTTCCTAGCACAAACTTTTTGTAACCACCATTGCACCGTACGGTTCTTAACAGAACCCATACCAAAAGCATAGTTTAATTTACAAGCAATTTCTGCTACTTTACCACCAGTTTTGAACTCGTACAACAAATTGATCTTATTTGTTTCTTTTCCATTTTTATTTCAATAGCTCAATTTGAAGCAAAATTAATAATAAAACAGTCGATGTTACCAAAATACGAACCGAAAAATGCACTTTCAAATGATATTAACATGAACACGAGGAAATGACATTTTCACAGAAAAAAAGATTAGTATTCAGGAAACAAAAACCGCAATTATTTTCCTAGAAACCTAAGAAATAGTAAGTGTAAAATTATTACTAAGCTTAAAATATAATAAGTAGATGAACTATCTGACACGTAAAATATTATTTAAGATATTAGAAGTATTATAAATATAACAAATACTTTTTTTAAATTATATGTAATTTTAATACTAGTACTTGTTGTTTTGTCTTGCTACATAACTTTTATTATAAAATCATTTCATTACAATTTTTAAAACGACTGTTATTAAGCACTGATGTTCTATGATTAGTTTCAATTTATATGACCGTTAAATAAATTGAACTGTGAAGTAATCTGCCTGATGATATCGAAATTCCAGTCATCAAAAATGAAAATAATAGGAAATATTTAACTAAAATGATCGAATAAAGTACATGGCTAGTATTAAATTATATAATTCGAATATTAAAATATGAAGAAAGAAATATTTATTTCAAATATTTAAATTTATAGTTAATTTTTTTGATTTATTTTTATATCTTTTATCATAAGTATTCCTACACAGATATTTTGACACTTAAGGATTAAAATTGTTGTGCACTTAATACGAGACGTCTTTTCGTTCAAAAAGAAAATAAACAATGTAATAATTTCGATTAATAATTTCGTTGAAATGAACAATGTATATAATTTTATTAAAGCTTTAAAAAGAAATTAATTTGTATTGAATGTGATTTTTAATATATATATATACGACTAAATTATTTTTAATTGTATATCTGTTTACAGATATTATATCTTACTTTATCGAATACAGATATAAGAAATTGTAATAATTATAAAATTAACAGGAGTTTTGTATATTTTAATGGTCTAAAAATAATATTTTTCTTCTTGAAATAAATCTTCATATAATTCGTATATTAATGCATTTAAAAAAGATTGACTATTAAAAATTAATCTATTAATTCGACTATTTCTTATTTTTGTACTTCAACAAAATATAATTTATAAAATCATTTGAAGTAAAAAATTCAAAAAACATTTTTTAAATAGACGCCAATGGAATAATATAATTGTTTGTAAAATATTTCAAATATGTAATTTATTTCATTTAAAGTAAATAATTTCAATTAATAATGCTGTTTATAATTAAGTAAAGATTTAATTTCTTGTAACATTATTAATACAATATTACCCAGAGAACATTAATTAAAAAATTCTAACTAAATATGCCATTACAATTTAATTCTAACACTGCGGTGAAGTTCCCTTTCCCAAACAAATTGTTCATTCATTATAAACTACAAGAATGTTTCTGATCCAAATAGTTCAATAATTATTTATTGATCCTTTCTGAAAGTTGCTTATGTATATTTGAATAGCGACTCCATCTGTTTCAAGTGGCTAAGAATTAGATCAAATACAGATAGTAGAATCAAAGTTCAAATAATATTGAACCAGATATTTTTTTTGGTTCAATGTCGAGTTAAAAATTGTTCAAAAAATAATAACTGTCGATAAATTTTCTAAATTTGATTGAAAATAATTAAATTAAATTTCTTAAACGCTTTTTTATATTAAATTAAGATTTTTTATTATAACCAGTATTGTGAAATTATTAAAATAAGTTAAAAAATATTATAATTATTTACTTATGCAAAATTTGTGGAATTTTCGAAATGATATATTAATAATACTTGTCACTTAAATTCAAAAAATATTTCTGTTTGAAGCAAAACATTATTAGTTCATAATACTTTTTTTAATATATATATATATATATATATATATATATATATATATATATCGTGTACATGTATTAAAAATACTAGTTTAAATTAAACTTTAATGAATATATTTTATAATCAATAAAGATAATTATATATAAAAAGCTACGTTGAATGTAATAAGAAATAAAACTCTTTTTCAATATAATTTTGGTTTCAATACTTTTATTCGACTTACTGATAAATAATTTAAATAAACAACATGAATATTTTTTGTGACAGAAACCAAATAAAATCTCATATCTTATGAAAATATTTAAAGAAACTTTCTTTTGATTTCCATAATTTAATTTAAACAAAGTACGAGATAAAAAAAGGACGATAAGAAATCATAATATTGTGGAATTTGATTTGATGTAACCAACGTATCGTACAACCAAGGCACCAATCAAATTCGCCAAGATAAACTGTTTTTTGTGATTGTACGAGGGCCTGCAGACATCATTCGGTTTTCATGAAACCTGACGAAGGACAAATCAATGGCAAATATTACATGAATAGAACATGATCGTGTCATGACCTTTCTGCGGAATATTATCCATCGTGAACATGATAATAGTTGGGCAAGTGTGCATGATGGTTGTAAAAAATTACTTACTCGACAGGAATATGTATATTCCCGGTCACTAACTAATGAGTTGTGCGTTGTTATAGCTTTCAAAAAGAAAAATGGTCCACTGAAAAATTACTCATTTCAGTACGTTTTTTTTATTACAAAAAAATAATAACTTTTACGTTCTGTTCACATATTTCACTAGTGATGTTTGTTGGAATGTAATCGATATTTTCATAAATACTGATGAAGTTCGTTTATCAAAACAAATAATATTTAAACGTTTATTAAAAACGATAATACACTATAAGTATGGGATCGTGAACATGAAAACGATTTGTTATTCCATTTTATTTAAATCTCATTGTCTATTAAAATCATAAAAAAGGAAATTTTTCCATCCACTGGATTCATTATTATCTTTTTAAGTATATTTTACAGTATATTAGGTTGTTAAATAATTTATTTCTTTAAATAAAACATTTAAAAACTAAAAGTTTCATCATTTTAAATGATATATTTCTTAAGTAAAAAATAAATTCATAATGATTTATTCTTAACTTAAAATATTTGTATCTAAATTTGATAATTGTCCTTTAAAAACCACACAGATATTCTTTAATAATTAATTACTATTTATGTTTATTGTTGTTTATGTGCATTTTTATGTTAATATCACAATTCTTAAAATATTAAAGAACAGGAAAATATTTTTTTGTATGCAAGAATTCTGAAAATGATAGATTTTCCATTAAAATTTGTACAAATAGAATAAAAAGAAAAAATAATTAATTACTGAAGAATATCGATCAGAAAAAATGTGTGTGAATTGTGCAGATATTAATATGTATTTGTAAAAATGAATATATTTACAGTCATAAAAGGTTATAACTATTCAATAGTTTTTATAAATGAGTCACAATAGAATAAAGTGACTATTAGGTTGTTAAGAAAATAATTGCAGTTTTGGTTTTTTGAATTCTAACCTTAATTTTTTTCAATGAAAGTGTCATTTAATCGTGCTCATGTTAATATTATTTTAAAATGCATTTTTTGGCTTGTATTATGGTGACATCGACTTTGGGTGTTATTATTGATTTTGCTTCAAATTGAGCAATTAAATTAAAGATAGAAAAGAAGCAAATAAGAGAAACTTTTTTGTATGAGATCAAAACGGGTGGAAAAAGCATCAGAAACTTGTTGTAAATTAAACGATGCTTTTACTACAGGCACTGTTAAAGAAAGTACGTTGCAATAATGGTTCCAAACATTTCGTGCTGGAGGCGCGAGCCTTGAAAATGAAGAAGGTTGCTCACGATATTCTTCAGTTCATTACAACCAACTGAATGCATTAGTTGAATCAAGACCACGCATGACAATTCGAAATATTGCACAAAAGTTAGGCGTTAGTCATCAATAATTCTGGATCACTTAAAACCGCTATAAAAATGAAAGAAGCTTGGCAAATGGGTGCATAAACCGCAATTATTTTTCTATCAATTCAAAATTTTAACTTATGTTGCTTTTGTGAAGAAAGAGTAAATTAGGAAAATGAAAAAATTTCATTCAAAAAATATTTATATACTGATTATTTATCATTTTTCAATAAAAAACTACAGTGTTGATATCAAATATTTGATAAAGAAAATGTAGAAAGTGAATATGTATTATATTCGATTTGTTTACATTAAAAATTAAATAATAATGGAACAATTTCAAACAAACAAAAATTTATTAATAATATTCAATCACCTTTGGCCAATTTGTTATATAACATACCTATAAATAGTACTGTGAAATTTTCATAAGTATAATTTCATTTAAAAGATATAAATGTAAATCTCTAAAAAAAATATGGAACAATCAATGTACGATCATATAGCATTCAATTATTGTAATTACAATTTCATATTTATGAATACGGTATGTTCATGAATAGATAGGATAATAATATTATACGGTACACCTGTTCAATCCCATGGGTAACCTTATAACTGATTCGTATGAGCGCCTCACGTCCAGTTCGCTATGTATCTATTTTTTGTTGGAATATGTTCAGAATATTACATTAAATTCCATCACTAAGGCTGGGAAATAAAAGGAGTTTGAAATTTAATTCGATTATTGATATTGGTAATTTTTTTTGTCAATATTGTTTTCATTTTTTTATAATTTTTTTAAATCCATTTTTTAAATAAAAGACTATTAAATTAATGAATGCTTTGTGTTATTTTTTATAAACTACAATAGCATAAAATGTTTAACTTCAAATTTTGTATTATATATATGTAGTAGATAAACAGTTTTTGGTATTAATAAAATTAAACAATAATAAATTTAAAATAGTACAATGTTCGAAAGTTTTATTTTATATTATTATTTTACTATGAGTCTAAAAATAAAAGTTTTAACAATTTATTATATACTATAAAAAGAGTTTATAGTGCAGAGTACAGGTAGTTATTTGATTATTAATAATAAATTATTTCAGTGCTTCCCGAGAGCACTAACAGAAAACGAGTTTTCATGAGAGAGAGAAATTGATAATTTTATATTAAAAATTCCAAACAGGAGAAAAAATTTATTTATTTTTTAATTTTACTCGAATGTATTCCAACGTTTATATCATGTTTAGAGCAACAAGATATAAAATTGTTTGTACGTTTTTTTATTATAACATTTCTTTTGTACCTTTTTGTAAAATTATTCTGTACCTCTGTGCATTGTAAATGATGGCATTTTTTTATCTAAATTTGCATGAACAACAACGAAATATGATCATTGATGATTTATTGAACTTTTTGATCAGATTTTTTTGTGGTGTATTAGGCGAAAAAGAATTCATTTCTGAACATAAATTAAGCCATTGTATAAGAATTTTATTGTGAGAATATTTTTTATACAAATCAATTAATAGAAATCCAAAATTTTAATACTCTCTCTCCTCTAAATATATATATTTATATATATATATATATATATATATATATATATATATATATATATATATGTATACAAATATTCTATTTAGTATTTTATGAACATCTCTCCAATATTTAATGGTTCATCTGATACTTCTATAATTCTGATAGTACCAGTGGCCGTCAAAGTTAGGTGAAAGCATTCCTTGGAATATGCAAAACCTCATAGAAGATTTGAAATGTCTTAAGAAAGTTTATAGAATTATGTGTATATATATATATATATATATATATATATATATATATATATATATATATTCCATAAATATATTCGATTATCTTCTATCTAACTATTGGCAAAGTTTTATACTGGATTTCAACTCAATGCATTTGACTTTCAGCTGTGTATGGTTCTAAATGGAATTTAGGTTTTTGTGAATATTTTTTTATTCGAAATTCATATAAAAGAACTTATATAACCAATTTCAATATTTTGGCATTCTAAAATACACTCAAGGAAATTTATATACCAGAACTATATATATATATATATATATATATATATATATATATATATATATGTATGTATATATATATATATATATGTATATGTGTGTGTATGGGTGGGTGGGTGGTTATGTGTGTATGCGGGTGTGTGTGTATGTTTGTAGTGTACCTGGCACTGTATATATTTGTATGTATATATACCAGCTCATTATCCAAATGTGAGCGTCTCATATACATAATTATATTCGAAATTGGGGTAGTTATCAATCAGTGGTAGGACCAGTTTGAAATACGGAAAAAATCGCATCCGCACAAAGGGCGTAATTAGTCGCCGCCGGGCTTCGCATTACGCCCGCTCGGTTTGGAAATAAACTAGCAATCAGGCCGATGCTTTGAAAACAATAAAAACGATATTTCAAAACCTCTTCATTAATTTAGTGCATCCATTAAAACTGATCAACTCTTCATAAAGCCACAATTTATATCCGTCATCGGTGTCGGTCGAAATAAATGAACCGACGGCTCACGGACAAACAATGCGCCACCGTCACCCGATCGATATACATTAATTGTTGATATATATATATATATATATATATATATATGTGTGTGTGTGTGTGTGTGTGTGTCTATACCTGTTTTCATGAGAAATTTTCACACCATTATTGTCTTGTAAAAATTTCTTGTAATTAATTTTTGTTTTCATTTGACTATAAATTACGAATCGTATCTACTAATTTTAACAATAAATCATTATAATCTATGTCAAAATTGGTTTTAGTAACACAAATATTTCAAATATTCATATATAAAATCTTACCATATTTTTCAACTTCACTTACCTGTAACAAAAGAAAAGATAATTAATAACATTTCAATACAATTTTTTTAATATTTATTATTAATAAAATCATTACTAATAAAATCATTACAAACTAATAAAATCATTTTTATCTTAAATTACTTCTATATGCTATATACAAGATTCTTTTTAAGTACAATTTGAGTAGACAAATTCAGAAAGATAAAATTCATTTATGTTATACTACGGGTTTATAATCTACCTGTGAATGACGTAAATCGTAGAAAAAATAATCTCTTCAGTGGTTTACAAGACTAATATAATAATAAATAGTAAGTACATAGAAAAACAACATAGTGTACAAAACTGTAGTTTTATTAATTCCTTGAAAAACATTATGACATCTTTTTTTCAAAAATAAGGATTCAAGAGGAGACAACGCCACAAGAAAATCATTTAAATGTAAATTCCGTGCTGGAATATTTATTACTAACGTTGATGTTCTAATTTATAATATAAATTACAATTTGTTTAAAAAGAATACCTTTTCTATACTTTAAATTAATGTGTCTCTATTTTATAATACTAATTGAAAAATCTTAACTTTTTTTATAAAGAAATTAATTTAAATGAATAAATTACATATTACACTATTTCAATCACGTTAAATATTGTAGATTTAAAATTCTAATATTGAATTGAAAATATTTATTAAAATGATTGAACTGTAACAAAATTTTAAACAGTTTTAATTTATTATAATATATTCAAGCATATTAAAAAATAATCAATTTAAATTACTTTCAATTGAATAAAAATTTAAATATTAAAATATCTTGTATTATCTACTATAATCATTCATTTTTTAATAAAAAAATATATTTAATTTATTTACTTTATACAAATAATTTTTGGAAAGTTTACATTTTCTCATATTTTACAATCATGCACAGAATTGTACTTTCTATAATAAAATCATCTATTTAAAAATACACGCATTATTGACTGAAACATTTACATACATACCTATATATATATATATATATATATACATACCTACATATATATTTATATACAGTGATATAACTTAAGCTTTCACGCGAAAGTTTAAAAAAAACGTAAAAACTAAAAAAGAAATATTATCCCCCATTTAGTATTTTAGTTCAATTGTATTTTAGTATTGAGTTGAACTAAAATACTAAATAAAAAATAAAATGACTTTTCTTAACACCTACGCCCCCTTTTAATACTTCCATCTGGAAGCCTAAATTGAATCAATCTATGTATATGAATTCAGAAGAGAGGGAGGGACAATTTCTTTTACTTTATCAAAATTAAATAATATTAATAATAAAATTGTTACATTGTATCTTATTACTATAATGATATTTTAGTACAAAGAATTTAAAGTACGGCATTTACGAAATGAATAAATTATATTATTATTTAACAATCTATCTAACAAAAGTTTAAACATGCTTAAAAGCAATTAAAACATTTCTCTAAATTAGACTTTTTACAATTTGATTCGTGAATATTTCCTCGAAATGTACATATACATTTCGTTAAGCAAATATACTGTTCAAATATAATAAATATAAAACAAGACATCAAAACGGAAAAGTATTAAATCAATCATATTCTCTTCGTATTTTGATTAAATGTGTACAGAGTACATTATTATTAAACGTAATAGAAGCAAACAAAACTGAAGAAAAACAAATAAGACAATCCTCGAGACACCGCTAAATCAACATTATCATTCGTTGGCATTTTCATTAGGTGATAATGTCTCGGCGAAAGGTATTTGTTAAAGACATTGTTAAACATTTAGAGGAGCCGCCCGCCCGCTCGTGCGTTCGTCCGATACTTCAGAGAGCGAAACGCGTGCGCGCGTGCTCTTCAACCGTTCATCCGAACGGGCTAATGTGTTTTTGCCATCTTGTTCTATTGTGTAACATAAGAGCGGCAACAACACAAGAACAGTCCTAGATGTAGAGTGTGAGTCGATGGATAGATGGGTATATCTGTTCACTCCACTATCTGCAATTAGCATATTATATGCCACTGTAATTTGCATTATGTAAATCATGTCATACCGTTTGACTGTAACTGTTAATCTTGGATATTATTAGTAACGGTAAACGTGCCACGAAATCTCGGAAGCTGTTTCGTTTCACCATTGAGTCATATCTCAACGGTTCATAAATATATACATTTGTTAATATTACCCAAATGTAAAACAACGTCTAGTAAACATTTGTTACGATTTTCTTACACTAACAACAAATTTAATTATTGAAAATCTTGTTCATTTATAATAACTTATGAATTCATCTCTCACTTAAACTTTCAATTCATGAAACTTATTACATTAACAATGATACATTTGTTTTTTGCAAAATAATTTAATTATTTTTTTTATTAAATGTAAAAGTAACTTATAACTTAAAATGAAAAAATAAACAATTTAAATTTAATTGAAATACATGATATGAAAATTGACTTTTTCACAAAAGTTTTTCTTTCAAAAGTTCAATTTAAAGTTTCTTTACTTTTAACAACAAAACAAAATCAAAATATTTGAACTTTTGATATTTTTCAAATCTAATTACATAAATATATATTATTTTTATACAAATATGATATAAACTTTCATAAATGCCTTTTTAATTTGTAATCAGAAAAATATTAGAGTTATATAAAACTAGGAGGCTTCGCTCACTCATTTGTCAATTATAAGCATGCACATATAACCGAATTAAAAATAAACATATCAAATAAATAAGTCGACGTCATGGATTTATTTATTTATATATATATATGTTAGTATATCTATACATATACTAACATACTACACTATACATATAATAATTTTTTTCCTGGATTTGAGAACGAAAGCGCGATAGTCTACTAAATCATAAGTCGATATTAAATTTAATAAGATGACTCAGGTTGTTGTCGAGGCCCTAGACGCCCCTAGGAACGGCTACATATAGGCAGATCTATGTCGTATAAGCAGACTCGCTCCATCTAAAATTCGTGCAAAAAAATATCTATACAAACATTCTCTCTTTGTTACATAGTGTTTTATAAGGTTTTTTGTGAATAATTTCGATTTTATATGTACGAGAAAAATAAAATCGAATCAATGAAAATACATATTTTTTTTAAATACATACAGTATTATTATTATTTTTTTCATATAGTTAATTCCAATACACATAGTTCATTCCAAATTTCTTAGAATTCATTTAATACCCTATGGTAAGTTGACTATACAGTGAAAATCTGCGATCAATAGAAAAACTATTACTTTAATGGAAAAATTCGAAAAGTACGTTTACAGTATTGAGAACAAAGAAATTGGTCTCATTTTCACGGCAATTCTCTAATCTATAAAGCCATTTTTATTTTCGAATTTTTGGCATCTAAATTTGTTGTAGTTTTTAACCTCGCTCCTACTCCTGATTAATTACTATGATAGTATTTTTTGCACTAAATTATAATTATAAATTATAGACCATGGTTCTAATAATAGTAAAGATTAGAAAAAAGTTACGATTAACCAATAAGGACTTTCGCTGAGTAAGACTTTCAAAAACATTGACAAATTATATGACAGTTGAAACAGTTGTTGCTGATAAAATGTTTTTATTGGTTAATGTAAGATTATTTTTCAAAATTGGTACTGAATTGTCTTTGAATTAAATTTAGAATATCTATTAGTAAAATATTTATATTGGTTCAGACGTTTATTATATTTGGTGTTATTTAAAATTGTTACTAGTCCAATACTCTATCAAGCCTATAATTTATTTGTATTATACTGTCTAAGAATCATCATTATTTACTGTAGATAAATTTTAAATCAAAATATTAAAATATAATAAATATAATAATAAATAACGTATATTAAAACTGATACAACAGAGAAAAGCTAAAAAGAGGAATGATACCTTTTTTAATACATTTCCTGGATCATATACCTTAATCAATAATATTTGAACGATAATGATGATTAAATGTATCGAGTTTATATGTATATATATATATATATATATATATATATATATATATATATATATGCGTTTAAGCGTTTACCTTCGAATCCTGAACAAACACGATTGTATAAAAAATTGAATGTTTACAAAAAAAAAATATTGTCCCAAATCCACAGAAGCGTTTAGGTTCGCATCTCTCAAGTCGCTATTCCTGCCAAATTCGTCCCGTGCAGAGCTATCGTTTGGTTTTGACATGAACAACTAATAAGCTATTTTCCACCGACGCAGTCACGTAGGAAGGCGGCAAACATATGCTGTTCGACCGCCATTTCTCAATATAGCCGGCGGCACCGTGGATCGTGTCCGCTCCTCGATCCACTCGAAAAACGGCCTCACATACATCAGTGAATACGTTCTAAATACAATCAGTCGACCGATGAATGACCGACTTACGCTACATACACTGTGTTTATTACAAACTGTATCAGATGTGTTGTACTATTTTTTTTTTATTTTAGCTCGATAAAAATATATTTTGTTCGACATGCTCCACACAATTTGAAGTCTGTTTATACTATATGAGGAAACTAAGAAATTGATTACGAGCTATCACAGAATCAAATAAAGAAACAAATTAACAGAAATAAAAAGTAACTTACTTGACATCTACTTGATACAATAATTTACTATTACATTTCTATTTGTATCAAATCTTACTTCATAAGAAAGTGAAAATAACATTTTGAATTGACATTTTAGCTTAATAACAATAAGTTTCTGTAACTTTTGTAGTTTTAGTATATTAAAGATACATTTATTGTATTTAAAAAGAACAAATTTCTCCCTTCTTCTAACTAATTAAATAGTGTTTCCATACATAAAACGCATATAGTACAATACAGACAATTCTTGAGAGTTACTTCACAAATGAAAAAATACATATTTTAGTTCCATTTATTGGCGTGAGTCGATGTTATTAAAAAACTTCTTGGAACAGAACTAAATGTAATGATATCGACTATGTTTAATATAAAAGAAACAGTTGATAATAATAACAAGTACATCCATATTTTATGATGAATGTTTCAAAAATGTTTTATAAAATTTCATCGTATATGCAATTATTTATTTTATTTTCCACTGCACTTTATATTTACACTTATAATTTTATTTCATAATAGTGAGCACTTAATTATGAAAGTTTTTTAACAATTTTAAATTATTTGTATATGATATTAAAAAAGTATCATTTTATACGAGGGAGATTTGAAATGTTCGCTGCATAATATATAACTGGCGATATTTTTTTTAAATATTTGTGATGCATTAAAAAGTGATACCTATCTTCTACATAACCTCAAAGTCTATAATTAACGTGTCAAGAAGTTTGTTGTAAACATCAATCTAAACAAAGCTCTTTTTGTGCTGTTGTTGAAATGAGTAAAGTTGAACATTGTGCGGCGATAACGTTTTTTTTTTCAAAAAAGGTTTAACGCTAACAAAAATATTTAATGAAATGAAAAATGTATTAGGTAGTAGTGAACCATCGTATACAACCGTAAATAAGTGGATAGATGAATTTAAATGTGGCCGTGTAAGCTTAGAAGTTAACCCAGATATTGGACATCCGAAAACTGAAACGACAGAAGAAATCATTCACAAAATGCACGATATTTATTACAGGCTCGGCGATTGACTGTATCCGAATTTAATAAGGTTGTGGGTGTCTCATATGAATGTGTGTATCATATCTTAACTGAAGAGTTAGGTATAAAAAAGCTATCAATAGATGGGTGGCCCGTTTTCTAACAATTGATCAAAAATGCATTCGACTACAAATTTCTTAAGACTCTTTTGATCGATTTAAGAAGGATACTACTAACTTTATCCGGTGATTTGTGACTACAGATAAGATTTGGATTCACCATTACACTTCAGAGTCAAAAAAATAATCAAATCAATAGAACCATGGTGATTCTTGTCAACCAAAAAAAAATCAGTTTTATCCGCTGGACAAGTTATGGCTTCAACTTTTTGGGATGCTAAAGGGATCCTGCTAATTGACTACCCTACAAAAGGTAAAATTAGATCAAACAATTCGTGAAAACAGATCAGGTTTATCAAAGAAAAATCATTGTTCATCAGGGCATTGTACGTCCCCATGCAAATGTTGTATCCATGATAAAACTCACTGAAATTAAATACGACTTGCTATCCCATTCAGCTTATTCTCTAAATCTGAAGAATAGGCTGGATGGGGTAGCAAGTCGTTGGAAATCTGAAAGGGCCAAATCTGGTCCTTTCAGATTTCCAACTGTTCCCAAAACTTAAAAAATTCTTGCTGGTAGATTTTCGTCACATGAAAAACTGATAACAACAGTGCATCACTATTTTGAGCTCTAAGAAAAGAATTTCCAGGATGAAATAAAAGCACTGGATCATCGCTGGATGAAGTGCATTGAATTCAGGGAGACCATATTAAAAATAAAAATAAGTTAAAAACACAAATTATATTCTTTCATAGTTAAGCCACGACCTTTTCAAATTTCCCTCATATATTGTTTTTCTTCATTTTATAATAGTACAATAATTTTTGCATTAGAAGTAATTTTATTTCAAAATTTATACTTTTTATTATTATCAAATTATCATGAAAGAAACGCAACTTCAGTTGGTTGTGCTTGTGTAAAACTCATTTAAATCTAAGTGAGTTTAGTAACCGTGCTGTTATATCAATTCGGTCGACAGATTTATTAGTGTTACATGTCAACGATTTTACCTCAAAATTTCCAATATTATAATGTATCATATTTACATACGTGTATGAGGGTTGAGTACTTGACTATTCTGAGATTTATTTTCTTAATATCTATAACACTGAATGTGCAAAAAGCTATATCTAACATTATAATTTTGATTTGATTTCTTTTACCACAAAATTTCTCATACAATTTTTTTAACAGGTATTTTATTCGTAATATATATATATATATATATATATAACGATTTGTTTATAATACGAGTTATGGTAATTTTTAATAACCATATTTATAAATTTGTTTTGTTTGTATTATAAATGTAATATAACAATATAAAACACATACAATGGAAATGAAATGTTTTGTCAATAAATATAAAATTTAAATATGTTGTATAATCTACTAAAAATATACTATCAAATGATTTTGTTATTTTGATTATTGAGAAGTTAATTATATCCGGAAAATTTTTATAGAAAGACATGATATTTATTGAAAATTTACAGTTTATTTAGTTTTCGAATCATATATATATATATATATATATAAATATATATATATATATATATATATATATATATATAGATGTTTGAGTGTGCATATGTGTGTATGTGCATATGATTTCTTTCAATAATATAATATTACAGATTAGTTAATAAATATTAAAACTTATATATAAATTAACCGACATAGAATTGTATAAGAAATGAGGAAATAAAAACATAAATTAGTCAAGAATAACAATATGTAGAATATTAAATTCATTTCAGATTAAACAAGATACAATATTAAAATAAAGAATATGATTTGTTTTTTAAGAAAATACAGTTAGAACGTATTCAGTTTTTGAATAAATTAAAACTAATGGGAAATTTTAATAGAGCGTATGTATAGTATACCAGAAAATAATAATTTCAAACTGTAAACCATTATATATATATATATAATAAAATACGTTTATTGGGTAAAACTTCACTCGGAATTAAAAAAGAAAACTAGTAAATATGATACACTTATCTACAATAAACATAAAATTTACGTGTCTAGTTCTTCTCGTTTTTATTTATTACTTTTATATGTCTGACTCGCCCTACATGCTTTCTTTATTTAAATCTGTGGTAGAAAATAGGATCCCTCATCTGGTTCTGCAAATTCAAACATACCCGTGCCGTTATTCTTTGTACCGTCGACTATAATTCACACAAGAACTGATACAGTCGACTTTCCAGTTATGATCGAATGCGGATATTTCGTTCAGAATGTGCTTACGTCGACATGGTTAATCGACATGATTTTTATCTTGAGCATCCACGTGATAATGGATGATAGTGGTATCATAATAGACAACAATATTTTGACAATAAATTCGTGTTGTTTTAAACGTGCTTGGGTTTTTTATAGGCACTTTTTCCGTTTTCAGTGTATCAGCGCTTATATACATTGTTTATGTTTCATGCGGAACATGTAAATCGATATGTTTGTTTCATCTATTCGATTCGGGGTTTGTTTTTTATTTGGTGCGGACATTCGCGCTGTGTGGCTTTAATTACATTTTTGATTTTGTTAATTTATACCAACGCTAGTTCAATGGACTAGGAGTTAAAACAATATGTAATTATTAATTTACTAGCAGCGCGAACACAAATAAAAAATGGCTTGTACAGCAACTATTCCTCAATAAACTAAATTTTGTTTTTATTTCGTGTATACGAGTAAATGAAAACAAACATTTTAATTATATTTGTGAGACATACAATTCTGAGTCAATATTTGTATAAATCAATAATTTTAACTGCTGAAAATTAACATTATATCATATATTTGTAACTGTTCGTTTTAACATCTATCTCTTCAATTGAAATTTATTTTGTTATTTTTAAAGAAGTGATAAAATAATTAATGTAAAACATTTACTCGTTTACAACAAAATAATCCGTTATTATTTTATATATTGACAAATCTATTAATATATGGAAATAAATTAATGAGATAGTTTACAAAAATGATGATTTTTAAAAAAAATAATAGAAGATAAAAACTTGAAACAATATCATTGTGGATAAGATTTGTAAAATGATAAAAATTTTCTCACAATTATATAAATAGAAGTAAACATACAAAGTAAATAAATAAAAAGACACGTGTTATATTTGCATAAAAACATTATAAATTTGCAACTGTGTTCTAGAAAAGTGTAATTTCCTTATATGAATTGAAAATATACATTTTTTCATAAAATTTCAAGTAAATTTTATGATGATTTTTTACAGCTTTTAAAGTACATTAGTATAATATGGACATATATAGCAGTAAAAAAAAATTTTTTTGAAAAATTCCACAAAAGAAGAATTATAATACAAATACATTAGATCCAATAGATCATTGTGAATGTTAAAGCGTTTTATCTTCACATTTAAGTGTAAATCAAATACGATAAAAATGGAAGAAAATGCAAAACATGACTGTATGAGGATTTAAATGCACTTAATATGCTTCTAGATTACAATAATCACAGAAAAGGACTCCTTATCGGGCACTAGAGCTCTGTCAGCTTAACTATGAGATACGATCCCATCAGAAATTTGAAAAATTTACGATATTATAAAAAAATGATCTGCACAAGTTATAAGACTGAGTTATGAACCTAAGGCTCCACTGATTACAAAATGTAGTTTATAATAATAACTACAAGTGTAAAACAATAAACAACAATTCAATATTTTTTTTAATTATTCTATTATCAAAAATAATATTATAATTAGTGCATACATAATCAGTCAACTCGAATGTCAAGTTTGACTATAAATCAAAAAAGTTATCTAAATAATTGTCAAAAATATTAAGAGGATCGTGTAAGAGAAACGAAATTATTCCAAAATCTTTTTGAAGAATTTGTGTTCATTGAATTATTCAATATTTTTTTCTTTAATTTTGTTAAAATTTGTATTTACATTCATATATCTAAAAATAGATCTTATAATTAAAAAATGGAATCCTTCTTTTCGTTCTTGTAATAATTAATTAAATACATATCTAAATTTGTTCTCAATATTTAAGAATAATTATATCTTACTAGTAATTTTCATAAGTAGAAATATATATATATATATATATATATATATATATATATATATATAAATAAAATATATATATATATATATATATAAATATATATATATATAAATATATATGTTATTAAATGAAAATAAATTGATTGTTACAATTGAAAATCATAAAAATATAATTGCAAAATATTTGTTTCGGTATATAGTTAATTCTTTTCCATCATATTTATAGTTGCGATTATTTTTCATTTCAAATATCAATTTCTTATAGTTCAGCGAGTTTATTATTAGCGTGTATTGCGATTGAAATAATAATCTTTCAATCGACCTTTTATAAATAGAGCACCAGTAGAGTTTTCAATTTAACAATTGTAAGATAAAAAAATCTGTACATTTCAAATTGAAACCAACACTAAGGAGAAATAACACGAAGAATAGAAACGCGATACCACGACGACAATGTAGTCGACGGAATCTAATATACGGCACGTATAAAACAGAATTTTCACATAAATAACTGTAATAATCTACCCCGCGCATGTACATATACCGACATACACACGCGCACCTAAAACATACACTACTTACCGGAATAAGTCGGTAAATGTCGTAATAAATCAGATAAGACAGCTCTCGAGTTAATGTTTCTTCGACGATAATCTTTCAATTAAGCGTATTATACATGAATTTGACGTCGATGAAAATAAATTCGAACACGCGATATTATGTCGTTCGGCAATCCATCGCTCCGGTTCATTTTGTACAACACTGATCTTATTCATTAACGCCTTTATAAGCCGGTTCTGATTTTATCGCTGGGATGTTTCATTGACGAGTGTGCGCATATCACCGCACATGTATAGACGAAGAGGAAGGTGCCTAATGGGATTAGATTTTGAAAGGAATTAAAGCCGATTGATATATATGTGAACATTTCAATGTATAAAATATGATCCTGTATTTGACATGCAATCCAATGCGTTCGTTTTCGGTATTCGTATATGTATATGCGTTATTTGCCTGTGGTTATTTTAAGTTATTACACCAATTTTATTGTGTAAAAATAGATATTCTTGTAAGTAATTGATAAGAAATCTACCTTTCTAGTTTATTTAAATGATTAGTAGAATGCAACTTAATTTATAAAATCACAGTAAAAATTAAATTAAGTTGGTATTATCCAATCAAACATTTTTTTTATAAAATATATATTAATAACTAAATAAGTTCAATTTGTCATTTACGGAATAAAAAAATATTTTATAGAAATAGCACAAAGTTGAATTTTTCAAATAATTTTCTTCATAGAAAACTATTACACTGACATAACATATTCTGAATTGTTGAAAAGCAATAAAAGTGTTAAAATTAAGTTAACTTCATTTATAAACTTTTGTGTATAATAATTGGGACAAATTTCATTCAATTTAGAAAAGATTATATTCAATGAATTAAAAAATCCTGCCTGAATTTTCTTTATAAAGACATCTTATTTAATTATAACCGGAATAGTTTATACAATTTTTTAAAATAATGTTCACTGTTTTCTATAACACATTTTTGAATTTATAGCAGTACTTGTATCTCTTTATAGTAAATATTGACATTTTTACTGTTTAAATGAAGGTACATTAATTTTTAATATTTTAAAGACGATAAAAATATTTCCATTAATACAAATCTCTAATAACTAGAATAGATATTATTCTAAGACTCATATATTTAAGAATATGAATAATAAAAATTAAGATCTCTCTGTTTAACTTAATTTCTACGTCATTCGCATCGAAATATGCTCCCTGATGTTATTGTAACATTATACACTTTTGAATACTAAAAACTGGATGTTTTTCTCGAATTTATTGCTTCAGTTAAGCCAGTTTCTAATAATATTTATCCAATTTTTTTATTTACAAATACAGCCGATATGATTACTCTCTTGTAATTTCATAAAACCAACATCAGTAACTTTTAGCTTGATTGAATAATTTTCAGATATTTTTTAATTACAATATTATATTAAATCAATTTTTCTTCCACTGATTAATTTATACCAAATATCTTTAGTCATCATAGAAATTTTCTAGCTGAGACTTGTTCCTTAGATTGTTTTCATTCAAAAAATACAGCAACCACACAAAGATTTTGGAATTCCGTTGAATTGTTTGTATACATATTCTCCACAATTATTCAATAAATAATAGTATTTTTGTCTTCTGTAAATTTTGATGAAAATTGTTAGAAAACTAACCTTCATTGACCAGATCGCATTTTATCTGACAAGACAGAAGAAATTATTTTGTACTTTAATGCAATGAAACTGATGGCATTATCATCTAAATTCGTATACGCAGTACTTTACAAATATTATAATTATTTATTTAATGCTTTTAATCGGAAATTATTTTGTGATTTTAGGCTGAGTGGACATTGTTTTGAAAAAGAACCTCAGAAGACTTGAAGTACTCAAACTTTTTTACTTATTATGATTTCACAAAGAGATATCCATTAAAAATGGAATAATTATAATAATTATAAAAGTTAAATTTAATAATCATACTGAATAAGTTATAATTTATATTCCTATTTATGTTTCCGCAACGGGTTTTTAGTCTCAATAAATTACTTGAGTATTTATTTACAAATATCAGTTTTCACTTTTGAGTTATTATCGGACAGCTAACTGATAAATAATAATTTATAAGCAAGTTATCGGAAGATAGGAGTTAAAATTACATGTCGATTTCTCAAGAAACAAAGCTAGTAGCTAATTAATATTTAATTGATTCATCATGACAAAGACTAATAGTATTATATATTTCTTTTCATTTTTATTTTATATTAATGAGTATTGGATTTGTAAAAAAAATGTTAGATAAATGTTCAAGACAATGAAGGAACATAATAATTTTCTTTCATATAAATCTAATAGCAAATAATTTGAATGAAAACAAAGAGAAAATTATAAAAAATTAATGTATATATATATATAGATAATGAACTTGTTTTCAAAAAAACATATAAAGAATATATTTTATATTTGGATTTATTTCAACACAACTAATTTTTAAATTTAAGATTCTTACGCAAAAATAAATTCAGACTAAAAGATAAAAAAGATATCCGTTTACAAAAAAATATGTATACTATTACAAAATCTTACTAAATATTAATGATCTTGTTGAAAATATTCAAACGCAAAAGTCACATTAATATTATTAATGTAAGTTTTGCGTTTAAATGTCATGAATTTCATAATGTGGGTATTTAATAACCTTATTTCGTTTAAATTTATTTTTTACTCATATTTTTATACATATATCTTTTCATATAAAACAGATTTTTTTATTATTCCTTACATTTGATAAATTTATTATATAGTAATTTATTTCAAGACATATGACCTGCTAATACAACGAAACGAAATGAAATTGATTTTCTTCATGACAATGATAATTCAACAATTTCTAATAAAAGACAATGTTTTTTGAAATTATATCATGATAAAAGAAAATAAAACCATAGGGATAAACTGGATACTTTGAACACCTCTTCAGTTAAGAGTGCTCAACGAAAAATTTTGTTAATATCCTATGTATTATTTAAACCTGGCTCATATTTTTATGGGTTCAGAAAGATTTCTTCGGATTAATATTATCGTTTTTATCAATTAGATTCAAGTAGTACTTCTTCCTGAATGGTATTTCAGTATTATATTTTCAAAAATATTTATTTTTCTTACTTTGATTAGGTATACAAAATAATTCGGTATTTTTTTTATAGAAAATATATGTACACGAAAAATTGGAATACATTTCAATCCTGAATATATCCCCCATTGTTTTGTATAAATTTTCTCTATCTGTCGACAAACTGACGAATCCCATGTAGAAAAAAGATGGCGGCTTTGATTCGATGATGTCGTCATGCATTTTCGGACTACTTTCACTGATTTAGCACTTTTTACATCTTTTATGCGTTACCAAGACCTTTTCAAAGCTGAAGAAATCATTACCGTGACTTCAGAAACATGGAACGTTAAAACGGAAACAACTGGAACGTTAAAAGTATTCAGTGTCTAATATATTGCTTTTCGGATGCCATCTTGCTTACTGCTATTTTGTGAGGTTATGTCAAGTGCTGGGCCAAGATATACAGTGTTTATTAATGTTAAATTTAGCATATCAAAATCCTAAAATGACTAGACAATATTTTAAATTAAAGTAGAGTTATGATTGATACAATTTAAAAGCACCGAATTATTTTTTACACCTAATAATAACACAAGTTGTTTAGATTAGAACTAGCAAAATGTATATAAGACTTATTTCTATTTTTTTTATAATTACTATTTTTATATAATAATGCATAATTAAAGAAAATAGTTAATAAATATAGAGAAATTATAAACAAAAATAGGTGTGATAATATAGAAATAACCAAGACTTATATTTCCAATTAAAAGTACAAAGGATTTTTGCAAAATTAGTATAAATATATAAAATATTTCAAAAAATATATCAAATAAATTTATTTATAATTATCAGGTTGTTATTTTGAAATTAAAACACATTTAAGAGATTAATGTTTAATAAAGAATAATTATGGAAATAGTCTTCAATGTATTTTATTGTTAACTAAGTATAAATAACAATAACTGATAAACATTTCAAAATTCTATATGAATTATTATGAATTTAATTTACATATACTTAATATGGTTATTTTAAATTCGAACAAATCACAATGTCAAAAATTTGACAAAATAATTCGAAAACTCCCTTTGAGTTCATTAAAATGAGATTTGACCTTTCATTTTGTGAAAATATTGTTTGTTTGTATTTATTAAATTACACAACGACCCTTTATATATTTTCACTCTAAATAAAACGTGCTTTAATAAAAATTATACATATATATATATATATATATATGTATGTATGTATGAATGTAGGAACGTATATGTAAATGAACTAATTTAATTATTGTTATCAGCTCTATTTGATCCGCTGTCAGATTATTATCCTCTTGTGGTTCGTTCGTATCCTTCAGTTTATATAAAATGTTTTAAAATTTATTTGGTTGCCGTACTTTATTAATCATAAAGTATAGAGATTTGTATATTTTATATTTTCTATTCAAAATATGTTTTATATTCAATGAGTTTTTAAAGCTTCAAATAACATTCCTTAAATTTTAAAATACTATATTGGAAAACCGTGTTTCATACTAATTAATAGAAGTAATTTCATATTTAATATTTATTATGTACTTTGTACAAAATGTAATATTTTCAATTTAAAACCTTGTTAATAAAAATATATGTAATAAATAATTATAATTACTGAATAGTAGATAAGTGCAGTTTATCAAGTGTATCCATAATATGTATTTTAATTACTTAAGTTCATGTATTTTTTCAGGTTTTGTTAATAAGATTAGAATTATTTAAGTATTCTTACTATAAGAAGTATGCTATGTTCTTCTGGTTTATTTATTTGACATGTGTGTTTATTCCATGCGTATAAAAAGTAGAAATTCAAAGATGATAGAAACGTAAAACATAATTAAAGAAGAAAAAAATCAGGATATTTGATCACAAACATTACTTTGATCTTATTTTTGTAAAAAGAAAGTTTTACCTTACTTTTATTTTCGATTATTCAGTGCAAAAATTTTATATATTTTAAAACCGCAATTGTATACAGTATTTTGGCTACATTTTGCATTTCCTACAATTTTGACTAATCGTATCAACTATTGTGCATTTTGATATATAAACAGTAAATAGAAATGAAGAGGTTCGAAACATTTTTTGTATATTATGTTACATTTTGTTAAGTGGAGGAGTTATAAGTTTTAACACTATATTAATCGAAACAATGATATTGTATTATGACATCTTTTCTCAAAAAAATGAAATTGTAAAATTAGTACTTGATAATAGTAGAATCAATTTTTATCTCATTTTCGCATAAAAAATCTGCCAATAATGCATGCTGTTGTTTTTAAGAAACATCAGATTTATATTTTTTCTTATTCTAGAATTAACAAAAAAAGTATAAAATCGTGAAATATGATTCATAAATACTTAAACCCTTTTAAGTTATAAGTTCTTAAGAAATTAATTTCATCTGCTATAAGTATCTCCTTTCTAGTGTTCAAACATAATTGTTTTTAAAACCTTGGAAATGAAAAATTATCAAATATCATAATTAATATGCGTCGTACTAGCTACATACATTTTAAATAAATGATTCACTTCTGTAAACACTAAAAAAATATTTATTAAAATTTTTAACTAACAATTGTACATTTGAATGCATTGTACATGATTTAATTAATATGCCAGTATCATCAGAGTACAATAATAAAAATCTGAAATTGTTTCTGTGCTCTGAACATGACATCATTGTTATCTAAATATACATAAGTAACCAAAATGAACAATAAAAAAGTATTTAATATTTTAATTAAAAATATTCTGGATTTCTTTAAGAACGATTCATTTGTGAAAGTTATCAAATATTTTTTTATTTACTTACTTAAAAATATTGTAATTTTTTAACATTCAATGATGCTAAAAATTATTTACTTATTGTAAAAAATGACACTTGAAATCCAATTCAGACACTGTTCAATAAACAGAATCAGTATATTTTCAATTTTGTTTTGATTAAGGGATATTAAGACTAATTCCTTTATTTACATTTAACATAAATCAATTTAAAAACGAATGGTCGAAAACAAAAATTAATTATCTATTTAAATCATAAATTTAAATTATCTGTGTATTATTAATGAAATAATATCGAAATATACAGGATTAAAAGTTTTATATGTATAGTAAAATATTTGAAGCTGATAATGAAATAAATCTATCCGATTAACTGGATCGGTTATTTGATAAATTCGAAAAAAATAGTAAGAGGTCTAGTGAACACATAAACAAAAACACCATTTTCAATATCAGTGCACGGATTTTGAATCAGTTCGATTAAACAAACTGTTATGAACTATTTAACTCGTATAAGTACGTTTACATTGTTGGCGTGAAAACATAAACATAGCCCGCTCGCACATAGAGACATAAACCGCTTGTTTGAATCCGAAAACCCGTGTAAATGTGTAGCTTAATGAGCGTAAATTACAAATATTTGTGACAACAAAAAACGTTTCACAACTCATTCAAACATGCGTGGTACGCGCGCTTGTACGTGTGCGTGAATATATATAAATATTAAAAAAAAACATACAACACAACACAAAAAAACAGTGCACATATTTGCGTACTTTTGTGTAACCGAAAGCTAACCGCGTTACATTATTGCGGTTGATGGCGTACGAACCCGTGGGCTGATGAGGATGGAACGGATTAAAATTATAATTTGTGCCGAGCGATGGAACAACAACAATTATATAATGACTGAAGGGAGTAACATTATATATATATATATATAAATTTATTAAATGAAATGAAATGAAAATTGCACGAACCGAGTTCCATACATCAGCGAGACGATTTATCAAATAAACAGAGCATCGTGTCACGCCGTGATGTATATTTGTGTAATGAATGCCGCAGACGCTTTGACAGCTGGAGATTTTGAATGAAAAATTACGACGTTTATATGTCAATGAAAAGTCGAAACGTCAAAAATCGGCGGTAGGAACGGGTCGAGGGACGCGATGACGGAAGCGACGTTATGGCTGCCGTTGCTGCAGTTACTGCTGCCGTTGATTCGATTCTGCGATTGGTAGCACCAATGGTGTTTGAATAGTTCGTTCGGATGTTTGTACTCTTTACGGAAACGACATTGAACGAATCTATTTGACGAAATCTATTTCATTTCACTAAATAACGTATAAATAGTCCGATTTTCAATGAATCCTAACAAGTGATTAATTCGATTTTATATAGATTTATTATAAACTTTATAACTATGAAAAATATGTAAAATATGGCCAAACATTATTTTACTGAATATTTTCCCGATTAAAATAATCAAAAAAATATAAAGAAATTATTGATTATGTAAATAAACTATTTTACACAGTTCCTGGTGTATTTGACCACTTTAGTTTCTTTAATTTATAGAAACATTGTCAATAACACTATAATTGTTGTTATTAGTATTGTTATTGTCAATATTAGAAAAAATATTATTATGAACATTATAATTGAGTAATATGTAAATGAAATGTTGTATTCATGTTACTTTATAATAGCTGATTAATTCATTATTCATTATTTTTTCATTATATTCCATTACAAATTCATATAAAACATATAAAAATGGACTCACGTATATATAGAAACATTACTTTAAAAATATATCAGAAAAATAATTTTATATAGTCTAATAATATCTTAAACCTCTATGATTACGATATTATTTATTAGTTAATTGTGTTTTTTTTTAATGAAATTATCAAAATTGTTAAAAGTCATGACTAACTTATTATAGATAACTTTACTAAGTTGATATAACCGCATTATACACGCTCTAGACATGAGTAAGTACCTAAAGTAACAAACTATTCATTGATTCGTTCAGGTTTTAAATGAATATATTCATAGCCCAATGAACATTTTTTTAAATTAAACAGTTAAATATTGTGTTTACAACTATAAAAATTACAAGAAAAACGCATATATATCAACTTTGTTAATTTTTTAAAAAAAATGAATTTCAATAATTTAAAAAATGATAAATATTAGCAAATAAAAAAGGAGTACAAATGATTCTAAAGTATTTTTCTAATTTAAGTGACACAATATTTTATGTTAATGACCGGTTATATTATTTTTTACATTGAAGTTACCTTTGTTAGATTATTTAATTAAAAAAAAACAATTAGTTTGCATTTTTTTATTAAATTTTATGAAGTATTCATTGTCTCAGTAGTCTTTGTTCTTAAGGATACTGATATCTTTTAGGAAATTATTGAAACATTTTTCTATTACACCTTTTTGAAACATTTAAAACATTTTTATGTATAAATCGAAATATTTTTTTGGAAAAAAATTAATCGACTGTGATTTTTTAAATTTTAATCGGACACAAAATAAAATAGATTCTAATTATTAAAATAATAATATTTAAGTGTATATATATATATATATATATATAAATATGCACATAAAAATATAGCTCTTACATTCAGTTTCATACTTAAATCATTTTTTTTTAAATTAATACAGTAATTACAAAAAATGATTAGTTCAGAAAGTATCTTTTTGGTCTGTTGTAAATATTTATAAATATTATCTTTATACAAGTATGTCATTATTCTTTCAATATTATTTATTATCTCAAACAAAAATTCTACATTGAAATGAATCTATATTCTAAATCAGTATATATATATATATATATATATATATATATATATATTATATATATATATATATATATATATAATATATATATATATATATATATATATATATGGGAGATTAAATTTAGACTTACACATGGAAGTACTACAGGGGTCGCAGGGGTTAAAAAAGTCATATTATATTTTATTTAGTACTTTAGTTCAATTCAATACTAAAATACAATTGAACTAAACTACTAAATCAAGAACAATGTTTTATTTAATTTTTTCGTTTTTTTTAATACTTTCTTGTGGAAGCTTACGTTGAATTATTATATATATTTATATATATATATATATATATATATATATACATATATATATATATATAAGTATATAATCGTTTTTATTGATTATTAAAGCTTACTGTAAATACATTTTTTATAAATAAAAATATTATAGAATTTTTATTCATCACTTTAGTTTTAGTTGAAAAACTGTTTAAAATTACTTGATTTCATCACTGAAATATATGACAACAAAACAATTTAAGGACATGTATTATTATGAAAAATTTGAATGATAATTATAATAATCAGTGCTGTTTTGGACATTCACGCGAAAATCAAGTATCTGGTATTTGAGTGCTTCGCACCTGACAAGCTTATAATACCAAACTTCTGGCTGTTCTTGTTATCTAGTATTAAGACCACGATGTGCAACCTCAGAGCTTGTCGTTGAGATAATCAAATCTAACGCAGCGAACAAGGAACAAGCCATGATGAAAACCGCAACCCTCGGGAATGAACGTCACTGACACGTCGAAATGAAGGGACTGAGACTACGTTCCATTCAATTATCGCATAACAGAATTCAATTCACGTCGACTGTCAGTAAGATACATGGCGTGTGTATGAAAATTAAAAATAGAATAAGTAGAAAACATTTCAATCAAAAATTACTCAGATCAAATGTGAAACGTTATACACGCTTTTCATAAGAACGAGATTGGTAAAAGACACGAACGACGAAAGTGACACATCTGTACGGATGCACAGCGTGTCTAACGTAAGTAACCCACCCGGTTCGGTGTTCAATCAAGGATCTTCATCTCGAGCTCTTCGAGTTGATGGGAATTTGAACGTTTCTTACATCACATGTAACGTCAATTCTTGACTGATTTCGAAATTAGATGCTTTCGGAGAGCGTACTTTATTTTCATAGTTTTTTTTTATACTTGCGTACGTTCGTTCTTCGTTAAAGTCTTGTCTTTTTGAAATGATATGTAATGTAAATTCAATTTATTTTTTTATAGGAAAAATCAGATGCGCGGTACCGATCGTGTACATAGTAGACGCACCATTTGACTGTAATTCCATTTTAAATTTTATATTATTTAAGATTACGTTCTGGTTTAGATTATAAGATTAATAATATATATGCAGTAAAATAATTCATTTTTTTTAAATCTACTGTTTACCTTTTATATATTATAAGTATACATATTGATATAAAATATACACTCGATCCAAATATAGCATTGTTTGGCATTACAATTACCTTTATATGAATAGTTTAATTATTTATTAAGGAATAAGGAAATAAAAAGAAATCAATTAACATTTGATATTTCCACAATACTGTAATCATTAAATATTAGTTTCCGTTATGTTTTCTTTTAAACAATAAAATTAATTAAAACACTTTTCCCCACTCTCTCTCTCTCTCTCTATATATATATATATATACATATATATATATATAAATCAAACATATGTTCAAAAAGTTGTGAAAATGTTAAGAACTATAGTTAACTCTATATTGTGCAAAAGCTTAAATATCATTCTGTAAGTAATAAGGCAATTTCTTTACATAAAATAAATATTAATATGGTCAAAAAATCTACATTTTCTTTGTATATCTTAATTTGAAATTAAACTATTTAATATATATATAATGCAGGTATACACATTTCAGAAACATTAAATAAAATATATAATTTTAAATATATAAATTAACTTGATATGATTTATTTCAAAGTATCAATTTTATTAATAAAATATATTGATTCCAACGATATACACCAAGAGTGGGCCAACTGCGGCTCCCAAAGCTTCTCTGTGCGGCTCCCGAGATAATATTAGGTTTCAATGCGATTTTTCCTAAACGTTTATGTTAATAATCTATAGTTGTATAGTATGTACCAATATTAGAATATTTTATATATAAACGGGTAATTCACAATATCTTTTCAAACATCTATATGCATTATGTGTCTCGACGATTATGAAAAATCCTTAAAAACGATAAGAGACTAAACAATTTTGTTAATTAAGTTTCGGTGAATGCAATAAAAATAAATTCGGGATGGGTGAGTATCTTGAACATTCAAAACTGTAAAAAAAGTTTTATATGTGGGTCTTATTATCGAAAAAGTTGCCTGCCCATTATATATACTTTTAAAAATAATCAATATAGTTACTTCTACAAATAGCAGTCCGAAACTTATACATTTTCCTTTCACTTGAACTATATGCCTTAGTCTTTAACAGAAAAAAATCAATATGGGCTTATATAGATTATTACTGCAGTTACTTGGTCGTTGTAATTGATTCAACTTTATTTAAAAACTATACAGTACGCATAGTATATTAGCAAATGCATTATCATGATGAAGAATTTAATTATTTTCATTCCTCATTTCTGATGATTTCTGTGGTCATGTGGTAATGCCTGGTTTATGGTAATGAATGAATATCTTAACACATTAATAACATTCTTTGTTACCATTATAGAAACTATTTAGCCGAATTCGTAAACCAGATAACTGAATATTTACTGTAGTGCACTTTGAATAATCCCTTATTGTTCAAATAAATTATAAAAAATTAGAGACAAAAGACTTCGAATCTCTTAAATTACTTCACCGAAATAAACTCACTTGAAAGAAAATAGACTGTAAAATAAATCTCAAAGATTAAAAATAAATCAAGAACCACATATAAAATTTACAGCATATACATGAAAATATGTCATGATATGTTCAGTATAGATGTCAATCATTTTTAGAAATTTAACTACAAATTCACTTATATATTTTTCTTTATAACTGCTTCATGTAAATTTATCGACCTTATTAGTATATATTCATATTTTTATATAGTTTTAATATTCATTATAATATTTTACTTTTATAATCTTGTCAATAATAAAATTATGCTGTTAATTTTACAATAATTATTATTTTTGAGCACAGTACAGATTTTTTTAATTTGTTATAATATGGATCAGTTGAAAAGAGAATTAGAAAAAATATTTGAAAAGTCTAGACGAACATATAGAATAGAAGAATATGTATATATATATATATATATATATATATATATGTATGTATAATAAATGGAAATAAATTATCTCAAATTAATATAAATTATTATTTGTCCGAATTTCGTTAAAAATATACTCGTAATATGCAAATAAAAATTAAAACTGTTGAAAAATTCAAAAAAATGTTCATTTTAATGTCCGTCATTTCTATATATCGTTTTTTATAAATACAAAAATGAGTCACATTTTACCCAGCGGCATGCAGAAATAAATTCGTATAATACGAGGCCACGTAACAACGAGCCACGTGCCTCAGCAACGTATATTGTATTGACGGTGCTAATTACGTTACTACGCACTCGACATAATGAAGCACTCTTTGTCAATTAAATACTTTTGCACATTAACCC
The DNA here is from genome assembly GCA_034766995.1 of Acanthacorydalis orientalis. Taxonomy (NCBI): domain Eukaryota; kingdom Metazoa; phylum Arthropoda; class Insecta; order Megaloptera; family Corydalidae; genus Acanthacorydalis; species Acanthacorydalis orientalis. Next base: position 11,346,866 of record CM068321.1, on the reverse strand, counting down.
ACATTTAGCACTAATGGCAGTCTGGTGACCCGGTCTGAAACTGACAAACTTTTAAATAGTATTTGCGCAAACTAGAGGAAAAAATAAATATTTATGCGAGATTATATACATTCATACATACATGTACAACGACATATAAAAAATATATACAACAGTTTAAATTATGCCGTACATACGCATTAAATAATATTTATTCCGATAATTTTGTGCAATAATTTATAGACGTTTGAAATATCAAGTGAGATTATTATTATAACTTATCTGATATTTGGAAGTTAATATAACTGAACAATAATAATATAAATATCCTAAAATCAGATTATAAAGAAAATGTTTTAAAGCAATACATCATTTATTATCAGATAAGTATCGATTTGTTTTGCTTTACACGAAAAAAACATAATTAAATATTAACAAAACGTTTAATTTATATAACTTATCTTTAATCTTACGAAGTTTTATATATATATATATATATATATATATATATAATATTATGAGAACAAAAATTTTAAAACATTCTATTTATGTATAATTTGATTTTTTATGACAATGTCTAAGCAAAGTATTCTATTATATATTGAAAAATAAAATATATTATATATTTTTTTAATCATTAGTTACATATATATATATATATATATATATATATATATATATATATATATATATATATATATATATATATAGGGGTACCATTCATTTGGAAACATAACGGCTATTAAATGTCACTTTTCAAAGTAGTATAGGCGAAATTTCAGCCAGAAACGACGCGTTGTTCGCGTTCTACAATTGTTTGAAGCAAGCATTGAAACAGTTGCCACAAAAATGGACAAAACGAGAAAGCTTTTCGTGTCGATTTGTCACAGTAGAAGAAACAAGGATCCACCACTACACACCTGAGTCGAAGCAACAGGCAAAGCAGTGAATAACTACTAGTGAAAGTACGTCGAAGAAAACGAAGACCGTTTTGTCGGCTGGGAAGGTGTTGGAAACTGTTTTTGAGATTGCCAAGGAATTATTTTGATCGATTAATTAACAAAAGGGAAAACGATAGCAGGACCCTATTATGCAATATTATTGGACCGTTTGAAAGAAGAACTGAAACAAAAACGGCCAAGATTTGCGCACAAAAAAGTGCTTTTTCACCAGACAACCATTTTCCGTCCTACAAATCGACCATTGCAATGGAAAAATTGCACGAATTAGTGTTCGAATTAATTCTTCATCTACTCTATTCTGCACTTACTCCGTGCGACAACTTCCTTTTCCCAAACTTGAAAATTTGACTCGGCAGGAAGAAGTTCTCGTCAAATGAGGATGTCAAGTATGTAGTAGCATTCAATGGAAATTATGCTCAGAAATAAAATCTATTTTTTCCAAAAAACGGTGTTTAACTTATTTTTTACCATACTTATCAAACAACCCATGTATATACATGTGTATGTACATATATATATATATATATATATATATATATATATATATATGTGTGTGTATGTTTGTTATATGTATGGATACTACGTAATGAAAAATAATTCTTAAAAAACATTTAATTTTATTATCCAATATATTACATTAACTTCAATGTCATGAAAAACAAGATAAGATACTATTGAGAGAATACTGTACCATATATATGTAATATTTTATAAAAGAAATTATTATAATTTAGAAACGTTTATAATTCTAATTTCTCAGTATTTTTTGCTACAATATAGTTCTTATATTGTGATTAACTTTATAATTGAATTATTGTTTAACCTTACAAACTACAAAAAAAATCCGATCAAATTATTTGAATAAATAATTATTGATCATTTTTGATTGTTGCTTATGCGTATTTAAATGGAAGTACTATCATTCTCAGAGTGGGTACCGTAAAGTCGGTAACAAATCATTTTTTAATTTATACTATTTTTACTAGAACAACTAGAAAGTCATCAAAAATTACAAATAAAATAAATTATTGTATAAAAAAGCATCAAATTAAGAGACTCGACTGGAAAGAAAATTCCATGCAAATAATTAAAAATAGATCAATACAAAAAAAGAGGATGAACCATTTGAAACAGATAGGGAAATTAAAAGAGAAAAATGCATATGAATTGGAAGATCATAAAATGAAATTATTTTTCTACCTACATAATAGATTGCAAAACTATAATTAAAATAATTATAATTAAGATAGCTATGTAGATAATTTTTTATTCATAACAGAATGTAAACACCAATTATCTTTTACTTTTTCTAAACATTAAAGTTTATCGATAATTAGGCAAAAAATAAAGTTATTAAACTCAACCAGATTTGCTTGATAGATACGTAAAATTATCTCTTTACAAAAGTGAGTGTGATTTTATGAATATATGTATGCAGAAATATATATATGAAAATGTAATCACTGTAGAAAATAACTCTTTACGCTATTACTCATTATAACCGATATTATATATATATATATATACTTAATATAAACCTAAGTTCTACAAAAATATCTTCTTATATAATTATCCTGTATAAAAAATTGTTTTTCATTTTGTCGATCTTATTAGTTTTTATAAATAACTAATTTTAGCTGACTTATTGTTCTTAAAAAATAATAAAAAAATCAAATGTAAAAATATTATTAATATAAACAAAGAATCTACTATTTTATTAGATATGTAAATACAATACAAAATTCAAATTTTAATAATACGTAGTTTACTACAGACAAATACTATTAGGTAAAAAGTATATCAATGCTTTTTGATGTACCTATTGTTTATTTTAGATATTTTGTAAATATTAATTAAAATCTTAAATACCACTATACCAACAAAAAACAGACGATTCTTTATTTACATTGAGGCAGCGTGTGTACTCGTAATTGTTTGTATGCAAATTATACAAAATTTTACATATATATATATATATATATATATATATATATATATATTATATCTTTTTATTTTATATTTATTTATGAATATATGAATTGATAAATTAATTACTTCAATATATATATATATATATATATATATATGTATATATGTATATATACATGTATACATATGTATATTTATATGTATATATACATATATACATATATACATATATATATATATATATATATATATATATATATATATATATATATTGAAGTAATTAATTTATCAATTCATATATTCATAAATAAATATAAAATAAAAAGATATAATATATATATATATATATATATATATATATATATATATTATAATATATATATGTAAAATTTTGTATAATTTGCATACAAACAATTACGAGTACACACGCTGCCTCAATGTAAATAAAGAATCGTCTGTTTTTTGTTGGTAAAAAATAATTTTGATAATTTAAAATACAAGTAAAATTTATAGTAAATTTAATTTTTTAATTAAATATTTGATATGAAATCAAAGTTTGATTTAATAATAAATCAAATATACATTAAAAAAATATTTGATAATTTTAAAACGAGATTCAAAATTTTACTCCATGTAACAATTATATTATTTTTAAGGAATTAATTATAAAATAGACAATTAAAAATATCTACACTTAAAACTACAAAACTTACAAATAGATAAAAAATATTTATTGAAAGTAAACTATCAAGATGATAAGATATGAACATTAAATAATAACATGTTAATTACATCATTTGGTTATTGATGTATTAATAAATAATATTTCTTTTTATCCTATATCAAAACCTGAAATATACTTGTGTATAGTTAGTATTTCTTTAAACGTTTCCTGACATTTTTTCTATAAATATGACGTATCTGATAACTTTATAATATTTGTAATAATCCATAACCGATCCGAATCCAAATCATTTCTAAATCGAGCTTAAACTGCACAAATAGTCCAAAGGCCGTTAAAAAAATGCCGAAGCGTAACAACGGGCTTATCTGCAAACACCTACGCCCGTTATAGACTGATCATAATCGCTATACATGGCCATAAATCACACGCTTTGACATAAACAACCCAAACACTATTAGCAAAAACGATTCGTTACGCCGTTTCCGAAAAACTCTAACGAAATACAAAGGAAAGACAGTGGATGTGTCAAAATATTTCAACTTTTTATGTGACAATTTTTATAGCAGATATATTATATGCGAAGTGGGTGGGTGGATGTGTACATACACAAAACTATCCACTATACACATATATGTATATATATATGTACACATATGTACTCGTATGTGTAGAGGATGGCAATATATAAAAAGAAACAGGACAAGAAAAAGAAAACAGGATGACGACCGTATATATGTTAGAACATAAATGTGTGTGCGAAGTAAAAGGAAGAACATTTCGTATGAGACAACCCATTATGGTATGTTGGAGTTATATTTTATTTGAGCAAAAACGAAAACAATTTCTGGATCTCTCTCTACCATAATATATATTATCTCTTGGTATGGGGTGAAGCGCCGATCAGTAGATACAGTGGCGTAGTGCGATTACACCTGGATTGAATTATACTCAGTGAACTCGAAAACTTAGATAAATTATTATATAAAACCTCTATATCACTTTCAACCCAGATTGGTACTTACTAGAATAGTTTCTAGAATTTTTTGTTTCAAAATATATAGTTTTCACATATTTTATCTCGAAAGTTTCATGAACAACTACTATTCAAACAAAAATCTCTATTCATCAATCTTATATGAAAATAAATTATTGAATATTTCTGTTTAATAAATTTATATCTATTGTGTTTCTATTTAAGTTATTTAAGTTGTTAATGTGAGATCTTTGATACATTTTTATATTTAATTTTATAAGGTTGGTAGAAAAATAATTGCGGTTTATGGCCGTCAAATTCATATCTCATATACATTCAATTTTCTCATTTGTGATCCGAAATTATAGAATGACTAAGGACTAACTTTTGTGCAAGCAATCGAATTGTTATGTGTGGTTCTGATTCAATTAACGCTTTCAGTTGGTTGTTATGAACTAAAAACACCCGTAACTTTCTTCACCTTCAAGGCTTTCGTCCCTTACACGAAATTTTTAGAATCACCATTGCACCATACGTTCCTTAACAGTACCCACACCAAAAGCATCATTAAGTTTACTAGCAGTTTTTGCTGCTTGACCACCTGTCTTGAACTCATAACAAAAAGTTCCTCTGTTTGCTTGTTTTACATTTTTAATTCAATAACCCAATTTAAAGCGAAATTATTAATAAAACCAAAGTCGATGTTACCAAAATATAGACCGAAAAATGTACTTAAAAATGATATTAACATGAACGCGATGAAATGACACATTCATTAAAAAAAATAAAAGTTAGAATTCAGAAAACAAAAAACAATTATTTTTCTATCAACATAATAAATAACATAGTCATATACTAAATTTTATATATGCATGATTATAATCTCTTGAGTCTCTTAACACAATGTAATGATAATAAAAAGTTTCAACCTTAATTTTTCGTAAATTTTAAAAACGGATCTTTTTTAATAAATGCTTTAAAGTTAAAATAATTTCATACATTAAAACGTGTATTATAATTATATATTTTTTAAATATTAATTTCTTATTACGGTATTAGAAGTCCAAATTTTATCTTATGCAGTAATACAGAAAAACCCTAATTACGATACATCAGTTTAACATTTATTTAATAGGAGGACAGTTGGTTTAAACAGAAAGACAAATGATGTTCATTACTCACAAATTTATATTCAATATGCATAACGGACATGTTTTTAGATGAAATGAAAGTTGCGTTTTTAAATTTATTATGAAATATATAGAAAGTATTATTTATTAAATAACATAAATGATAACATCTTTCGCACTTAGATATTTAGATATAATTTGATGCCAAAATATGAATTGGTTTCCCAAGTCAGAATATAAGTGAAAATAAAATACAATTTATGTACATAATTTTTTGGAATAAAAAATTCCTATTATTTATGTAGACATGATCGTGAGCCAATTTATCAATTAATTAATTTACATAACACAAATTATAATTATGATATTGATAATTTATCAATAAACTATATATTTATGTATGAGTCTTGATTTCAATAATAATACTGACATAACATCAACTCTTCAACTAAGAATAAAATATTTATTAATACTAATTAAACTAATTAAGAAAAGTGTTTACTTCTTGTTTCAAATTCATTTTGAAATTTTATCTAATATGAATAAATATATTATAATCTGATTGAAGTTATGTTATAATATAATTTTGTCAATATGGCTAAAATTAGTTTTATAAATTAATTATACACCCAATATACAGACCAAGAATCTTTCTATACTAAATTATTTTTAATAATAAATGTTCAATAATTGATTATTGATCATTTCTGATTGATATTTATGCACATTTTTATTACAAAACCATTATTTTCAGAATGTTAAGATATAGAAAAATCTTACATAAGGTACGAAAAAATAAGTTACAGAAAAGTCAAAGATTTTCTGTACCTTAATACTCGAAAAAAGATTGCACCATCAAAGTAATAACAAAAAATTATCATTAGTTAACTAGTGAGTATTTCTCATCATTAAAAAATTGTGGTTTGTGAGAAGAATGAAAAATAAATTTTTGAAAGTAGAATTTTAGACTGTTTAAAGTTACTTAAAAACGAATTCATTTCGTGTATATAAATCAAAATATTCTTTTTATAAACATTCTGATATTAACTGAATATACTATTTCTTTATTTGAATGTCGAGTTCTTTAATTGTTTTACAATTTGAAGCATTATTATTGAAATAAAACAAATTAAAAATAAATTGTTTAAATATATTACAAATGACACTAAAGTGATTAAAAATATCTATATTTTTATAAACATGTGTAATCATTTATAAAAGTTATTCAGTTGCAATATTGTTACTCATTTACAATAAAATGAAATAAAAAATTGGCAGAATATAAAATTCAAAAATAAACATACTACAATATCTTCAATAATGAAATTAAATGCTTATTTTAATAAAAATACTCTTAATTTAACATGAAAAAAGGATAAAATATATATAAATATACTAAATTGAAATGATTATATATTAATAATATGAGCTTGACTTCGAGGGTAATTTGTGTAATAAGATACTAAAAAAGAGTTAAATACTACATTTTTGTATTGTAGATAAACGCTAATTGATTTAAAAACCTGACTTTATAGAACAACGAAGACGTACGAAAAGTTTATTAACGAACGAATTTAAAATTTATTTTTAGCGGTTGTACTTGAGTGTTCTTGGATTACAGAATGATGTGACCTTATTACTGAATTCGCGGAATGAAATTTAAAAATAGACCAGTGGTTAAAATTTCATCCTACATTATAGGATTTTTATTCGAAATAGCATGCAATAAATATTTTTTTATATAAATGAATGAAAAACTGCATGCATATAAAAAAATGTCAACTTGAATTTTAAATTAAATTAAGTACCAAATAATAGAAGGTCACTGTAAAAATTTTATTGACTTTTTACATAAAAATGAGATAAAAATATATTAAGCAAATATTTTTTTCTTTATCATTATAAAAAAAACCTTATTTTCAAAATATGGTGAAATATATAATTCAGTATGCTTCATGTTTTGGAATATATTTTCAACTTTTCAAATGAATAAATAAATATACATACATTTGCTTTCTGCATTTACTGACACGGGTTCATTTTATGTACTATACTTTAGCTGCCACAAATATCTCCATTAAACTTTTTAGTTATATGTTGAAACATCAATTAAGAAGTAATAATTTATTTATACTTATATATTGTATTTATTGAAACTTAATTATATTTCAGAATTAAGATAATTATCATATTTAAATTAGAGGCAAATGAGCCAAAAATAATCAACATTTTATTATATTAACTATTCATATATATATATATATATATATATATATATGTATGAAACTTACTGAATTATATATATATATATATATATATATATATATATATATATATATATATATATATATATATATAAATAAATTACCATTAAGCGATTAATACAAATAAATAAACTGAAGTTATATTAAAAAAAAATATTATTTCTTATAAAAATTCAATAAAATCAATAATCTATAAATCTATTTCTTACAAAATTAATAAAATTGTCTTTATGAATTAACAAATAGACCCCCATATAATACGGCATTCTTATAATACGGTTTTACTCTAACATGCTTTGAGAATTGGGGAAATCCTCGTACAACACAACATTCCTACAACACAGTTTCGCTCTAACAGGGTTTTAGAATTTGGTAAAAGTGGCATCTGAAATAAGCCAAATTAATTCAGAGGACGATAGAACAGGTGGGAACGCTGAAGATCAAAATTTTACCCTAAAAAGTATACAGGAAGGCACAAACTTAGCCGAACAATTGGAATTCTATTTTCTAAATGCAGATTCTTCTACTGACAAAAGCGCAAATTTAAGAGAGAACTTCACAAATGCTTAGGCTCCATACAATGAAATTTATAAAGATCTCTTAGGTAAAAGAAAACGATGAAAGCTCAGAAGATGAGCATATTTTGTCAGAAAGAAAACGCCCTTTTTTAATGGTGTTTAACGGTGATGAAGAATAAAACATTTCGTAATATTAATATGTAATACTTTTGATCAATTATTAATGGTTTTAATAAACATATTTTCTGAGTCATAAAAAGAAAATAGTTTTATTAATTTTTGAAACCTAGCCTTGTTTTTGATACTAGTTCTTTGTTCCATATAACACGAATTCGTACAACACGGCATTTTTTAGGAACCTAACGACCGTGTTATACGAGGGTTACCTGTATATAAGAGTACTTATTCTGGAAACAAATCAACAGTACGTAATCGCTAGATAAATATAAAAGAATATGATCACTTTTCTATTTTAAAAACTAAATCTTTTTAAAAAAAAATATTAACTTTTATGAACATTAAAAAACGTACTGTATAAATGATATACAGTGATATAAAAACTGAATAGGTTATTCTGGATATTATATATAAGCTTATAAGACATAAATCGTATAAGATATACGATTTTCAGACTTGTTTCTTGTTGTGTGTAGCCAGCATAATCCTCAAACAACAATCAAATTAGCAACAAAAACAATACAGTCATATATATCAAATACTTTTAAATAAATATTATTGTTGTACATTTTTAAAAGTATATATATATATATATACTAGGGGGCTCCGCCCTCTACTTGCTTCGTTCATTAACCCCCGGGCTCGCTGCGCTTGCTCACTTGTCAATTATAAGCATGTACATGTAACCGAATGAAACAATAAATACATTTGGGTATCATAGAAGCCACATCCCAAATAAATAAGTAAACGTCGTGGATATATATATATATATATATATATATATATATAGAATATATATGTTAGTATGCCAATATGAACATTCTAGTAAAAAGAATATTTTTGCAACGTATTGTTTTATAAAATTTTTTATGGATAATTTTGATTTTATGTATATAGAAAGATATATAAAGAGGAGGTATTGACAAACTTGTCAATAATTTTGTAGACAGAACAGAAATAACATACTTTTTACAATTATTACAAAAGCAGAGATTATTTATTACAAAACAAAAACGAAATGATAAAAAAATGATATAATTCTTAATTATCTTTAAACTATTAGACTACAAAACAAATATAAAAGCAAACAAAATAAATTTGAACAAAAAAAATAAATTCAATAAAATCTTTAACTAGACTGATATTCATACAATCGTTTGTAACAAATATAAAATGAACATTGAAAATTAAAATAAACCGTAAAAGTATAAAATTAATCTACACAAGGTGATGATACGATAACGTTCAAAGGAACGGTGACAGTGATGAATTAGTTTGATCATTAAATACCTGAATTGCGACGATTGATTTTTACTTTTTCAACGGAATTCAATTTATAACTTTTTTTATGAAATACGTACTCTTTATATCTTGTTCGACATGAAACAATAGTTTTTTTTGAATTAATTATTTTGTATCAGAAATAAAAACATTTTCGTTTCTTTGCTCTCATTTATCATTTCTGAACAATAATTTTATATCTAATTATCTTTGAAAGCGCATTATATATATATATATATATATATATATATATATATATAAGTTGTAATTATCTTTATTTATACCATTTACTTATTTATAAAAAGTGTAAAAGCTGAAAAAGTACAAATTTACCAAGAATATCACTTGGAAGGAAAGTATGTTTGGCACAGTTAGTTTCAGTTTTTATTACTTTTTTTATGTAACTGTTTTATTAATGTATCAAAAATGAGAAATTATATATATATATATATATAAACATACATAAATGTAATTGAAGGAAAGTAAATAAATAAAACATTTTGTGTAATTATAAAAGTGATTTACAATACCACTGACTATTATTTCTATGTAGGGTAGTAATTTGAAATCTTGAACAACTTGTAATTGATTAATTGCTGGTTTAATAATTGTTTCATAGGAGGCTAATTGTTATAAATTTTATTTTTGTTCTACATTAAAAAAGTGAAAAAGTAAAAATTATAAACTAGTTCTTTTTTATAAGAGATATTTAAGATCTGATATTTTTACTTTCTCCAAACACTATATAGGTAATTAATTAGTGACATGTTTTAATTGATTTAATAAAATATCTTATCTTAGAAACTTTGATAGTGATAATGAAGAGGAAAGTTTTTAAATTTCCTTTTTTCACACTTTTACAAACCATATCAAATTTTCCGAACAAAAATATTCAATAATTTATTATTGATTACCTTCATTGTCGCTTATGCCTGTTTCGATGGCAATGGCCTAATCCGCAGTTCCAAGTTATTAAAAATCGATACCAATTTTTCAGTAACTTGCCATTATGCTACATGATTTTTCTTATTATATAGTGCAAATATATATATATATATATATATATATATATATATATATATATAATGATTCAACTTAAGGCTTCCACACGAAAGTATTAAAAAAAATATGTTATTCCCCATTTATTATTTTGAGTTCAATAGTATTTCAGTATTAAATTGAACTAAAATACTAAATAGAAAATAATATGACTTACATTACCCCCTGCGCATTCTATTAATACTTCCATGTGGAAGCCTAAATTGAATCACCACATATATATATATATATGCCTTAAGTTTAGAATCTAAAAATGACATCAAACACTATCATATATAAAAATGTCTAAGAATATTTTAAAGGAATGAATCAGTTTTTAGTTTCTTACAAATATGATATTTGGGAAAATACTGAAATATTCAATTGTAACTATAAGTATTGACATCAAATATACATCTAATATAAATCAAATTTCTATTGATATTATTCTATGATTTATACAAGTAAATTATAATTTTTTTTAGTAATATAAAGAAATAGATTAGGTGTACGAATTAATTCGATTCCTTTAAATTGAATCAATCATAGCTTTGTTTTAAATTAAAATATTTTCTCGTCTTCAAATTTTGAAATCTTAACCTTAACATTTAAAAACAATATACATCATGGTGAAGTAGTTAGCATACCTTTACAAAAAAAAAATAGTGAACACGATAGCGTCCGAAAAGCAACATATTAGGTATTGCACACATGATTTGTTCAGCTTCGAAGAAGTGTTGTGATGTGTAAAACATGCAAAAAATGCTAAAACATTGGAAGAGGTCCGAAAATGCATTAGGATTTAATCGACTCGAAGCAGCCATAGTTATTTCGACAACAGATTCGTTATTTATCTAATAGATAGAGCAAAATTATATAAATGGGGGATATTTTAAAGATTGAAATACATTTCATTTTTCCGTAAACATTCATTTATATAAAGAATTCACCGAATTAATTTGTACACTTAATACTTTTCATGGCAATAATAACATTTTTACTCTTATTAATAGGAACGTAGACCGACATTAAAACTGAATTAACGTAAACGGTTATAACATTGTAATTCAAAAACGAGCGATAATTGTCAGTTATTATCAGTAATTTTCGATTACGGGATGTACGTACGCCTATGGTGCAAATGCGGGTTTCTTTGTCGACGATGATATCGTTTCAGGGTAGAAACCGGTAGTTTCCGTTATTGTTTTTCATCTAATTCGCTATATCGAGATATACGTAAATGGCGCCTGCTTAAAAACGGTACTCTCATTGTTCACTTCTATGAGAGTTGGGTAATTTGATTGTCTGAATTTAACATGTTTACGTTAAATAGCTTTTGCACAATTTTGATTCTACTATTGGTTATTCAAATTGAAGAGATAACATTTTTAATTAATAATGTTGTTTCGAGTTCACTTATAAAGAGTGTAGTACTTAATATCTTAATATTTATTTCATTTTGAAAACATTAATTATAATAAATATATTCTGATATTCAATAGATTTCAAATATTAATTATATTTAATGTAATTGAAATATTCAATTTTATTAGGAGCATTAGAAGCAACATTAATAAAACTTCCACAGAAAAAAATCATAATCCTACTCTGTATATTGTAAATACAAAAAAACAGATTTCATATATATTTTAGATTTTCGTCGTATTGTGTTCACATCAACGTCTTTTTTTCTCTCTTAAAAAATATTACATATATACACAAAACATTGAATTGACAGCAAACTAAATAAAAAGAAAGAAACCACAGGCGACATACATAAAAAATAACATGTTTATAATATCGACATTTCTTGTTAGCTAAATCAAGTAGCACGAAAAGCGTCAGAGCTTTTCGATTGAAGGGGATATAAGCAACGACCGCACGGTAGTCACTCCGTATTTCAAGAGAGTCGCCGATATCGTAAACCGTCGATGTACTCTAGTGGAGATCGTTAGTTTTTGAATCGACGCAATGTTTTATTTATTCGATACAAAATTCAACATTAAACATTAATAAATACTTTACAACTTTGAAATAAATCCGTAGCTTTTATTTCCGAATCAAAACATTTGATTACATCTAATAAATAATAATTACTATAAGTCATGCTCATTTTTATAAAAAAATTTTCAAGAAAATAAGAAGTCAGCTGATTAATTTCATTATTTGATTATATTTTAATAAATAATTAAAAACTTTATAGCACGTAACTTTGTTTTGTCACATTTTTTTATTAACGAGTAGTGGTAATCATAATATAAATTAATTAATAAATAATTTTGAGTAAAATTACACTCTAATAAATTTAACAATATTTAAAAAATCCAGTGAACACATTAAGTAACTGATACCTCATTTGATAATAATATTAAAATGTTTGGTGTCAAAAAACAATCTAAAGCAGTGTAGGCATTAGTTTAATCAGAATCACATACGAGATTTCGAACAAAAATTAGGCGTTAGTCATCCAAAAGGCATGGAATACTTAAAATAACTGGAAAAATCAAAAAAGCTTGACAAATACGTGCCGCATGAATTGAACGAAAACTAAAAATATCACCGTTACGAAGTTTGTTCTACACTTCTTTTCGACAACAGAAACGATCCATTTCTTAATCGTATTGTAATGTGCGATGAAAAATGGATCCTTTATGACAACAGAAAACGGTCTGTACAATGATTGGATAAAAATGAAGCCACAAAGCATTTAGGAAAAACCAAAATTACACCAAAAGGAAATTATGATGACTGATGGTCTGCGTTTGATACAATCCACTACACTTTTTTGAATCCTGGGGAAATCATTACAGCTGAGAGTTTCGCCAAAAACTACTACGTCTGGTCTTCGCACTGGTCAATCAAAAAGGTCCAATTCTGCTGAACGAAAATGCACGATCACACGTCGCGCGGTTGACCCTCCAAAAGTTGAATGATTTGGGCTATGAAACATTGCCTCATCCACCAAACTCAACAGACATCTCGCCTTATAGATTATCACTTTTTTAAACATTTTGACAACTTCTTACCGAGTAAGTTCTTCAACAACCAAGCTGCTACCGAAATTGCATTTCGAGATTTTATCAACTCCAAAATTTCGGAATTTTATACCACCGGAATAAATAATCTTGTAATTAATTAGCAAAAATCTAGCGATTAAATGGTGCTTATTTCGATTATTAAAGTTAATTATTAGCTGATAAAATTTATATGACCTTATAGCTCATAAATCGCAATTATTTTTCTATCAACCTAATAGAAAGTAATACAACCATCTTTACAAAACAACAAAAAATTTTAATTTTTTTAATACTACTTTCTGATGTATTAAATATACAGTTTATTCTAATACAAAAATGAAATTTAATGGAAACATGTTTTATAAATTTATTTTGGAAATTTATTAAGTTTTTACTATTACATTTCTCCTATTATTTCATTTTGTACTATTTCATTTTCTTCTTACTAAAAAATAGCTCATTGTATTTTAACATACTAGGTCAGTAGTCATAAAATAATACTTCACTGAATTATAATGTTTTTTGGTTGATATTTGAATTTAACATAAAAATACAACAAAATCATTCAAAAAATATTTACAACCTTAAACAAATATTAAGTTTTTTTTAAAAAAAACCTAGTTAATGAGAATGTTAATATAATCTATATCCTATCACATTTTCAGATTCATTTATCTCACAAAAATTATATACTGTTTTAAATTTTACATCAAATGTATGTCAAGATCAAATTTAATTAAGAAATATTGCAGAAAAAATTATATGCGAAAAATTTACTCAAAAAATTCTACTCTAATATTTATTTTTAGAAACAAATCACAGATATTTTCTGAGTAATCTTTGTATCACCAAATTATATTTTATAAAAAATAACAATTAAATAAAACAAAAAAATGTCAGAATCTTCCTTCAAGTAATCGTTTAATGACTATTCATATGATGTAATATAATTAATAAAATTACAAGAAAACATGTAGCTTTAAAAGTCAAATTATTTCTGGATATCAATCGTATTTTAATATATATATATATATATATATATATATATATATATATATACATACATATATATATATATATATAAGTATATATATATATATATATTTGTATATAATGATTTAATAATAAATATACCAAATGGTTAATCATAAACATAGTACAATAATAGTACAAACATAGTCAATATCTACTAAGAAGAAAATATGCACACGCACAAGAATTGTACATATACATATATATATATATATATATATATATATATACACATACATATACATACATATATACATATATACATACATACATATATATATATATACATATATATATAAAACAGAAAGACGATATAGAATTTTAGTAAATATAAAATATTTACTTTATTGTTTACATAAATTTATACTTGTGTATTGAAACTAAATCTGTAAAAGCAGTAACAATTATTCTTAGAGAACAATCTCAGAGTTTCCATGTATAAAGCAATGACAACAATAAATATTATACTGAAAACAAACAGGAAAGCATAACTGCATTATAAAGTTACTAAAGACAAACAAAGCTTTAAACTACAATAACTATTTAATTCAAAATCAAACTATGATACACACATACAGTTATATATATATATATATATATATATATATATATATATATATGAAAATTAAAATACGTATTATTTATAATAAATGAATAAAATGTATTTCAAGTTTTGAGGTATTTAATATAAAAAAGTATTAATGCCTTTTTATATAATTTCAGCTCAATACGAAATCTATAAGTAAAGTCTATTCCATAAAAGCAAGTGTTTTTTCTTTAAGACATACAAGCTTAATTTTAGAATTATTTTTTTTATTTTTATGATTTATATCAAATTTATATTTTAATAAAATACGTCATATGTTCTTTTATTAAATTAATATGAAAATATAAAAGTTATATCGTTAGTTTAAAATTGTTTTGAACGACATTTAAAAATCACCTTTTTTGTCCCACATATGCTATTATTTATAACCTATAGTGTGTAATATATTTTAAGTTTCACGAACAAACCAGATAAGTGTCAGTAAGTAAATATTTCAAATCAGTCATTTTATATGACTAGTATGAAATGAAAAATAAATCCTGCGGCTAGCTCATTTTTAATACAGTAGAATTTCATTCAATACTTCAAAAATTTTCATTGAAAAAAATTTTATTTTGACATACAGTACGTTTATTTGAATTATTACACAGTCTATTTGTTGAAATATATACAATTTTTCGACGATATTTTATATAGAAATAAAATAGATATCTTTTTATAACAATAAATCATCACTACAAAAATAAAATTTCCAATAGGTATACAATCTTTCACATATATTTTATATTGTTATTATTTATTTTACATGTTCAATAATCTTTTACACTGTTAACGAATTAATATTTCATTACACTTTTTATTAAATATGAAGTTTTTATTAATATCATTATATTTTTAACTAACGAAATGAACTAAATAAATTAGTTTTAAATAATAATTTATTGATTGGTATGTTTATAGCAATTACTCTGAAAATAGTTTTTTCCCACATTCAAACTAGTAAATTAAAAAAGCAGTTATTGAAAAAAGAGATGATATATTAAATTAGTTTCGAAGATGTATAAATGTCTATTTTTATCGATTATAATTTTGTTAAGATTTCTTTCTTTAATTGTTCTGAACTAAAGTAAACATACTGTTTCATTACAAAGGAATTTCGTTAATAAGGTGTAAAAAATGTTATATGATTAACAGTTTATAATTTTCCGAATGTCATAGGAAATTGAAAAAAAAATTATAACGTTAACTGCATTCTCTTATTTTCTCCTGTACAAATTAAAAAGGGAGTATTTTATTTCTTAAGAATCATCATTTTTAATATCGTAAAATTTTTAGCTTGATATAAAGTATAGTTATTATTTTATTTCGATCTGATGAAATTTCACCTATTCAATATCACTGAATTGAATATAAGTTTCCTTTTTAGATATATTAGGTTGGTAGAAAAATAATTCCAGATTATAACTTTCATATCCATATACATTTTTTTGTTTTTTGATTTTCCTAGCTGTTTTAAGAAGTCTGGAACTGTTGGATGACTAACCTCTAATTTTTGTGCAAGTTCTCGAATTGATGTGCCTAATTCTAATTCAAATGACGTCTTTAGTTGGTCGTTATAAACTGACGAAAGAACGCCCACGACTTTCTTCATGGATCTCATCCCCAGTACGAAATTTTTGGAACCACTATTGCACTGTACGTTTTTTAATAGTACTCACACCAAAAGCACAAGTTTACGAGCAGTTTTTGCTGCTTTACCACCCATTTTGAACTCATAAAAAAATTACTCTTATTTGCTTCTTATCGTCTTTAATTCAATAGCATAATTCGACGCAAAATTAATAATAAAACCAAAGTTGATGTTAGTAAAATACAGACCAAAAAATGCACTTTAAAATTATATTAGCATGAACACAACAAAATGACACTTTTTGAAAAAATTAAGGTTCGAATTCAGAAAACCAAAAACCGCAATTGGTTTCCTATCATATTAATATTGTTTTAATTTATACACGTGTTTCACTCATGCCTTACAAAAAATAAAATACACAAAAAATAAACAAGTGGTTTTAGTTAGACTTGATCATATTTTAAATTTGTTAAAAAATCGATTTTAATTTTCACTTTTATAATTAAGAGAATAGAACATCCATGGAAATGACTGTAAAAAAAGGTTTTAAGTGAAGAATGATTCTTTCTTTTGTATCACATTATTACATTGTAAATTTATTAAATAAAATTGAGGAAGCTACACAGCTATCATTTAAAAAAACATTATCAAAGAACAATCAAATTCAGTAGAGATCAAAACATTGTTAAGAAAGAGTAATTGGTTGAGTAATTGATGAAGACGGAAAATAGTTTTACCAGGATATTTAAAAGCGAAACTACGGTAGTTGTAATTGAAAGATAAGTGAATATTGTTGGATACAAAAGAGTTATTTTACAAAGAAAATAAAGTAGAAAGTCGACAGAAACTACGTTTAAATTAATTTTATAGATATATGAGACAACGTGATAAAAAGTGTGGACTAAAAATGATCAATATTTAATTATTGGTAGTTTTTTCGCATTAAGATGGTAATGGTATTATCCTGAGAGTGATAACTTACTAAAAAAATCTGTCAGATTTTCTTAACACTTTGTGAATAATTGATGGTATTTAAATAAATATATATATATATATATATATATATATATATATATAAAGTAATCAAAAATGATTAATTATCAATTATTGAACGTTTAAAATTAGAAAATTTTCTATGTCTTGTAAAATAAATAAAAAAATGAATATATGTAGGTGAATTTAGTCATAATGTCAAAATCATGTTCTGAAAAAACAGATTTTTTGAAATATGAAAATATGATTCATTTAATAGCCATGGTTAATAGAGGTTACAGTTCAATTTAAAAAATACTAATAAACAATAATTATTTTAAATCATAGAACATGAAGATTTGTTTATAACCCAATGCGATCAAAGGACTATAAAAAAGAAAATATCAAAAATGAATTAGTTATTGAATATGCAATCAACAGAATGAATTCCACCCTGACAACAAGTATTACACTGTTCATTTCTGGGATAAAATTGACAAGGAAACCTACGTACACATATAGCGGTCGAGTCGATCGTGGCTGGTATTTTCGTGGATGTTGCTCGGATTATCCATAAGGTGAAAAGAGGCCACGCGCCGCTATATGATTACTATTGTAAAAGTCAATTTAACCTCAATTCAATTTGTATTCATACCGTATGTATCGCGCAATTTCGTCAAGGTAAAAGTCGGCGTTTTTGACTGTACGCAGTCATCTGCTTCTACCTACCGACACCCAAACGACAACGTACGGTCGGTCGGTCGGTCGGTCGCTACAACGGTCGCCTGACACACGCGTGACGAGGGTATACGTGTCTCAGAACGTGGACCGTTCCCTGTACAAAATAACACTGGTTCGACTCGCTACAACGGTTTGTTTACCACAGACCGTTTTATTGTGATGATGCGGGAACGTGTGGTCGTTGCCGGGTGTCATTTCGTTCTGTTGTGCCCGGATAGTTTCAATCGGCCGCGTTAGATTGCTTTTACTAATAGTAACGAGCGACCAGCGTCGTACCAACCCACCAACTGTCAACTATTAAAATAGTGTACACATATGTGTGCGTGCGTAGGAAGAATGAGGGCGAGAGTGCATATACATTGAATGCGTGTATGTGTGACTGGATGGTCCGGAGGTATCACACAGACCGACTCAGTGATAATGCGGTCTTGTTCATCACGGACGTTCGGGTTACACGAACTTTGCAATTTAGACCAGGCCGCTACTACAGTCTTAACTGATTCGTCAATTCAGCATCGCTATTGTTCTACATCTAACTATACATGTTAATCTATTCGGGTATTTGTTATGGGTACTGCATTCGATAAAATTAAGTTCGGCAATAAGTGCACTGTATTGGATTTCAATAGCTAAAGAAGATAGTCAATTTGTGTTTTCTAAGCACTTAAACGATTCAATTTAGGATTTACGTAAATGAGTTAAGCGATTCAAATCAAGAATGTAATTAACACTTTCTATGAATAATTCTTGATCATCTATTGATTTCTTAATATACATACATACATACATATATATATATATATATATATATATATATATATATATATATATATATATATATATGTATATATATATATATATATATAATAAAAATAAATACATTAATTTGGTATTTAATATGTGCAAATTACCTAAAAACTGAAAAATAAATTAACAAAATACTAAGAAAACACAAACATAACTTAATATTTTTATAAAAATACATAATTAATTTTAGTTCACATCGTTAAAATGTTTAAATCTTAAGAAATAGAAGACGAACGTATATTTTATCGACAAAATTAAATTGCAGTTTTGATTACTTTACATTAATTTACATTGAGTTTGTACTAAACTTTACAATGTTATTGTTTCCAGTTATTTTGAAAAATAATTATATTGATAAGATAGTATCAGTTGAAATATTTGAGCTTCTGTTAATGAATAATTTTTATCTTTTTTTGCATAAAATACGATAAAGTTACTTTGTATAAATTTAACAGAATACTATCTTGCGTGCCATTTAATAAAAAAATGTTGTTTGATAAATTATTTCTGCTAGGCAGGAAAATAGCTTCTAATATTTGATTTTATAGTGTATGCAAATGTCACAGTACATTTCTATTAAAATAATTTTCCCCAGGATTTAAATTATATTCAATATTTTTGTAATTGACTTTTATTATTCTATATAACCACAATTGATTGTTGCGTAAAAAATTACAACTTACTGAATCAATAAATATAACTCTAAGAGAAATTACATTGCCCTTTTATTTGATATATTAAAATTAATTGTTAAATGAAGTATATATATATATATATGTATATATATATATATATATGCAGACAAAAAATATAAGCATAACCAACAAATATCACATGAGTAATGAAGCAATTTTAGTCTTTCTTAATATCTTTGTCTCTCTCTCTCATTATATATATATATATATATATATGTGTGTGTGTGTGTGTGTGTATGCAAAAGCTATATAACCTTTTGTGAAATTGAAAATTATACACAGATACTTCATTTAATAAATGAAGAGTAAAAAAGTAAGTGATTTCAATTTTCTGATTACAATCTATTATGTCTGTGAATGAATGAGACTTAAGAGAGAATTAATGAGACTTAAAATTTATTTCGTGTTTTACTGTGGTTTTTAGTATTCGAATGAATATTTAGCTGTGTATTCTTTTTTGTATAGTTCTCTCTGGTATTCTGTTTATTTTTCATTACGACTTGTATTGATGTATTATTTTTTATCAATTATTTTGTTTTATTATATTTTTAACTAACGAATTTGTATAATTTATTTACATATTAAAAATACTTTCAGGTAAATAAACTAGTTACTTAAGTATCTATAAATAATTGTACGATGATAAATTAGAGATAATACAAGTTTATTTGTTTATTATATTTGTCAAATAAAAATCATAACAGAATGTTATATATATATATATATATATATATATATATATATAAATATGTATGTGTGAATCTGGACAGATACACTTTTTTTATTCACTTTAAGAAAAATTTATATAAAATTTTCGAATATATATATTACGTGTTCGGCTTTATAAAATCAATTTAAAAGAAAAACATATAATAATTTACTTGACGGAATATATTTCATTTTATTTGGTTTTCATTAAATAAAGGTTGAAAACGCCTGCACACTTCAATATATATCACCGTACAAATTAAAACAAATCGAACAGACATCGCAGTAATTTATTCCTTTTTATATTCCTGTATTTTCATTTGTGTGTACATTTTTTGTACGAACACTCCACGCTGATGATACAATTTCGTCCTCATTTATCTCGTATATATTTCAGCGAGCGCATAAAATTACGACAGTCGTAATAATTAAAAATAAATCATACGGGAGAAAAAATCATATATCGGACATTCACGGAAAAAATGTCAGAGCGTTTATTACTATTTTTTTTTTGTTTATGATGAGAAAAAATGAGGCATAAATTATTACAAAATACAAAACGACATGTGTGAAACACGGCCGGAAATAAGTAATTAGCGACGAGGGTGCGTTTCCGTTCAGACAACCATCAATCATAACCTTAATGAGCTTTAGTCAACAGCAAAGTAAATATATGTATATCATCATAACATGCATGCAATGAATGCTGGGTGATACGAACGAATCCCCGTACACTCTCAATCGAATACACTGCACACATTCACATCTTATGTATACATACATGCACACACACGCACACATATTTGTATATTTATAATAAACATTCACAGATACGTAACGTCGCGCTGCATGGAAAATGGATTCATCGTCGTTGTACAAACAATGTCGTGATTTTCCACTGCGTCATTATCTTTTCTCAATATTACAATTACAACGAAAATTGCGTATTGTTTACGATCTGGAAACCCATTGAACGATGATGAATGCACGATTATCCAAAAATAAGGTCATTGTATATTGGACGTAAACATATACTTACAGAAGTGAGCTTAATTATTTGTAATTTGAGAACGAACACAAATAAAATAATTATACTTATGAATAAATAAATATGTAAGTTAAATAGAGCTGGACGAATGAATTCGAGTGGAAATGTAATATGTCATTTGTTTGTTTTTATTATGGAAATAAATATTTTAATCCATTACTTTAACTATATATGTGTATGAGTAAGAAATTGCTTGCCCGTGATTATTTCAAACTTAAATTAAGAACTTAATAGTGATAAGAAATACATTTAAAAAATTGTACACTAACCAAAATTCTATTTAACAGAAAGTCATCTAAAGAGCAATAAATCTTAAATAGTCATTCTTAAGTACGGAATGAATATCAATTTCGGAAATGAATAAGTACCCAAAAACTACTATTTAAAAATATTCAAGTAACTAACTGTCTATTTTGAATAATTATACTCAAGGTAAAAATGGCATCGTCCTAAAAATGTAACTAAGGAAAATCTCTATAATTATGAAGAAAATCAATGTTTTACTTTCTCACAAATTTGCAAAAATGTTCAATATTTGATTCTTAGTCATTTTGATTGTTATTTATCTACATTTCAATGGCAATTTCGTCATTTTGAGAACTCTGAAATAAAAGAAGAAGACGAGAAGTAGTTCAACACTTTCCGTGCCAAACCGTTTTTGAACAAGTGTCATTACTAGGTCGTGTGTACCAATAACGGTACACAGTATAGAATTTGGTAAATATATAAAAATTATAAGTTTTTAATTTTTTGTGAACTGGAAAATTATTTATTACAAGAGAAAATTTTGACACTATAAAATACATTATGTACTAGTGAAATAACTTTATTAATATTCATACCAACACTTGTTTTCTTGACTTTATCTATCAATGATAAAAATATGTCTTGGTCTGGAAATGAAGTTCAGTTGTGTACCAAAAATGGTACATGCGCATGAAACTAGTTAACTATTCTACACTCATTTCGAAAAACGAAAAATATCGCAATAAACCAACAGAGTACAAGAAAAATAATCATAAAAGCCCCAAACATAGTCCACATCCTCATCCAGTATTTCTATTTACTGTATTAGAACAACAAGAAAAGATTTTCTGATGCCAGGCTATTTTCTATACATACACACACACACACACATATATATATATATATATATATATATATTTATATAACGATTACATGGATATATATATATATATATATATATATATATCTGATAATAATTATATAGACTTAATAAGTTTTAAAAATATTGTTTATTGTTTCATTCCGTTGCATGTACAGGTTTACAATTGTGAAGTGGGCGAGCGTAGAAAGCCTGGTTGTTGGCAAATGAAGCGAGGAGTGGGCGAATTTCCCTTGTATAAATATATAAGACGAAGTACTTGAAACAACAATTAATGGTGAAAATAAACAATCAAATGATAACAAACTGATGGCAGCAACCATTACTCATTCAGTACCTCAATATTCCATGTATTCATTTTATGGTAAACGACCATATCATACTCCATTTGTACCGCAATAGCAGCATCTAAGAGAAATTTAAAAACTTGACAATGATTTTAGAAAATAAAGATACTAGGACAACCTTTCAAAGGGGGTTGAAGGGTTATAAGTAAGTATATATTCTAAAATATAGTATAAATGAAACAGTATTTAGGTAAAATTCAATTCAACAAATATTCATTGTTGATTTTATTGATAATTATCAATTAAAAACTATAATTGATATTAATTTGACAGATCAAATTATTTAAAATATAAAATCTATAGGTCAAATTATTTAAAATATAAAATATATATCTAATACGGTAATAAAAAAGTAAAAGAACAAATTTCGATGATAAATCTAAAATATAAATCAAAAAAAGTTAATAAATAAGAAAATATGTAATAGAAAATTAAATATAAATAAACTACTAAAAATTAACTCAAAAATGAATAATGTTTAAGTATTTTTAATAAAATAATAGTAAATTTATGAATCATTTTTTTCAACATTACTAAAACTAAACGTGAACAAAAAAGCAATATTAAATAAGACTTTAAACTAGAACTCAAAAATTAATACACAGTATGTAAAAAAAATAAGAATCGACACGAAAATTGAAAAAAAATTATTTATAACTAGTTGGAGACGGCTCACCTTCCGAAACAAGTTGTGGAAGATAATTAATTGTATAATAAAAAAGGATTAACACTAACAGGTATTGGTACGATTATATTTTTTTTAAAAAAACATATTTCGAACAAAGTAATAAAAAAAATAAATAAAATCTAATTGTAAACTTAAATACACGTATCATTTATAAAATCAATTCTAACTTCGTTATAGTTCTTTCGTCATAGACTAAATACACTTAAAAAGTACATATCTACTATAAAACAAGTAAATTTAAGTTTTCTTCGAAGAAAAAGTTCTTAAATAACAATATTTTTTTCTTCAGAGTTGAATTTATACAATAAAAATTAAAATTAAAGCAAATTTTGTTATAAAATGGTATATCTATTTTAAAGATAAAAATTTGAGAAAATTTTATTTTTTGTTTATGATCACAATTTTTTTATATATATACGAATATATATATATATATATATTCATCTTTCACTATGGAAATTTCATCAATAATCAAGCTTAAGAAAAATTACAATGGAATTACATGCAAAACCGAAACAAAACCCCTTGATAAAACTCTAATTTGCATTTATTATAAAATTCCTTTACTTATTAAAAGAAATTTACACGTACCGTAATTGATACTCCTATATTTTTTTTCTGCAGAATACGAATTATTTATTCGTTCCTGAAATATACGCCGACCGTTTCTTAGAAACTCACCTCTGTACATTTACACCGTGAATGTTTTTTTCCAAGTCAAAGTGAACGATTAATAATTTATTCAACAACCAACAGAGTATTATTAGACTCGTCATCGAAGTCAAACGTACAAGGACACATTTTCGTTTTTAAAACGAAACGACGTGTTCGATTATATTTTTTTTATTCGAGAAAATTTCTCAAGAAGATTATATACTTCATAATAAATTTATGTTTAGTATTCGGAATTATTTGAGAATTAATCTTTAACTAAACTTGTCGAAGTTTGTTTGAAAGTTTAGATAAGAATTTCTTCGGAATACAACTAACTATCAAAGACTAGTTTATGTTTCTGACGATATGAAAACTTATGTACATATCTTCTTTGTAAACGTCTTCGCTATTTAATCATTTTCGTAAGGGGATGAAAGTTTGATAAATAAGTTACAATCTATTTGATTGTCAGAATAGTTTTGAACAAGTGTGTAAAGCATTTGCATTTAAATACATTTTAGATATGTAAGCAGCATTCACTTAAAAGAAATAAACATTGAAAGAATATTCAATATAATTTTAAACTGATGACCATTTGATATTCATATTTATATATTTATTAATAAAATACAAGTTCCGAGTCTATATAAATATTTTACTTTAAATATTTTTAAAAAATGATATATACCATTTTCAGGTTATAATAACAATTTTAAGTAAATTGATTATAATGTCTATGGTGGTAAATAATAATGAAACTAGAATATATTTGTGTAAGTTGAAAAAAGTAAACTATAATATGATTATAAATGAATCTAATATTAATTTTTTATAAATAAACTTAATTTCATATATATATATATATATATATATATATATATATATATATATATATATATATATATATATATATATATATATATAATGTACACGAGGTCTGATAATTTAATTCCCGAATTGACGCTGCAGAACTGGAGTCACATGAAATTAAACCAAAATTAAAGCAGCACATATTAGTTTACACTTTTATCAAGAGAAGGTGGTCGAGCGAAGATGGAACAGCTTTTAGTTTCTAGGTAGGAAGCTCAATACATCTTTTTTCTGTCAGAATATTAAATTTTGCTATAAATTTGGAAAAACTTCCACAAAAATTTATGAAATTTTGAAAACTTTTTACAGTGATAACATCTTAAATTATACTAGTGTGTATGAATAGTTTAAACGTGATGAATATGAAGATATTCAAGGTGTTACTGAACCCGGGCTTCCATCGATTTCTCGGAATGCCGATTCGATCGTAAAATAGCTTGAAATTGTGGCAAAATCACCGAATGATAGTGAATGAATTGATCGTCAATAAAGAGATGATTTGATAAATAATTCATGAAGATTTGGGAAAAAGGAAGATCTGTGCAAGGTTTGTCCTGCACAGTTTTACGAATGAGAAAACACAGACAAGGGTTGCATGGTCACAGACTTTATTCAAACTTGTCTCAATAATGTAAACTTTCTTAACTGCATTATCAATAGTAAATGAGTCATAGTTGTTTCAGTACGATCATGAAACGTAACGCCATAGCATGCAGTTGATTAGAAAATTATTAACAAGACCCAAAAAAATTGCTTGCAAAAATCTAGAATCAAAATTATGCTGATTTATTTTTTCGATAAACTGGGTGAGGTCCATAAAGAGTTTGTGCCTAAAGGACAAACAGTTAATAAAAAATTCTACCTTGAAATGATTAAGAAGTTATTGTAGACCATTTCTTAAGTGCGACTGCAATTTCAAGAAAAAGATTGGTTTGTGTAACATTGCACTTTGCCCATTTTGCACTAACTGTCAAGTCATTTCTCATGAAACACGACGATGTTAAGATCAATCACTCACCCTATTCACCTGACTTGGCACCAATAGATTTTCTTGTCTCCCCTACAGTGAAAACTGTTCTCAAAGGGAAACGATTTCAAAACGTAGAAAAGATTTAAAAAAATTAACTGCTGAATTGAAGCAGATTCTGACGCCTTTGCCAAGTGTTTTCAAAATTTTATAGAAGATTTCAATAAGTATATTAAAGTAAACAGGGATTACTTTGAATAAATATCAAACATTTTTCGTGTTATTTAAATTGCGTTTCTTTTCATTGTGCCAATCCAGGAATAACATTTCCAAATTACACACATATGTGCATAAATATATATAGTATTTTTTAATAAAATAAATAAGATAAGTATTTTTTTAAAAATTAATAAGTGCTAATAATAATAAGTTCTTTAAAAATGCACTGGATCTTTTTTCATTTTAATTAAGTCGCTTAAAATGTTTGACATTAAGCTTTCAGTAACTGATAAGTACTAATTTGTTTTTATATTTTTTTAGAAAACAAACATCTTCCGGTACAGTTTTTATTACTTACATTTTCTAATCTTTCCTAAATATATGTGTATATATATATATATATATATATATATATATAATGGATAATACAATTGAGAAAATACAGTGCATAGGATTAAAAAATATTACTTGAATTAAAATTAATAATTTAAAGTAATTACTAATTAATTTTTGTTGACAAATGTGTATTCAACTGCCTTAATGTCATTTTCCCTTACTAGATTACAAGAAATATCATAATACTGAGGTCAATCTATTGTAGTTTTTCTCTCTCTGTTTGTATATATATATATATATGTATATATATATTTATTTCTTAAATGATGACTTATTGAATACTGAACTTAAAATTTCAGTAATTTATATAAGCCACTTACATATACTAACTAGTAAAACTTTATACAAGAACTTTAACAAATCTGATTAACAATCTTGGTTTAATTAAATTGTATCAATATTGGTGTTCACTGAATTATAATTACCTACTGTTCTTATCCATGAATCCTGATTTTATTATATAATCAATAATTTACTTATTGAAGACATAATATCATACAGTTCAATGTTTTTTACAATGCAGAAATCAAATTTAATATCTTAACAAAAATTACTTTAACTAGAAAGAACTTCAGTGGCGAGCAAAAATATGTTTTAGTATGATATAATATTGTTTTTTATGCTTTTAAAAATCTATTATAAAGTTGTTTGAAAGAAGGAGTATTTTTACAATTCATAGACATGAAGTTGTTGAAATATTATTTAAATTTCTTAAGGAATAGTAGTATAATCGTGAAATTAGTAACGAACAGGAAAACACAAATTTATAAGTGTGTAGTGAAATTTCATTGAAATTTGTAGTAATTTTCTGCAAAATTAAAAGAATTCATTTTGAAATGTAAGATAGATTCTGATTTTTATTTAAAATAATAAAATCTTGGTAGCATTAATAGGAAAAAGAGAAACCTTGAATGATAACGTAAAATTTATACGAATTTTTAATATCTACCACTTATTCTCAAATTATTCTGTGTAAAAAATATTAAAAACCAAATAAAAACTAAACAAACATCTGTGTATCTTCAAAAGACTAAATTATAAGTCGAAAAAAACAATTTAAAAGTTATAAATGAAGTCTTTTTCCAATCCTATGCTGATAAAAAAGGTGGAGACAGTATGGTGGCTAGTTCTAGTGTAAAATTGACACTTTAAAACGAAAAAATATTAAACTATCATATTTATCTTAAAGCATTCAAAATAGTGAACTGAATAATATTTTTTATACTTATTTTTTAATAATGTAGATTAAATCAGTAAAAGAATGCAAAAATGTAGTTCTACACATTGGAAATCAAATATCAATGTACGTAAAATGTGTCGATATAAAACATCAAATATCAATGTGTCAATATGTCTAAAAGTATAATTGAAAAATTTCTATGAAAACAAAAATATTAATTATAAAAATATGATAAAAATGTATTGAAAAAACTAAAAATCAATTCATGTTATGAACAGAAAATAATTTTTTTATACTAGAAAATTGAAAACCATCAAGGTGTAAATGAAAAAGAAAGTAAGCATTTTCTGAAAATAAGGGTGCACCATTTTAGAAGGGATTAAATTTCACTTATAGAAGGGCATAATGGTATGAAAAATACGTAAAATATGTAAATAGTACAAATATTTGTATAGATTACTTTGTAAGGGTGACAGTGATTATTTTATTTAATAAGAATGGGGGAGTCTTTGCATAAAGTTTATAAATCAGTTTATTAAGATACGAAAATACAAATAGAAATACGTCAGTTGTGAAATGTCACTATGGTAGAAAATTACTATTGCCATTTGAAAAATAACTTCTGTCTATATTATATAAAAAAATGTTACAAGAAAACTATTAAACACTCATTTTGAAATAAATCTATACAGTCAATTCTCTTTTTTATATTTAGATATTATATATATGAAAAAAATGTAATGAAAATTGAACTTAAGTTTTGAAAATATAAAAAATAACACTGATCAATTAATATTCATTTTACTTCAAATGAAAGAATATATAGAAAATAAATAGAAGAAAAACAAATAAGAAAGAGAATTTTAAATATTAAAAATGAGTCTTCAGTTTTCTAAGAACTAATTATTTTCAAACCTTATTTCCAATAAAATATTAAAAAATATAATGAAAAATAAGTTTTAAGTATTGATTTTGAAGACTAGGTGAATATTTCAATTATGTGTGTGTGTATATATATATATATATATATATATATATATATATATATGAGAGAGAGAAAGACATATACATAAATCTATTCAAAACTATATTAGTTTTGTAACTATTAAATTCAGTTTTCTATTAATACTCATGTTCGTACTTAATAGTAATGAAATGGTTATTCGTGCTCATTGAAAATAATTTTCCATTTAGGAGAAAGATTTGAAATCAGTGAATGGAATTTACGCATTCATAGCATAATATCTTTAAATGTTCTACATGTCGATGTCGCTCGAACGAATATTTACATATGTAGAATATGCAAGTAGTTTCATTCACATTACTCATATTTCTGTAAAATTTAATATAATGAAATGCGCTGAAGTTGAAAGTACTGTAAAATTGAAAACTATAATTCAAGTGCAAAAGCACTTATTTCATATAAGAAAAATCGAGTAACTTGAATCAAATTTACAAACCATATAATTCATCTAAAAAGAAATTTTAGTACTTTATTCAAATTTTAAAAATAAAATCAAACGTCTCAAAATGTATTAACTTTCATAAAGTATTATATGATTTTTATAATTCTATATTTGTGATTTTAGAATAAAATATTAGAAACATTTAACATAAAGTGAAAGATATAAAAGTTAAGTATATTCAAAAATTATTGAGTTTAAAACAAACATTCCCGATTAAATTAAAATAAAACACAATTTATTGAAAGCTACATTAAATTTTAAAAGTTAAAATATATAAATAAAAAAAAATTACAAAATTTTCTAGTTTTTTCATGTATAAAATATTTTTAAATCAAAAATTATCATTATCTGTGCAACAACAATTATTAAATGTATAATGAAATTAACAAATATTTCATAAATGCTACTTCAATTATCTTAGTATTTATAAATATATAAACACACACAGAGTTGTATGTACTTAAAATATTTGTCCTAGCACTTAGAATTAATCATTTATTTAATCATTGTCGAACAATTCTTCATAATAAATAATTTTAAATTTTAATTAGAGGAAAGTAAATTTACAAATAGGTTTTTAATAAATACATTGCTGTCATATGTAAATTAAAAGTAAGACAAATGCAAGATATTCTTTTAATTTCTAATCCAGTGAAAATTAACAAGTATCACAATTGTAGTTGTAATTTGTTTCGTGTGTATGCACCAGTATTTGAAGTTATAATTATTGTCCTCGAGGGTACTATTTTTTTCTTTTTCTTCCACTACCAGTTTCACTTTTTAACATCTGTATCTAGCTGAAGATCTTGAAAGACAAAACCGGTAATGAAAGAAAAAGAAAAAATAATGACATCAAAAACAAGAAACATTTAACTACAATTATAGTACTTAACACTGTTGTTAAATTCATTTCACAATGAATTTTTCACTACTCCATAAAACATAGAAAGTATTTTAGATCAAAATTATCAATAATCACAGATTTTTCTTGACCATAGTGCATTAAATATGAGGGAATTGCAATCAGAATACACATAAATAACAATTAAAATTATTAATGTCATCGTTTAAAAAAAATCATAACAAACTGTGAAATGTGAAATAGTGGATAATTAATTTTATTAAAGAATTGAGAATTAAAAAGGCGAATCAAATTTTAAAAAATATATCAAAATAATTCAAAAATTCTAATAATAATTATTTATAAAAATTATATAATTTATGTGTTCATTATATATAAATAATCAAACAACATATCTAGAATATTAATTCTATGATTTTGTTAAATATATATTATATATTTGGATATATATATATATATATATATATTGGAAATTTTATCTAAATAAAGTTAAAGTCAGCAATTACAAATGATAACAAATAACATCCGAGCTTATAAATGGAACAATATTATACAAATAAATAGAAGGAATTGATATTCAAAAGGGTTCACTGGCAACTAAATTTATATATATATATATATATATATATATATATATATATATATATATATTTAAATGCCAGAATAATATTGAGGTCACAAAAAATATCCTCTATTATTTATACGGGAAGTTTGACAAATCGCAGGCGATAAATCAAATCGACTTGGATAAAAATTAGAAAATGTGCACGGTCGGCTGACCAGTATAACGTGAATTTTCCAAGTTCGTTTTTCGTTTCGATTTCGATAACATTTTCATACAGTACATGTATAGGGACGGTTTCGTTCGTCTGTTCCATTGACCGGTCGGTTTGGATGGCGGTTTGTCCGACTCTACTCAACTCAACTTGACTCCTAGCTCAGCCACTTTTGATGTGGCGAGGAACGCGCAACTAAGCAATGTAAACTTCACAGTTTCATGTAGTATATATTTTGTGGAACGTGGTACACATTTAACAGGACGAGTGCTTACCACAGCGTAATTTTCAAGTGCCTTTTCAGTCATAGATCTCGTACATTAATGGAGATACGTTCAACTATATTAAGTGCTTTTCTATTTATCATTCATAATGCTCGATAATTGAAATCAGAGGTGTAAGTTATTATCTCGTTAGTAGGTTATTTGTATGAAGTGTATTCTAAATATTTTATAATCAACTATAATTTACTCTTAACTATTTTTAACTAGGACTTTATTTTCCTTTTCCTTTTATATTTTTATATTTAGCTATTTTTAAATATATATAACTATTATATTCCTTTTCAGTAATCTATCTGTATAATAAGTCTATTTATATAATCATTCTTTATTCTTTACAATACATTATTTTCCCATAAATATATTCATTTTCTTATAGAAATAATTTTTTTACCAGTTTAAATTCATTTCGCATTAAATCAGATAATTTCCTCACATTTCCTAAAATATTGATGGTCTATCTACAATAAGAATAAGAAGAATAATAAGATCATAAGAATTATTTATTCCTTCATATGAATTGAGAGCAAAAATATTAAAGAGTATATTAAGTAAATTCTTATAAAATGTACATAGCATGTTAAATAATTTAACTCAACATATTTAAGAAATTCTCTGAAACTGAATAAAATACTTCTTTGTATATTTTTCCTATAAAATTCAAATTAATGAAAATTATACTCGATTGTAAAAAATATATTTTTTTTTTGTTAATAAGAATTGTAAAAAATTCTATAATTTTTAAAAATATTCACATAGAATAACTAATTTTCCAAAAATTCATAAATTTCACAAAAATAATTTTAAATTAAAACTGAAACATCGTGTAAATATCAGTAGTATTAAAAACCTTATTACAAAATAGCATGAGGATGATTAAACATCTAATTTGATATTTAAAAGTTTATAATTATGAACAGTCTTCGCAATATATTAGTCTAATATAATTCGTGTTAATCATGTGAATATTATAAATTTATTTTTTAGTAAATCTATCTTTAAATTTCAAATTAACAATTTCAATTAATAAAAATATTTATTGGTTTAACTTGCATATCAAAAATATCTCGTTTTAATGCATAGAGTTTCTCATAAAAAATATTTCTTACAAAATTAGTAACATAGAAGTTATTTGTGAGAAACATCAGCTTTGTGTTACTAATTGACTGACATAACCACCTCACAATAAATTATTAGCTAGAAGTTCAAAAGGTTCAGTTACAAGTAATAATTATTTATAAAGATAAAGAGTTTTAAACTTTCTTTTAAACTAGAAACAATTAATCATACTGCCTCTTACAAATATATCCACTTTAACATCAGAATAAAATAAACAAAAAATGAAAACGTTTTTCATAAAGAACATTAAAGTAACTCAATTTTTTACTCTAAGATCATTGATTTGTTATGAATATATATATATATATATACATATACATATATATATATATATATATATAGATTTGATGACTATGAGCTGACGTTAGAGCTGCGTCAGCCAACTTTCACGTTCTGTAAGTTTATTCGGATTCGAGTTTTATCTCACGCTTCAGATACTTCTCTTGCGACGTTGATCACTTTCAAGCGGTTTGAACAAACACATAAGTCGATTGAGACGATTGTACAACTTTTATCTGCGATTTTTTCACGATAGAATCCATCATCACTTGTGTTTTTCAATTTTTATTTGCGATAGTGTCTCACGAATAAAGGAAATATATTTTTGTTTGTGTTCGCATGTGAAACATGTCTCGACATGTAATGTGTATATTTTTTATTTTCAATCTCAATTTCTTATTTATTTTTTATGATGCGCAAAGAATAAATAAAATATGTTGAATGAATTATTTCTTTCATATAAGTTTATAAGTAAATTAGATGAATTTATTCTATAAAAAAAATTATTCAATCGACAATATTAATATCAATCTACATATTAATTTGAAATAGAATGAAAGTTTAAAAGATGTTGTATGCAGATTTACAATAGAGTTATGAACTTTAATTTAATATTTACTATTTGAAAGTGAAAATAAATATTATGCAAGTATTAAATAAGTAAGAAATTGAAATGAGATAATTTATTTAAGACAAAATTAGAAACAATTTTTCGAACTATTTCTTTTGTGTATAGAGTATTTTTTGGATATCAATTTAGGTAGAATGTATACGAGTTATACATCTTTATATTACTACCAGAATTGAATATTTTTACTGCTATTCATATTATTAAAATTTATTAGCTTGCTGTTATAACCGACTCCTGACTAACATAATTCAAATAATATTCTTTAAAGAAAATATCAAAAGTCTTTTAAAGAAATTGAATATACTTGTATGTTCATTAATTTCAAATTTTTGTCTATACTTAATAGACATTTTTATAAAGAAAAACCAAAGATTTAGGGGAAAATTTTAAACATAATCTACAAAAATCAAATAAAAATAAGGATGGTTTTTGAAATTCTCTCCTTCTCTCTGTTTATTTCTCTACCTATATCTATCTATCTATCTATCATCTATCTATCTCTCTATCTATCTATTTATATATATACAAATGTAACAAAATGTTTTTGTTTGTAAATATTTTCAACTGCTACATAATATTATTTCATATAATAGAATACTTTAATCGTATTTAAAAATATTTAGATGGTAACTTCCTCATCCTTAGAACATCAAAATGTACAAAAAAATATTTTTTTCAGAATTTAAGAAATTTCAGATCAAAATTATAATATAAATATATATAGCACATTAATAATCTATCTGAAAATGACTCAGGAGCAGAAACTAGTCATATTAATGAACTATTCAGTGACTCATTAATAATAAGAAAATCATTGTAGTATTCATTTCATACAATACGTATATATATTACGAAGGATAATTTTTGGAAGAGACCCAAAAAAATAAGAGTCACGAAAAACATCAGTAAGTAGTTGAAATAGACATTAGAAACTGTATTAAACATGTATGGGGGTGAAAACTACTGAATTATTTAATTTAAAATAATTTCAAGTATGCTTTTGTCAGGTATCGTATTGTCAAAGATCAGAGATAATGACGAGGAGGTGATGATTAAAGTATATGTGAAAATAAACGCATATACATATTTTTTAAAGTAGAAAAAGTTAAATAGATAATAATACAATTGTTCAATATGAATACATAATATATATATATATATATAGAGAGAGAGAGAGAGAGATGGAGGGAGAGAAGAAGAATTCCCATAAAAATAATCCCATGCATTTCCTAAAAAAATTATGAAATGAAATTTATTAAAAAAAATATTATTTATTTTTATATATGTTCGGAATTAGTCAATAAAAAAATCTGTTTTACATTAATATATTTATTCATCACTACTAAATAATATATATATATATATATATATATATATATATATATATGTATATATGTGTGTGTGTGCATATGTATATGCATTAATATAGAAAAAAATATACACAGTAATAATAAAATAAGATACTAATAAATGATCAAAAATAATTAACAAAATATTAAAATATATTATTTGATTTATTCAAGGGAATGTGTTTAAGCAGATAAAGTATTAATAACCTTTTATCCTATAAAAATATCAACTATTTCTTAACCAAAATAAAGTTAATATATACTTTAAATGTAATAAAATACATTTAATAAAACATATGAGTTATCAAATTAATAAAATAAGAATCTTTATAAATGATCATATTAAATATTAAAAAAGTAGCAGAAAAGAAATTTGAGCACAAAAAAAATATCTAGTATATGCCATCAAAATTTTGTTTGAATGTGAGTGGAGAAGACTTTTAACGTTGAAGAGACTAACGTAACAATAGCAAAGCCACAGACCGAAACACAAAACGTTTGTAAGTAGAGAATACCACCGTATTCCTCAATCCCGTTGTTATTATCCAGTGTCTTCCGATACATTTATTTCGTTCTGTCACGGATATTTTTTGTACACGGATAATGTTGATTCTCGTTCATAAATAAGCGTAGAGTAAATTTACAGAATTCATATTAACCTAGATCGAGATCGAGTTTATTAAAAAGAGAAAGAAACTGGGCTGACAGAATTATATATCAAACACGAGTTATAAATTTTGAATATAATAGTAAATATTGAAAAGTATTGATGTATTCAAAAGTATGTGGCAAATATATATATATATATATATAAATTTCATTAATAATAATATTATAAATTCTTTTGTTCTTTTTTTTGAATCGCGTCATAAAAACTATTATATATTAGTTTTAAATTAATTAAAAAAATATCTGAAAACACATTAAATAATTATAAATGAACGTTCTAAAAGAATTTATGTATAAATTATTTCTTTGTGGATTAATTAACATCTCATGTATAATAATACTACGCTTTGTATAATGAACAAAAAACTTATTTTCATAAACTAATATGCATTTTAATAGAAAAGTTACAAATCTTTACTGTTTGAGAATAATTGGCTTTCTATTTATAAACAATAAAATGTTTGATATATTAACAAAAAATACTAAAATAATAAATGTCAAACTTACCACGAAAAATGTAAATTTAAAATTAAAATTATAGGTTTTTATATCTACTGTATTGTTTTTACACTCTCTTGATGATCTTCATCCTTTTGGACTATCTAAGTTTCTTTTATTACATTAATAGTTTCGACACATGTACCATCTTTAAGTAGTTGATACCATGTATCTATAATCTATTTAAACATGTAAAAAGTGCCTAAATTAATAATGATGAATTGAAACTCAGAATATGATGCAGAACCCAAAAGAAAGAAGACAAATCAAATTGTATGTAAAAAAGGAGAACTTATCATTCAAGTATTAACTACCTTATAAATATGAAAACACTTTAATTAAAAAAAATAAAGATTTTTGAACTCAGTACGTATTATGGATAAAAGAAATAATATAATCTACATGTTTTTTTTACACAAAGAAACACACATACCATAATACAAGACTTACAGTTCATGCAGATACACAGAGACATAACTCTCATTGTTTAAAATTATCTGGATGTTTCGTGGGTCAAGGAATTTCACACAAGGTTAGAGTATTTTAAATAGCGCTAGTGTGGTCATATTACGCGGTTCAATTCAAGGACTTCATGTAAATGAAGGCACTCTCATTCTGGTTTGATACATATACATAATACAATTATGGGAAAAAAAGAAAAATATACAACATAAATAATAGATTTAATATTTATAACCCTGAAAAAGGATATTCACACAAGTAACTAATATTTTTTACAAAGAAATTATTTTTTGTAGACATTTTGTAACATTTATACATAGTAGAGTACTTTTATGATTAAGTATAAGTAATTTAATAATTTTATTCAGTACACTGATTGTGATTATTGAAGAGATAATGTGTGATTATATTGATTGTAAAAAATCAAACTTTGAATTAAAAGAATAAATAAAAAGCAAACATATTATGAAATATTCAGGAAACTTATAATCATTCAATATTTTCAAAAAGACAGTATTTGTAGAAGAGACAACACAAAAATATTGCAAAATGAAAGCTAAATTATGATTGTGGGAGACGTACAGAATATCACAATTATTATTTAATTCAGTTAATTCATAACATCTCTCAAAATAATAAATCGAAATAGATTGAATAAATTTTATGTGATGATTAATAAATCTTCTTTCTAATATACATTAATTTGCAGCCTATTTTTTTGATGTTTGTACTGAAAAAGAAAATGAAGTTCAAAATTTTCTTTGAAAAATCATGTTCTCTCCATTTTAGTATATTTATAAAGAATTTCAATGCGTCAGAATGCTAGGAATTGTTATTATTATTTTGTTATAGAATTCTTGGAACATATAATTAAAAAGAAACAATCAAATTCGTATGAAACAATGGGATAAAAACAATACAGTAGAAAATGGCATCTTAATTTTTTTTCTAATCTGATCGTGGGATAATACCGACTATAATTAATTCAATAAACAAATTCTGATAAAAATAACAGATTTCTTTGTACGCTGTAGACTCCAAGAAAACGATATTCCTATTGAAACGCCTTTAATTAAAAAATGATCAATTTCAAAAATGATCAATAATTATTAATTGAACATATTTATTGAGTATATTAAAACCCATTTATAAAAATGAATTTAGCTACAGAATGGATTGGAAAATTAATTTAATTATAATTATTTTCTAACTTAAAAAAGAAATGAAATCAATGAATTTATGTTTAATAAATGAATGTTTTGATACGTTTTCTATAATAAAAATATATGTTATTAAATATGTCGCTAATAACACAATATGTGTTTGAAATATATAATCTTATTATTTTCTAACTTTATTTTTTAAAAGTCTCTGAAAATAAAAATATCTTGTAAACTCTTAAACATAACTAATTCTTTTTTATTTACATTATAAGTAAATACCCGGGATCATGAAATTATTAGTAGACAAAACTCAAACAATTTTATAAAATTATTTTTAATAAAATTCCAGAATTAGTAAATAAAATGTAATAGCAAATAATCTGACAGGTATTTTAAAGCAAGTCAATTACCAATGTTGTCTTTAATACTTAGAACATATAACCTTAAATGCGGTTTCATATTTAATCTGTTTGTGTATTATATTTCTGTAATACTTTTGAAGATAAGTTATTACTATATATATTATTTCATCATTGAAATGAAAATACATTTTTTTAAATACTTTATAGAGAAATTGTAAAGTAGTGAAATGTAATAGTAATTAAAATTGTCGCTTTCCATTTAAGTTACTTAAAATAATCAAAATCGTTTTTGTTTATAAATGAGATGATTGTTTAATGTTAGCTGATGTATTTCAAAGGTATATACAAACACGTTAAACAATAATGAATGATTTCGAATCTTATGGAAGTTAATTAATCTTTTATTGAAAATAAATAATTGAACGAGTTGAAAAATGTATGCAAATTGAAGCATGGAGAATTGAATGCAAATTGAAAGTAGTGAACGCCAACGTGGCTTATATTCATAACCAATAAGAATTATATTTATGTATGTAACATCACGTTATCGAAATGTAAATATAGAATTTATTTATGTGTTTGCTAAAAGATTGTGCGAAAAGAGAATTTCAACAAAATGATATTTTAATATTTAAAGCAATTTAGTTTATGTTTTCATTTGATAAATATGAAAACAGTTGATTCTTTTTTTAAATGGGTATTTCATAAAAAAATGATATGTGTATGTATATATATATATATATATATAGTAGTTTTTAATTATTTTTTAAGTAGCAACTAGAATATATTTTAGAATACATTTGTAAATAATAGAAAATTTAACAAAAATTAAAGTTATTTTAAAAGTTAAAACTCTTATATGATAAAAGTTTTTCAAAAGTAAAAAAGAACAAGTTATAATATTGCAAATAATATAAGTAATAATATTTTTAAACATCGAAAACATTATTTAAAAAGTATGACAGATCTACTTATCAGCTCATTCATTATGTTGACAAAAGTACGTTTTTCTGAACAGTGAAAGTAATAGCGTTGTCAAACACACATATTTTTAGATATAAACTCTATTGTTACTGAATGAGTAAGCATTTTAGTATGAAATGCAAATTCGTTTCTGAGAATTTATGCATATTTACATATTGAAAAGTATAAATCGATAAAATAAATGACTTCTTACAAAAAAAAGGCGATATTGTGTATTTTATGTCGACCTAAAACTACTTTTTTTACTAGTCATTTTACGTTCACCGAGAAAAATAAAAATAAATAATATAGTGTTGAACAAAAAAATGTAATAAAGCAAAAATACTTTTTTAATTGATGACAACTTATATATTAAAAACTTTTAAATAATTTAAAATTATATAATGAATGTAAAACAATAGATAAAAGACATGAAGTTTTAATGCACTATTTACAAATTAATTTTTCAATTACCTCATTAACCACAAACAGTTTTCCGATCAAAAATGACCTTTTTGTGGTTTATGGGGTATGTGAAAAATCTATTTGTAAATGTGAATTGAATCACAGTATCATAACTACATTTTCAAATTAATGTATATCGAAAAATATAAATAATAAGTAACCTAAATGTATAACATTTTAATTTAAAAAAAAACAATATTTTTAGTAATTTTATTTAATAATTAATATTTTTTAAAGATATCTTTTCAATTTATGACATTTTTCATTGCCCATCAATCATTGATGTACGTAAAAAATAAGAGAATTCACAATTTCTTTACAAAGTTTTTAATAAAATTTATTATTATTGCAATAATAAAATAATATTTATAATAATAAATTATATTCAAAAGTATTACATAAATGTAACATACAAACAGATTAAATTTAGAACCGGTTTTAAAGTAATATCGTTTTAGTATTAAATAAAACGTTGGTAGTGGCAGTTGCAGTTAAATACCTGTCAGATTAATTACTATTTCATTTTAATTTAGTAGTTCTAAAATTTAATTAACAATTATTTTATACAACTAATTGTTTATAAATAATTTAATGATCCCATGTATTTGTTTATAATGTAAATAAAAAATAATTGTTTGTAAAATTTTATAAGATTTTTTATTTTAAAAAAGACGAAAGAATAAAGTTTGAAAGGTATTACAGCAAAGACATATATACAATAGTATAATACATTATTGATAAATAAATGAAAATAAGAAAATATATGAATAACATTCATTACTAAAAAAGAAAGCTCTTACTGATAGAATATACCTACTCACTAACCACATTTAGTAATTTTTTCTGTTATAATTATTATATATATATATATATATGTATATATACAAAAAAATAGAGAAAAAATAGATAAATAAATAAAATGTGCTCAAATATTTATAAGAAATAAGTTTTATTAGGTATATGAAATAAATAGTAAGAATAGGATTTAAAATTAACTGAATCAAAATATAAGCTTAAAAAAAATTTGAAAAAGTTCATATGCATTCTAAAGGTGTCCATATATAAAACAGGTTAAGAAATTTACTGAAAAAATATCACAGTATTAAATAAAAATTGTTTAAATTTCAATTCTTCAAAGTTGAGAGTAGAAAAAAGTTCAACTTTGAATTAACTTTCGTTAAAATCAATATACTACTAATAGTATTCTATCAGATATAAATATTTTTTTTAATTTCAAGAACCATGGAAAATATTGTATTTAAATACCCGAATTTTATAAATAAAATAAATATTTTATATATAAGTTAACAAATTTCATTTATAAATAAAGTTAATTACTTATTTTTTCATTTGTCTATTATTAATATTTAATTAATACTTAGACAGTAATTGAATCTGTAATTTAATATTTGTATAAAAAATGTCGTTGTTTAATTGAAAAAAATAGAATTATTTTAGTATTCAAAATTTTTAAAAATGTTAAACTATTTAAAACTAAAAATAATAGAAATTTTCAATTATATCATTGATTAAAATAATATAATTTATAAATATTAGATAACATTTTTAAACATATTTATATACAAAAAATATTTTCAGATTAAAATTATTTGAGTAGAACTTAATTTCAAATACATTGTAAATGTTTAATTTCAGGTATTTATCTATCTATCCATGTGTATATATGTGTATATATATATATATATATATATATATTTGTATATATATATATATATACATTTATGTATATATATATATATATATATATATATATATATGTATATGTATATATGTAAACAAAATTTAACCATAAAATTGGCTTGAAATGTATGGAAATAAAATTTCATAGTATAAATTAGAAAAATATCGAAAACATAAGTATTAAATCCTTGAGAAAGAACTATTATTCGGAAATGAATAGTCAAATTCTTATATATATATATATATATATATATATACATTATATACATTATATATATATATATATATATTATATATATATATATATATATATATAATAAAATAAAAGTAAAAAATGTATAATATTTTTTTTACAATTATGCAGTGTTAATTTTTGATTTTGTGAGTTTTTAAATTTTACTTTCAAAATTAAAATACCCGATCATTAAAAATCACTTCCATATATTTCAGTAAACAATGAGTTTAACTAATAATGTCAAAAAAAGATTCCTGTATATTTAATTTTTAGAATATTATAATTTAAAATAAATTTTATTTCTTTAATAACAAAGAAAATCGATTCTATTTGAAGTCTTTGTTTAATTTGGAATTAATATATAATCCTCTGAATTTACTTTAAATAAATTATAAAAAAAAACTATCTGTGATAACAAATATAAGATTTTAAATGTATATTTTCAATATTGAGATACAAATTGAATTAAGATACTCTTTTAAAAATATTCGAATTGAATCTATTACTACACCCTTAATAATCAATTAAGAAATGTAATATAAATTAAGTATTGATTTGAATGTGAAGAGATCAAATTAATTTATTTTATGTTTATAATTTCTTTAACGTTGGCTCCATAGATTGTATTGAAATTGACTAAAAACCTATCCCCAAAGGAGGTATTAAAATTTTTCATACTTTCAATACAAAGTTATCAACGGTTCGTATTTTTCACATTATATTCATTAAAAGACCTTTTTTTAACGTATAAATATATATGTATATATATATACTCGTATATATATATATATTTGTGTGTTTAAATTGTAATTCAATATTGAATTATAAGTGACTTTTAAACCTTATAATTTCATGAGAAGGTTTGAAAACCATACTACAATAATTAATATCGTGGTGTTGTACGAATGCCATAATATTTTAAATTAAAAAGAACTGAATGCCGAGTCTAAATTCGCATAATTATACTGTTGTATTATAAATAAAACAATAAATTTAATATGACTAGAAATAATGGTTATTCAGTAATTAATATAAAAAGACAAAATCTGACATTATTTTTATATACCTAGTTGGTTTTAACTATCTCCAAAAATGGGAATGTGTACTTTTTTATCCGCACAATATTCATTACACTATAAAAAGTGTTATTCTCAATGTGACATTCAATGTTGACAGTAAAAAATAAAAGTGGATAATGTATTACATGGTAACCACTTGAAAAATCGCAATAAAGCTAACGTTAACTTTTTATTGCAGAAATAACGTCATTTTCTTATTTTCACAAAGTTCAAAGTCATTCTAGTATTCTTTTAT
Organism: Acanthacorydalis orientalis; assembly: GCA_034766995.1. Lineage (NCBI taxonomy): Eukaryota > Metazoa > Arthropoda > Insecta > Megaloptera > Corydalidae > Acanthacorydalis > Acanthacorydalis orientalis. The sequence continues at coordinate 11,303,691 of CM068321.1, read as the reverse complement.
TTCAAATGTGTGTTTAAAATGGATGACGACATTAAAGAGAAATAATTGATGTAGAAAATATAATAAATAATAAAGAGTTCAATGCATGTCTATAAATGTAAAATAAATATGAGTTTACAACATCAATTCCGTTAAGCGACTTGCTGATTTTATTGATATCCCCGGCTTGCAAACTGTACACGGAACATGTTTATCATATCTAGCATACAATAATGTTCGATTGGACGCATCGCGTTCGATTCTGTCGATACAATAAAAATTTCACTCACCATTTACAGGCGATGTAGTGAAAACAACAGCAGCCAACACCACCACCGTCACCGTAACACCAAAATCACGCAAAGAAGCGAAACACTGCTTGGGCTTCATCGCAAATGCAATTGAGCTTTAACGCACTTCACAACAGAGATATCTGTATATATATATATATTTTTTCCTCCGTATCGCAGAATTTTACTGTTTTGTACCTCGTTCTCACACCGAAAAAAATTAGACGTCACTTTTCGTATCCGATTCGATTAATCGACGCCGCGCACGATACATCCAGAATATCGACGATATACTAGTAGGCAGTAAATGAAACCTTTTTCCTTGTCTGCAGATATTCTTTGCAATAATTCAGAAGACTAATATCGAACTGTTTCCTTTTAGATAATAATACATTTATATTTTTTTTATACGCTATTATTTTTTCAGACTCATTTATAGATAATTTCCTGTCGGTTTCTTTTCCCAGTCTATTTAATCACAAACACTGTTATATTACAAAAACACGTAGAATTCTTTTAATGACCAAAAGCAAATTAATAATTAAGTAATTCTTTTTATCCTTCTTTCCGTTAAATAAATAATATATCAGTATTTCTGCTTTTTCAAATGATTACTTCCGTATTGCTATTCAAATTTATTTCTTTTTGTTTTTATATATAAAATGATTAGTTTCTTAGAAATGTACAAACCTGTTTTTTTATTTTTCTTAAAATGAATTCATTTACAAAGAATTTAATCCGTATATATTAAGTATTGATCCTGTTTATTTCATTCGTTATATGCTATTGATTAATATAAGGTTATATTAATTTGACGAAAAGTGTATATTAATGACTACAGTTGAAAACTATTTCCAATACGATTATTTATCTTTTTTTTAAATGGATTTGATTAGATGGTTTTGACGAACACGGCTTTTTGATAAATTTATTTCAATTCTCAGTTATACAACGATGTGATAATTTCCGATTTTTTTATCAATAGAAAACACTAAAAAAACTATTATCCAACACACTATATTATTCAATAAGATTAATTTTCAATATTATACTGGATTCTATGAATACATTTAACGATTTAATAATTGCAGCTACCATCTATTTGTTAACATATGTTTTAAAATCTATCTTTACACTTTCAACGAATAATAAATATTAATTTATATATTTTTAATATTTTTAATTTTGTTTGAAATGACATTAATCTTCTGCACACATATAAATTATGTAAGTGTTTAATTTGTTCTATTATTACAAGAATTACATTCAATTAACGCAATATGTATACAATTTATACGTTATACGTTTTATGTAGGTGACTTGATTTCAATTTATTAGTCGAGTGAGTGTGAGAGGAATAGAAGTGAGTGTATGACACAGAGAAGACACTTTAATAATCTAATAAATGTACTTTCTAGTGTTCAACCGCTGCTATTGTTGTGTGTACTTTAGCGATTCGATGTTTTTCCTTATGTAGACCTTGTAAAACTTATTACACGTCGACTTGAAGCAGCAAATTTCTTATTTCAAGTATTCATCAAAACGGTACAATACAGTTCGTCTATTTACTTTTTACACGGTTTCTAGACTTGTTTATTCGCACAAAAGTTTTAGAAAAATTCTTATTCTTAGATTAATATTTTCTTTTATTTATTTTGGTACGTCGTTATGTATATTTACTTATTAAATTTGGTTATCAAAAATTTTACATAGAATCAATTGAATTACCTGTTTGATATTTTTATTACAATTTCATGAATTTAAAATTGATTTATTTAGTTATTTTTCTACTATTAATAGATTTGTGTTTAAATGAAGAAAAACATATTTGAAAACACTTTTGTAAAATAAATAATATGGAACTGATAATATGATGAAAGATTAGTCGTGTCCTCTTTTACTTGAGTAAAACTTCTGTCAAAAAAATCGTAATTTTATTTAATTATTTTTCCTAATAGAAGTCCATTTTATAATAAAATAATTGTGCAATTTGTTTATCTTTTATTTTTATAATAAATACTTTCAATATAATTTAAATTTATTGGAATGTCTATTCACAATTTTTTTCTTCTTGCTTGTTGAAAAAAAAATCTGCTAATGAAATATAACAACAAATTGAATACAAATGATATTTATTCTAAATAAAAAAAGTTACGTAATGTTATTTTTATATTTCTACAATACAGTTATTGATCTCTATGAACTGCAATATTTATCCACTACAATTATATTGCACAAAATATTAGTTAAATAATAGTCTTGTCTTCGTTTTCTTCTAAAATGGATAATTTTTATAAACAATATTTTTTATATTCTTTGCAACAAATATATAAATCGTTGAATAAATTATTATCAAAATAATAGTTTATGCAATAATTATAGAATCACATTTTCTTCAACGCTGTACTGTCTTTTGGTTTTAGATTTTATTTTATGCTAAATAAAATATTTTTTCATGATTATACAAATACAAATAAATATTAAGTCTTATACTTAAGTAAATTTATACTTTATTTTGTTTTAATTTTAAACAGTTTTTAAATCAATATATATTTACATACGACCCTTTTAAATGTTTATATTTAGTTTTATATACTTTGCCTAAAAATATTTTATTGTAATGCAATCAGTTTTTAACCATATTTTTACAGTCCGAAATTTAATAAATATTTTTAAATAGTTCGAAATATTCTGATGAATTTAATTTGACCTCGAAATTTAATTGAATTTATTTCCCTCAAATTAGTAATAGATTTTTATTATTTACATTATTTTAATAAATATAGAATTATTTATCGTTTTTATTTCAGAATACACTTTGTTTAAATAATTGCTATTTATTAAAAATTAAGTCCAAGAAATTAATTTAATGTAAATTATGTATTCTCAGGTAAAGGCGATCAAAATAACTTTTAATTTCAATTTTCTTAATACTTAAAACAATCAAGTTTTAATGTCATGTACAAATATATATTATTTTACTGTTAATTACTCAAATTATTATTATATTTATATTTTAATTCACGTTCAATTGAATTACGTTTTTAAATTCTTAAGAAATTTTAAAACTTTTCAAATAATTATTGTATTTGGTTTTAATTACTTTTAAAATTAATATTTATAATAAAATAAATGAGTAGAAATGTAAATGAATTGTATTGTTTAAAGCTCGGACAAGTTTACGGATTAAAAAATAGATTAAATTATTTCTTACTCAAGTATAACTTGAATTTAAATCTCACAGATAAATAGTATTTAAGAAATACACTTAATCTGTTATATGCACTTTAATAAATATGTCAAATTTAAAAAATTATTGTTATAATAAAATAGAAACTATTTTTTCATTTATCGAAACACAAATTTATTAAAAATCTAATTAAATATAATACAATATTTTTTATTTCTTCAATAGGAAATAAATATTAAGATTGCACTAAACCCAAATTATTTTTTAATGAATTTGTATTTTCTTCATTAAGTTATTTACTTGTATTGCTCAAATATAATAAATTTTAATTTATCTTCACAGTGAAAAAAATTTAACGATTATATTTCTTTCTTAAATAATTAGCATTCACTTTTTAATATCTATAAAGTTTCGTATGTATTTGCATAATAGTTTTAATTACGAGACACTTTCTCCAATAAAATAAAACTATTAATTACTGTATGTGATAATGTAATTATTTTTTAATTAAATTATTAAAACTTTAGTAAAATAAATAACCTTGGATATTTTAAATCACATAGTAATTAAATTTTTTTTAAAAAAAATTTAAAACTATTTAAAAAATATTAACAATATGAATTAATCTGGTTTGAAGCACAGGTTAAAATGGGTCTATATCCCGTAATAAACACTGTCCACAAATCTCAATTTGTCAATTATCCATTCCAATATCCCTTTTGATTCATTTTCACACTCCTATGAACAAACACACAAGTCCGACAAGAATCCTAAAGAGCGACAAAAATAAATAAACTTTATAGTTTCACATTGTCACACTATGAGTAATCGTCTCGATTTTGAATTCGTTTCGCGGCATATAGATCACAAATTAAACACAATAAGAAAAAATGGTAAAAGAAACACAGAAAAAAAGATAACCGAGAAAAACAAAGCAGTCGTATAGAGAAAACTGTTCGTTAAACGACCGATATACGAAACGCACGACGACGTCGCACACGGTGTGCTCTCTATAACGGAAAGTATCGCGGCGTGACAGTACGTGCAACGTTAGAGCATCGCGCGCCCGGAGTGGCGTAGCTCGACTCCGGTTCGAGCGGTTAGCGTCGTAGTCGATGGTGGCCCGGTGCTCGCGCTCCGGTCGCTTGTACGAGTGCGCGCGCGCGCATCTGGCGTTTCGGCGACGCGATGTCGCCACAAGCCGCCACTCCGCGATATCGGAACGAATAGTCTGTTCTTTTTACCTGTGGTAGACATAAAACGGTGTCGTTGTTGTTCGCCACCGCAGCTAATCATGGTGGTGGATGCTGGCTGGTAAGAAGAACGCCAGGTGGCCATCGCGAAAATTCAGTATTTCATTGTCGAATTGTACCTAACGGATCCGTTTATGAACATGAGATTTTCACAATTGGTCGCATAGATTCTATGCGTGGTAAGTTTCTTTCCGTTTATCGCCACGCTGACCGCAATAAAACCGCGATGTCGTATAAAATACAACCTCTTAATTTTAAAAAAGGAAACGATCTTACAGCAATTCCATTTTTATTTGGAACCTCTATTTATATGACAGCAGAAATAAACGTGAAATTGAATTTTTAAAGGGTATTTTAACTTGTTCTCAATTACAACTCAAGCACTAAATCATTTCAAAGATAGATATGTTTTAACTTATCAGTAATCAACGACAATTTATGATCATATTTATTTCTTTTTTTTTCTTAATCTCTCTTTATAAAATTGTTTTAGTCGTTATTGCTTCTTTGATCTCATTCTCATTTATTTTTAAGAACATTGATATCTTTCCGAAATGTATTCTTTTTTCATCGCAGAAAAAAATGTTTCAGATCAAAAATTATTCATTAAATATTTTGAACCAATAGTGTCTGAGTCGCAAAATGAATTCATTTATGAAAGTTAATTTAGCCACTTTATTAGAACTGCATTGTAACTTCAGACATATTTTAAATATTTCACAGAGAAGAATGTGTCGAGATTTTAGACGTTCTGAATTACCAAATATATTTTTGAATCCATTACTACAAACTATAAACTAACAAAATGATACGAAGAATGTGTATATAAAAGAAAGTCGAACAAATAGAGAAAATTTTACCTAGTAAATCAAATGACACCAACAAAGATTTATCAATTAAATCAAAAGTTAAATATGCTTTTCACAAATAAATTTTTAACTCATTCCACAAATATTTTTGAATAAAAATAATATTTTTGATTAAAAATATCCCATTATTCATTAGTGACAATTTTCTATTTTTTGCTTACAAGAATTTCAATGACAATCGAATAACAGTCAAAGCGCCAAGATATAAAAAAATCTTTTTTGTACTTTGGTGCTCTTAAGATAAGGATACGTTTTTTCATACGTATCCATATACGTATGAAAATACATGGCATTCTCATCGAAATTCACTTACGCAACCAAAAGAAATGTTCATTGTTAGACAATAGCGAACTTTATTGAATTAAGCATAAGCATAATTTAGCAGCAGCATACAAACAAATTTAGTAAAAAAATATAATTATTACAAGTATAAAAACAGTTAAAAATTATAAACGAATCTATGGATTTGAAATATTTGATAATAATGAGAATATCAAATCCAACTATATTAAACCCTCATCCGTACTGTCATATCTTATGGAGGTGAAACGTAGAGAGCATGTCAGCTAAGACCGCAGAAATGTTGGATAATATCGAAAGAAGAATGCTTAGAAGATATTTGGCTCAGTAAACTCTGGAAATATATGGAGAATACGCTACAATTTTGAAGTTTATTAAGTCTACAAGGAACCAAAACATTCTTCTTCATTAAAACGCTCCACTTGCGATCAGTAGGTCACACTGACCGGATATCGAACTCAAGACTACCAAAAAGGAAAAGCTTGGATGAACAACCAGGCAAAAGAAAAGCTGTGGAAAAACCAAAGCACAGATATATAGACAATGTAGAGAAGAATCCAGTGAAACTAATGGGAGTAAGGAACTGGAGGACTGCCAGGAAGAAGATGGTCTGGAGGAAGAAAATTGAGGAAGCCAAGACTCGATTTATGCTGTAGCGCCATCGAAGAAGAAGAATGAAAATATCATCTTATAGTACCGTTTACGAAGTTTAAATTTGTAAAGAAATTCATGCAGATGATTAAATAAATATTACTTTATTTTTGTAAAGAAAAACAATATTTTCGTATATTAACTTTTCATTCTACTTATAAACAATTGAGTGAATATAAAGCTATTTTTTAATTAATCCTACTGTTCAACTTAATTAATTTATACGTATAAAACAGTCAAATTAATAAATAAAAGGAACATATTTTAATATTTCATATCTAGTTTTTTTTTAAAAAAAAAACCGGCCGATCAACAAATAATAAAATTAGTATTGTTTACAAGGTATACATTCATAGATATAAAAGAAATATCGCGATTTATTCATAATGTTGTTTTAGTAGAAATGATAAATGTAATATGGATTGTAAAATTATGTTTCAGCAATCTGTGTAGAAAATGAAATTATAAAGTTCATAAGTTTTAATTAAATATTGCTTACAATAGTTCATGAATGTTCCTTTGTTACTTTATATTCATTCTCTATTTATACGAGAATTAAATATGCACTCATTTACAATATAGAACACTAACAAAAATAGAAGACTCAATTCTAAATTAATACAAACTTTTTCTTTCATTCACAATATATTTTATAATAATAATTTAATTTTATATATTTATTTTATACACAGAACACATTTTTTTATATTTAAAATACTTATTCGAATAATATTTACTTCAATAAATTTTGATTATATTACATTTATTAAAACTATATTTCATCATATTTTTTCTCATATTCATACTTCAAACAATCTCGAACCTAAATATTTTTTCGAGTTTAAAATAAAATTTATCAAGGATAAAATATAATATATCTATCTCCAAATTGTTCACATATTGAGATATTGGCATTCAGTAAATCTGATGACAATAAAACGATAAGCCTCCTATAGAAATTCATTATTTTTCTTCAAAACGTTTTCTTTTAAATCCAGCTTTATAATACATTTAGTTATATATATATATATATATATATATATATATATATATAAACCAAAGCATAAAACAGCCCACATATATACGTCATTCATATATAAAGTTTAAAAAATATCTTAACTGGCTTATGTTAAAAACTCGATGATATGATATTTTTAATTCTCAAACTTAACTCTGGAAAAAATATTGCAGAATACCTAATTTATTTTCTAATTATTATAAAACCTAATTAATTTTTATATCAATATCATATTTCAAAATTGAATGAGAGTATGTATGAGTCTTTTACTAAACCCATTTCCAATCTTGAAGAAATAAATTTATTTCTGAGATTAAATTTATATTTATAGATAAATATCGATGAGGTAGATAGATATACGTATCTATCAAAGTAATTAATTTGACATTTTCATTTTCCATTAAACAGAGATTATATCAGGGATATAAAAGTATGAGAGTATTTTATAATTGTTAAATACGTTATTACGGATTATATATTTTAACACGACTTTTACTTTTGGACTTTTGAAAATATAAGAATAATTTATCTTAGATATCACCATAACTCTAAATGTTCAGTAATCAATAAATTTCATTCTTTGATTGGAAATATGTATATTTGTAAATATTTAACGGTTACTACACAATAATATAAATAATCGATCAAAAAATGTGTAATAATGGATGTGCCAGTAAACCGGGAGATTTTAAAAGCAGACTTATTCACATACAGTTGGAGTGAGGGAGAGTATTTAAGTGATACAGTGTTAGTTATCCATAGCCGTTTAAGAAATTTGGAGCAGTGGTTCCTTATAAATCGAGGTTTTGCTGTAAAATCATTGGATAAAAATGATAAGTCTGCTGCAACTGTATAACAGCTATTTTACAATCATTATAACATTCTGCGTTATGAGCAGGTAACGATCGCTCATGTCACCAACTTGTGGGTTCGGAAGTTTGAAAAAACTGGGAATTTGAAACAGTAAAAGTCCATAAGAACTGTAAGAATACCAGAAAACATTGACCGTGTTGTAGTTACAGTAACGCGTAGTCCACGATGTGATTGTATGATTACAACATTTCTGATATAAGAATTAATTCGATTTTCGTAAATAATTTGATTTAATCAAGATGGGATAACTAGTCATACTGCTAGAATATCCATAGCTGCTGTAAGAACACTCTTTCCGAACCATTTCTTTTCCAAAAATGAAGATGCTTTTTGACCAGTAAAAGCCTCAGATTTAACAATGTATGTTTATTTTCTTTGAGGTTATTTAAAGAGCAATATGTTTACTGATAGTGCATACGCCATGTCTGAACTTAAATAAAAAAATCAAGAAGGAATAGCGATGATTCCACCAGACATATTGAGACGTGTGATGGAAAATTTCCTAATAAGATTGCAGGAATGCGTGCGTTGAAATGGTACTAATCTATAAAGTGTTATTTGAAAAAAATAAATGGGCCGATTTACCTAATAAGAATATGTAAATAAAATTATGTAAAAATAAAAAAAATATTTTTAATTTTGTGTTTGAAAAGGAGGAAATATGTTCACTAAGAATTTTTTATGAATATTTTGGTAAATGAAAAAAAATGTAGTAATTAAAAATTTATATAAATTGTAAATTATAAATACTTTTTTGATATACACTTTAAACGAATTGCACAGTAGCATAAAATAAATTTTCATTCACATCAAAAACCATAAAAAATGTTCAATAATTGTTTATTCGTTTTTTTTATTATTTTTTTATTTATTGTTTATTTTTTTAAAGAAATGCCATCATATTCAGAACATTAAAGTAGAGAACATTTTAAAAACAGTCAATGGATTTTTCTAAATATCATTAAATTGATATGTTAAAACAGAATTTTCTGTATTTTAGCACTTTGAAGATTATCTCATTATCATTTAAACTCGAATAAAGAATAATGAAAAATGTTCAATACTTAATCAATTACTGAACATTTTCATTTGAAAATATTTGGTAGTTTTCGAGGTGATTGAAAAAGCGTTTTTAAAAGTCAATATAATCACAATATTAGAAATATTTTGTAAAACTACAGAGTTTTTTTGTACTAAAGAATGTAAATATTTTTAATAACTTTTAAATTATAAAATTAAAATGTCAGAAAGAAACATTTTTACACAAAGTATGCTTTGCTATATATAAAAAATATATAAAAAGTAGAGTATGAGGTCAATAAACACAATCAATGCATTAAAAGTTGACATTTTTACAGTCGCATTACTGCATGTGGTTGTTTGTTGTTATGATATACAACATCTGCTCTATTAATCAATACAGGTAATTTTTACCAACACCACTTTTTCAAAAAGTTCAATTACTGGCAATGAAACTACGAACTAACAGTTTGTCGATAAATTAAAAAACATGAACAACATCTGGTTTATTCAACAATATTTTTCGTTTAATGTCTTTCTTAAGTCAATTCGTACAATTCATTTTCATTTAAAGATTCAATTTTTCTTCTACGTTAACTTATTTTACTAATTCGAATATAAATATAAAAATTATTAATAATTGCTTAATATTAGGTTACAACAAAGCATGCAACGTATAAACGTTATTATATAAATAACCTTTCATTTCTTTACATAACTGGGTTTAAATAAATAGTATTTATTAAATAATCTTTTATTTTAAATGCATAAATAGTAGTTTTTAACTAATTAGAAAGTTTATTTATTGAAAATATCTATTAAAAAAACACAATTTGTTAAAATTATCGCAATATATTAAAAATTCATGAGACTATTGTTTATATTATATAATGTATTAAATATTTTTTTAAAGTTTCCTTCATTTGTTATATGCTATTGTTTATTTATGTTTAAAGATATAATTCAGTGTTTATGAATTATATCTTAAAGGTACATTTGAGATAAATTCATCATTCTATCTTTTAAAAAAACCTATATATATATTTCAAGAAGCGCGAGATTTTTGTACTATTTTTTGAGTTTCTCAGTCAGACCAATCTAGAAGTATGTTCTTACAATTAGTTATATGTATACACATATGCATATATTTATATAAATATATAAAAAGAAAAAAGGGAGAGAAAATAAATAGACTAAATTTAGTTAAAGTTGTATACTAATAGTGTAAAATAAATTATCTGCATAAACTACTTTTGAAAATATGTAGGTTATTTTCTATAGTAATACACATGGATATATTCTGTAGAGGATATTCTGCAAATTATATATATATATATATATTTATATATATATATATGTATGTATGTATGTATATATAAGTAGCAGTGGAGGAACATTTTCAAAGTATTCGTTAAGTAATTATAGAAAATCGCGATAAACAGAAATGTAATTTACACAATATTTAATTTATTCGTAATGAACAAAATTCATAACATATAAAGTATGAAATTAGTTGTACGAACAATATAGTTTATTTATGGCATCGATATTTTATCGAAAATCACAGGAACTGTATACAAAATTATGCAAACTACGTTATATTAGCAATCACATAATTTTCATAACGTGTCTGTTTACTTATTTACCGCATTTATTTGCACGGAAAGTAAATGACTTGTTTACGTTTATGTTGAACATATAATTCGTTGTGTTTGTGCTATTATTCCAAGTTGTTTCCAATGAAACTTTTCGAAATTCATGTTTTCCTTATTCGAAGTTCATTCAGTTTTGTAAGCGCACAAAAGTATCAATTTATTTTTTTATATTAATATTTACATTTTTGTATATTAGTATTCCACGAACATGTAATCATCTAATACTTGGAAATCTTTTATTCAAAAGTTAATATATTTCATAATATTTGTACAATATATTGTAGGTTTTTTCATTCTTTAATTTACTTCTTGAATTTTAGAAATGAAACATGAAATATTTCCTACGATTTCTGATATTTGTCACTTACAAGAAAACAAAGTAAATATTACTTAAATTTAAAAAAAATAAAACATAAGGGTAAAACTTTAATTAGAACTAAAATACAGAAAAGTATTTATAGCAAAAAACATTATTTAATTAAAATTTCCATGAAACTGTATGAAGGAAGAAACAGAAATGATCATTAATCAATAATTGAGTATAGTAAATCATAAATGTTTGTGTAGTTAATGAAAAAGTGAAAACTAATTTGTTAAATGGAATTTAAGTACACTGGACAAACTATAATATGAAATTACACTGACTTAAAATACTTGCTTAACAGTTTCTGAATAATTAAAAGTATATGGAAAAAATATTCTCAAAGATTTATTTGTACTTCTTACAAAATATATTATTTTACTAATAACGATAAAGAAATTGATTTATTTTTGTTACTATACTATTGAATAAATTCCCATCTTAAAATGCTGTAATATTAAATTTCAGTTGATAACTTGTTATTGATTTTCAAATCGTAACTTATTTATTTTACAAAACTAAATATAAATCAGAATAAAAAGTAACGAGTATTCCTTTTTTTAAAAAAATAAAAATGCTACACAGGTCAAATAATGATATAAAATTATTTTATCTCCATTTATTTCGATTTATGTATCATTTTTCATATTACGAAACTAAAGAAAATATGTATTTCTTAATTGGTGAATTTTTCAACTAATTAAATATAAAGCTCATTATTAATCTTATATGTGATATATATTTTTTATTTAAGTGTACTCATTTTTATTATATTTTTTAATATGTCGTAGTTATATATTCCGTTTTTCTTTCTATAGACATTTTCGACATGTTGAACGTTTTATAATATAAATAATTTGAAATAAAATCACATTTTACTCTCGGATTTTATTTGAAAGGACGGATATAATCTGAATCAATATAAAAGAAAATTCTGAATGAGAAATGCTTTAATAAATATGGAACAGTGTTTCTCTTAAATTTGAAAAGGTTTTCTCTTATGTGACTATTTCATTAACGGTTTTACAACGTTATTGAAGGTACGCTTGTGCGGTCGTTACTTACAACAAACATAAAATTCGTTAAAAGTGTTCAAAACTACGTCGAGAACGATATCTACAAGTACATAAAACTAATCCCGCGGTCGTCGTATCGATAAGAGGATTCGCCATATCGCATTTAAACTTTTACGTTACACATTTTCACGACGTCACTACTCGCAACGTTCGTCTCGAATATATCCTCATCTATAACACTCACTGGCACATTTCAAGTGATCTCGTTTTTCGTCGGCTACATAGAATGCAACGACGCTGGGGACCCATTATGCATTCCGCGTATGCGTCCCTTATAACGTCACAAAATGATAAGGTGATGAGAGATAAAACGAGGGGTGTAAAAACCATATTGACAGAATAAATCCCCTTTTAAATTTCGGGGTTGCCGACGAGCTATTTAGGGGTTAGGACACGCTACGTACCTAGCGGCGGCGGGTGGTCGCTCCGGCATGCCGAAGACATGGAACGGAGCCATCTGTACTGCGCCGAGAATGCGGTACGCCTGAGGGGCAAGAGGACCGGTGATGACGGCGGCAGTACCCCCGCGGTATGACATATTTTGGATGCGTTTACAAATTTTCATACAAATTACTTTAGTCATCGTCTGGCAGGCACGTGCAATGAGACGGGATAATTGATTTTTTCTCCCGGTGATTGATTTATTGAATCAATCAAACTGTATAAATTAAATGAGTTTATAATGGACTAGTTAGTTTGCGTGCAGTTATTTGTTCGTTCGATTTTTCTCAGTCATTCCATCATTGCAAGTAACTTTTCCGGATTACAGACATTAAACTTAACGAAAAATAACGGCGTGAAATAATAAATTTATATTAGTTATTATTAATAATAAAAATGTCTTCTTTGTGCAAATTAATTTCAGTTTAAGAATTACCGAATTATTTATTTTCAATTTTTAAAAATTTTAAAAGACAGTTTTTACATTTTTAAATTATTGAGAATTAAGAAGATATGTGTTCCGTATTTTTCACGTTATCGTTTTTCGTTTTCTTCGTAAATAGATTTAATTTAAAAGACCATGGAAAATAATTCAACTTACTATAACTAATTCTTTTTAAAATTATTATTACCAGATTAGCAGTTTTCAAATTGTAAATACACTTAACTATATATATATATATATATATATATATATATATATATATATATATATATATATATATATGTATATATATATATATATATATATATATATGAATAATATTTTGATAAAAATTTTAAATAATTATAATTTCAAAATAATGTTACTGTAAACTCTCATTCATAATGGAATTAAGTACAGTAGAATATTTGTCCCTATTATTATTTATATATATATATATATATATATATATATATATATATATACATGTCGTGTGTCAGTATTAAATGTAATTGGTGTCTCAAATTTTGATATATTATTACTATAATATATATTTATATTATGTCATATTAAATTTTGATATATTATTATTATGATATATATTATTATTATATTCTATTAAAGAATTAACACCATATTAATAATAATAAGTATAAAGAATTGAAATATACACAAAATGATATGAAAACAGTAGATATTTATGTTTTTTGATCAGATTATAAGAAAATATGTAGAGATAGAATAAACTAATACATAGAATATCATTTTCCTGCAAGGTTTTCTTTCATAAGTTACTATTATTTTCATTTATTTTATTTCATATTGAATAAAATTTTATAATTGAATAAAAAGTTTTGCTCACAGAACCATTAAACACAAAATATACGATTTGTTATCACCCAATGTAACATTAATTTCAATAAAAAAATATTTTTAATAATTTGTATATTGTATAATTTATGTAAGAAATTAATGGTTATAAAAATAAAAAGTAAAAACTCACCACAATATTAAAATGATGAAAATACTCGTAGTCACCTAAAAAGAAAAATGACAATTATAATCAATATGGAAATAAAAAATTACTGAAATATATTAAAAAGGAATTATAAAGTAAAAATTTTCAATTATTTTAATGAAACGTCTGACTTCATAAAAATAACAGTTATTTTAATAAATCTATTGTTTTATCTCTCTCTCACACACACACACATATATATATATATATATACACATATATATATATATACACATATATATATATATATATATATATATATATATATATATATATATATATACAAACACATATATTTCATTAATTTTAAATTCAACACATACAATGTAGTTTTAATTTAATGAGTATGCTACATAATATCTTCTCTACTAAAGGATAAGATAATAGAAAAATTCTAAGGATTAATATGTTTACAAAAACTTATATTGTGCTTCTTTGCATAACATAGCAAATAGTTTAATTGAAAGCAACACAGAAATTAAATGACTGCAATCCAGATTAAAAATATTTATGTGTAGTAAAAATAGTTAAATGGTCTTAGATAAAATGGTCTTTAATGAACTATAAAAAATGTATTATTCAAATACAAAAATCAAAATAAAAGGATTTTTTAATTTAATTAAACAGGATAATAGTTTCAATAGTTTTATCTATAAAAAATAACGTTTTAAAACCTGTAATGTATTTAGTTATTGGTTCAAATTAAGGACCAAATAATACGTGCCCTTCCGTTTTTATATTTTCTTATAAATGATTTAATTTCATTAAGATAAGAAAACATATGAATCGGTTTTATAAATTTTAAAAACTATAAATATGTTAATTAATATTATATATATTTGGAATATAAATTTCAAATAATTCATAGTAAGCTTCAATCTTATATTGTGCCATAAAAAGTTACCTTATATGAACCGTATAAGTAACATATAAATTCACCTTAATCTAATCATATATAGCTTGTATAAGGTGTCCTTATACAAACTTTGTACGAAATCTTGTTCTTATACAAATGTAACCTTATTTACCATATAAGTATCATGTAAACTCATTTTATATGCCTTATAATATTAATAAAAGGTATATATATATATATATATATATATATATATATATATATATAAAGCAATCTATGGTAATATAAAAGGAATATTTATAAGGATTTTGATCATTATATGGATTGTATAAGGAATATCTAAGACCTTGTATGGTAGATGTAAGGTTGAGGAGTATTAAGGATGTGTAAAAAAATTAATTAAAATGTATTTTTCTTGTTTACCAGTTATTTAGTGTTTCTTTTTCGTTATTGTGCATATAATTAAATTTATTATTATTAGAATAATTGATTTTCATCTTGATTTTTATTTTCATTTTTATATGGATTTAAATCAACATTTCCCGTGAACAACAAAAAGTAGAAACAATTAAATCTGTAAATAACTAAGCAACAGTCGCAAGTAAAAAATTAAATAATTAAAGAAAGTAAAATTTATTACATAAGGTTCAGAAACTACTTATTATAATTGTAATAATTATACACCACAATATGTTTTATTAGAAAATTAAATCCACTGAGTTTTACAAGAAATTTGTGTATTAATATCAATATTTAAATAACTGTCAATTCATTAAGTATTTAATTAAATATGAACTTAAGTTTATACATTATTTCAATTTCTTAAAAAATAAATTTATTTTTTGATATTTCCATTTTAATAATCTTCTGGGTCAATTACAATTAGCGATTTTTAATAGAATAAATCGTCTATATAAATAACTGAAGAAGGTTTTAGAATATAAAATAATTAAAAATATATGACGGGAATGACTAGAATAAACGAAACATAAATAGTATTTTTTAAATATAAATGAATGAATTTAAGTTAAATTGATATTAAGAAACAACAGTTTTGTATATATTGAAACAAATATTTTTTTTTCAGAAGAAATCTTTCATTTTAATTAACTTTCTTTTTAAAGAATTACCTAAAAAAATAATTACCGTCTCAATATTGTCATTATTTATTATCTGTACAAAAGTAAACTTTGAAAACTATATTTTTTTTATATATGAATTTTTCATATTGGCAACATAGAAGCATCAATATTAATCGATTAGTATATTTATTCTAATTAGTATTTTAATTACTAACATTGTTATTTTTAATTTATTTTTTCCTGTATACATGGATTTGAAATATTTTTTTTCTGTGTTGGAGGTTATTATTCTTTGTTTCTTTTTTTAATATCAGTTTCGGCTTTCGTCATTTTCAGATGGATACTTCTTCAGGAAAAAAAGCAAAGAATGGTGGCCTCAAAGACAGAATAGTCTTCAGTATTGTTATAAATTTTGAGAAAACCATTAAAGATGGTATTAAAGTTATTTTTAATACACAATAAAAATAATGTTTTTAATAAATGAAATACTTCATGATTTTAATTAAGTAATAATGTATCGCATGTACTTTAATTTTAACTCTGCACAGATAATAACCCATCGTGGAATTTATATGACCTAAACTTTGACTTGAAACAGTTAAATAGTTAAGTATTGAATAAAGTAATCTATAGCTCATCGCATAATAAAGTGAGACATAACTTACTATATGCATATAAATATATATATATATATATATATATATATATATACATATATGTAATACTTTTTATTAACCAACAGGTAATATACCTTAATAATTTTAAATATTATAACGAATGTCGTCCCTGTAAAATTTTCCGTTTGGAAATATAATCTAATGAACTAAAATTATACTATTAATTATAAAAATAAAACTACTAAATATTAAAGCTCTATTATTGTAAATAGATTTAATATATACTTTTTCATATATTTTATTGTTTTGGAGATGATGAAATCATTATCAAAATAAGAATGAAAATATTTAAAAGTATGAATAACCAAATAACAAAAACTTCGATAAGAAAAAAACGTTTGTTTAAAACATAAGTGGAATATTCATTTATAAAAATGAATTTATTTAGATTGTTAACAAATATATTGATACATAAATATTGTTTTTTTTTAAAAAAATAATAGTATATTGATTGTTCTAACGAGACGTGCTAACTGATAGATGATGACGGATTATCTGCAGAACGTACAACCAAAGGCACAAATAGTAGTGGATAACAAGTTTTCCAACTAAATAATTGTTTATGGATAAAAATTTTATAAAGCTCATAATAAAATGAAAAGAATATATTAATTACTTTGAATATAGAGGAAGATTTTATTTTTGTGTAGAATTATATGTGAATTAAGTGTATTATATTTCACATTTTCTTTATATAACTCTTTTAATAAAATTATTCTGCCACAATATTTAATATAATTTATTATTCTAGGTATTACTAGTAACAACAAAAACTATTCCAAAATATTTAATATTTGAAATTACTTGTTTATTTGCAAAAATAGCATGTTTAAAAAAGGTTTTCCTACTGTATTCGAAAAGAAATAACAAGCATAAACCACTTTCTTTAAACTCAATCTATAATATTTTCTATAAACTTAAATGGTTTTAAGGATATTCGCAAGCAAAAAAATGTTTTTACACGTTTCAAATAAATAAAACTGGCTCGCATATAAAACAAAACGTAAATTACACACGTTGACTGTTATTAATTACTGTCTAGTATTATAAATCAAACCATAATTTCGATATAATCCCTTCAACTCGCGCTTAATATTATTTGTGTCGCCATTATTCCATTACGTACCAAAAATACTATTAGAGGACATGTAAGTGCGCCAGTAAGTTATTTTACTAACCTTATTACGTGGTCTTGGCCGGCCAGTTATGGCACAATTCATCATTATATACGCTGTTACGTTATGTTGCTCTAATGACCTGTACTTTATCTTTGAACACACACTATTAACCTTTTTAGCACATGTTCACGTGCTCGTTAATTCACTAGATTATTTCAGCAACTTTAAAATATAACACGGATCCAGTTTAGATATAATTAGATAACGACCTGTACTTTATATATTATATATGTACATATTAATACATAACGTGTACATATTTTTTAATTGCACACTTGAACTGTAAAATGTTAAACGATGTCGTGAATTCTTCATATAAAAAATTAATTTCGATTTGATTTTTTTTAATTTATTCATAAACGGTTTATTGATAATTTATTTCAGTCTATTTTAAATAAATTGCTTTTTTATACGACATAATATATATAAATACTCATGTTGAACTCGTATTTATATATTTTACTGACCTTTTAGGATACTTAAAGTAGATAAACTACTTAACTGTCTTTTACTATAGTAATAATAAATTGAAAACTATAAAAGAGAATTTAATCTGATAAAAATATTTTATTTATATTTCTTAAATATATTCAGGTTATAATAAAGAAAATTGGACTAAAGTAGTAAATAACACATGCAATTAATTAAATATAAGGCAAGAATTAAGAGTATGGCTAAGGTTTCGTGGGAAAATAAATACAAAATTAACTGAAGAAATAGATATATTAAAGAAAAAATTAAGATATCAAGAAGAAGTAATTCCTAAAATGTACCAGTTATTGTCATATTATATCAATTGTGCCGATTACATTTTTAATACTAAAGAAAATAAAGATTACTGAAAGATTTTTGATTTACAGTATAGGAAAAAGCAAAGAAACATGAAATAAAAATAAGACTATTCAATATAAATGAAGACAGTAAACACGTATATTCACTTTAAAACATGAACCCTAAATATATAAACAAAAACACAATGTGATCATCATGTGATCAGTTATAAACATTGAGATTTCAGTGTGACCGGAAAAAAATACGTCGTTGTCACTGAATATAAACAGATGTTAGGTTTTACACGTTTACAAATTTAATCATCCGATTTATCTACGTTTAAAATATTATCATTCATTTTACGAAAAGAAACATTTCCTAAAATAAATTATTTATTTGATATTTTATTACTATATTATTGCACAAACAGGTATAAAAATTAAATTGTTACAAAACGGTAACAGAATTATTTATTTTCTTAAGATGCCTAGATGTTACAAGAAGAAACCCTATTATAGAAAACAAGAAAAGATTACTGAAAAGTATTTAAACATGTCATCTGAATTCTGAAAAGAACTTTTCTTTAATAATGAAATTTAATTAATTACTTTTGATACTTTTTCAATAAAATCGTGCAATGAAAGTCGAATAAAGAATTAAGTAAAGAAAACTGTTAAGCACATAGAGATATAAAATCCAATGAAGAAATATTTTAGAGGCTAAAGTGGATAATTTACAAATTAATCATGGAATAATGAATTGTTCTGTTTATTGTATATGCTGAAAATAGTTATTTTGTTTAGCTTTTATTAATTGTTCAAAAATAAAATTTTACTTTTATGAAATAGAACAACGTACATAATCACAAATTATTGCATTTTCATGTTATGAAATGTACTGAATATGCATACCGTAAACAGTACTATAAAATAATTACGACTCCAGAGCAATAAAATAAACATAGAGAAAGGAGCTAACAACTGACTGCATAAACAAGTTGGCAGACTTGTAGCCATAAAACTTGTTACAGTGTAGAGAAGTAAGTCAGATAACACTTGCTTATTTTATTGGGCTTAATGCAAATATTTTGGTCAAATCGCATTGGAATTTACAAGTTAATATAAGATTCTAATAATTGATCACTTTAGTTATGATGTATAATAATGGGAAATTTCTTAAAAAAAGTTTTACCTGCCTAAAATTTAATAATTGTTGTTTTTAAATAACACAATAGACATCAGTCAGAACGTCTATTCAAGTACTTTGGCTCTACATTATTGATCAATATAATGACTTTATTTTCAATGATTCATAATGAAGAAATTGTAGATATAAAATAAGATAGTATTTATAAAGAAACTGTTTGATAAGTTTTCAAACAAACATTCGATGATATTTAATTTTAATTTAGATAAAAAAATACTGAAGAAGATATAAATTCAATGGGTTGATAAAATAGAAATAAAATTATAAGTATAAATATTATTCCGCAGAGAGTTTTGATTTTTCAACTGAAGCATCTTTAGAGAAATTATTCTTCGTATTACTGAGAAACATATAATTTAATCTCAATAAATCGAAATTTTTAAATTAATTTCCTTAATCATTTACTTTTAATAAGAACACATGGTGTATTTTTAAAAAAATAATAAATAAAATCAGAATATAGTTTTTGTACTACAATTAAATTCACTTCCGCAAATGATTTTTTTCAATTTACCATATAAACAAAAAAAATTTTTTTCGATTAATTTATCTCAACATACCTACACAATTTCATTAAATAAATATTTTTTAATTATTACATATATTTTTCAATATTTTTGTTTTAAAAATATAAGGATTAAAAGAACATTCTCAGATTTTTAGAATCTTTTTTCTCTTCTAAAAATTTGTAAAATATGCATATAAATAAGTAAGTTAAATATATATTTACAAATGAAAGTAAACTTATTGGTGAATGTGATTAACGCACAGAAATATAATTATTCTATATTTTGCCGAGACTACTAGCAGATTAAATAATTTTAGGTCTTGTTTGTAAATAACGATAAAGTATTTCGGTGAAAATGCGTTATTGAATTAATCTTTACATCGATGTTTAACGTAATTTTATTTTTCTTGTATGTGGATCAAGTTCGAAGTATAAAACATTTATTTGATTAGCTTTCAAAATAACTTAATTCGTTAAATATTTATATATACAAAGAATGTTTTCACGGAACTGAAAATCGTAAGAGATATTCTATCGCCCGTCGTTTCCACGAAATTTCTCATCTCTTAATACCGTTTAAACCTTATTCAAAACATCAAAGTATTCGTTACGATTTAATCTAAAGACAATAATATCGACCATCCGTATGAATAATTTGTTCTAAGAAACGGATATACAGAGTAGATGTTAAGGAAAATGCCTGTACAAAAAATACTATCTCACTCACATAGTTTTCAATTTTGTATAAAGTAGCCGCAAATAAACAAATAGTAATAATAAAGATACTGTTGTAAGGATGTGAGTATGTGTGAGTGGATCGAGAGATAATGTGCGCGGCTCACCTCGAACATGTATCAGATATTCCACTCAAATGGATTCGCCGTAATGGTTTTCTTCTCTTCTACATGCCGACGCGATTGCGTTTATTTTGTTTTCCAACCCCGATGCGTTGCGCCGCTTCTTACCCCATTTTTTGGGTTGTTGGCGCGAAGAATGCCAAATTATCTACACGCGATTCCCCGCGCTATCAAAATCGCAGACAAGAAATTGCTGCAAAGCGATTTTGCTTTATGATCCGGAAAAATAATAACATCACATCATACAGAAAAAGAAATATTGGTTTCGGTGTGTGTACATATATGTATACAGCGGATTTATATATGTGTACGTATATATATATATATATATATATGTGCGTGTATATATATATATGTATGTGTGTGTGTATGTACGTATCTATGTATGTACGCACATATACGTACTCATTCCTGTGTATGCAATTTATATATGAAGAACAATTTATATACGTAAGAGAAAAAATTCTTTTTAAGAATAGAAATTGTTTATATATATATATGGGAATAAAGCGAAAAGAAAAGAAACATTAGTGTAGAAGTCAATTTATATCTTAAAGTGTTTATTTTTTATATTAATTATGTAATGTAATATATAAATATTTGTATTAGTTCCTTTTTTTAAAACAAGAAAGTTATTAGTTAACGGACGATATATTTTTTATTAGCTTATGAACAAATGATTAATTTTTTCAATTATTACCTAATGTATTTGACTTTGAGCTTTCAAAAATTATCATACATTACTTTATTAAGAACTGAATTACTTTACGAAGTTCCTGCATTTTAATATAATATAAATTGATTAGCAGTTTTCTTTTGTATGATTCTTATTTTTAGATAAATATATATTATTTAAATATTATTTTTGTAGAATATATACACACAAATATATGTTTATATATATATATATATATTTTCATTTAATTTTAACTAGCAGTTATATTAACTATACTTTGTTAAATAAACTTCAATAAGAAAAAAATAGTATATTTTAGTTTACAATACTATGGCGACTGAACGAACAGTAAAAGGGAAATAAAATAAAATTTAAATAAAAAAAGATTTGTTCAGAAAAACCTAATTAGTTATAAAATTTTCTGGAGAATTAGATTGAAAATTTCCTAGAAAATTCTAAGAAGCATGTCGTAGAAACGTCTTAAACGTTTACTAAAATATAAACTCGAGAACAGTCCGAAATATTCGAGAAAACCCGAGTTCGATTGCAAAATAATTAGTCGATAATGTCGGTAGGACTGCCAGTGTTAATGGAATAATTATATGGAAAAATAAATCGTTACGCAATAACAAGTTGTATCAGGATTGTAAGTAGTTACATAACTACAAATTGTAAAAGGATCGTGAGTTGTTAGAAAATAATCGTTAACGAATTGTGCATTATGAAAGTTTTCAGATTGACACAGTCCAGATTTATGAATTCCTATCATAAAATAAATAGAGTGAACAGTGAAAATGCAAAAGAAATTAAATTATTTTTCTATATATAAAAATAATTCTATTATTTTTATATTTTTCGTGTAACCACCTTCTCGAAACTCCGCTCTTCCCGCTATGCTTCCCAAGTAGCACGTTAACCATTTACTTTCCTGATCATCAATAATTGCTTAATGGATATCACGTGATTCCTGTTGTGATTAGTTGACATCAGGCATACGTATGTAGCTCCTCACGGTATACAACGAAAGGCTATACAATTTCAGTATAAAACTGACAAGAAATTTATTCAAAAGATTGTATTTACTGAAAGTTTAGAGTAAAAAAATGGTTAAACATTATAACAGTTTTTTTTTGCTGTTAATTTTTATAAACTTTTAGAATAAAAATTTAACAACCTACATTTTACGCAGATTATTTGTGGGTAACATTTGTTAATTTCTGTTATTTGTTAGGGAAGAGTCAATGTTAGAGAAGGGGAGACGAGTAAGAGAAGAGCTCCCTAGTATTTAAAAAAAATAACGTTATATTTTTTTATTAAAATCCAAAAGATGTACATTAGTTAACTAAAAATGAAAGATAAAGAAAATTACTCATTATCTCAACTAATTATAAATCGGATATAAATTTAAAAAAAATATTTAAATTTGAACTGCGATATTAGGCAAATCTTAATCATTACTGACAATAAATATAATAAATATTCAAACGAGATAAACTTCTTTTATGTTTCAATACTCTAGTCGTAAGAAAATGATTTAGATTTAATTCAAAAGTTTGTTCTGAGATTCAGTCAAGTATATGTTATTAATTTTCCAGATGAAAAAATAAATTACGCTTGTATTTCATAAGTCATATGAAACTGTTAGATCCAGTGAAGCAAATAACATTGAGTATGTATGTATCGAATAAATTACATTAACCTTTTACAGCATGTGAAGAACTGCTTCTTTTTTAAATTATTTTAAATTAATGAAATTGCATTTTATATATTAAAAAGATTACAAAACTCAATATTAATAATGTGATATACTGAAATAAAAAAAGTAGTAAATATCATTGATAACTATTAATATATTTGAAGATATAACTTGAAAAAGTTCTGATCAAAAATATTTAATAAATGCTTAT
Organism: Acanthacorydalis orientalis; assembly: GCA_034766995.1. Taxonomy (NCBI): domain Eukaryota; kingdom Metazoa; phylum Arthropoda; class Insecta; order Megaloptera; family Corydalidae; genus Acanthacorydalis; species Acanthacorydalis orientalis. The sequence goes on along the minus strand of CM068321.1, from coordinate 11,279,555 downwards.
TGATCAATTTCAATTTTTATTTATGGGAAATTCTATGGCGATTCCATCATACTCATAGATGTAACGTATTTATAATCATTTATTGAATATTTTTAATCAGAAACATTCTTTGTAATTTGTGTAATGAGAAAAGAATTCATTTATAAAAGTAATTAAGCTATATGGTCAGAACTGTAATTATCTATGAAATTGAAAATTTCATTTTTTGAAGTTGTTTGAGTTATTAGTATAGTAGATTATGAGTAAGCAGACAAAATCACAAAAAGTTAAACAAAAGATTCTAACATTACAAAATTATCACTATTATATTTACTAAACACAAAAAAGAAAATAAATGTTAACCACAATAGGATTCATCAAATGACAAATTATCAAACATAATATTAAATAAAAGCAAAACTACAAAACAGTAGAAGATGAATTATATTATTTAGACAAAATTACTGGTCGACCATACTATCATCATAGATAAACACCATTCAAAAAAAGAATCACATCCCCCCACTGTTTAAACTGTAAGAACTTCTCAG
>CM068321.1:11224025-11274025 GCA_034766995.1 Acanthacorydalis orientalis | reverse complement strand
ATATTCTTGTAGGAATCTACTTAGGAATCTACATTAGGAAATGTATTTGCATTTATCTAATTATATTAACAAATAAACTAATTTTACAATTGTAATTTATATTTTATTTCAAAAAGTAAACTAAAATTACACTAAAAAAAATAATAAAATTAGAGTGTTAAGAACAAGTTGTAAAATTGTAATAAATTGTATTACAGGAAAGGAATCAGGTCTATCAAAAATGTCACATTTACTTTCTAAGAGATAATAAAGATCTAGGAAGTATTTTCACTCTTAAAACTATTTTAAAAGTTGTAGAAACATACATATTGAAAGAAATTCAATCAATCTAACTCCGAGAATATTCAGTAAAAGTACTCACAAATTGTTAGCCTCTTTAAGTTTAATGCAAGAAAGTGTTTTTTCTTTATTCAAACATTTTTATGTGAAATTTGACTGAAATAACTGTTCCTATGTCACCATATTTGTCTTGTTTATTTATTTTCTACTGAAAATAAATCTTTATTAGTTTATGGTTAAAATGAAATTATATTATTTTTTTAAGTATTAATACGTGGATCATTTGATAAGTATAGAAAAAAGCAAAGTAAACACTGTTTTTTGGAAAAAATCGTTTTTTTTCTCAACACAATCTCTATTGAGTGCTATACACTTCGTCCAGCGAGTCTGAAAAATAAGCCAAATTTTCATGTTCGGAAAGAGGAAGAAGTCACCCGGAGAATCGATTGGATGAGGTATCAATTCAAAGTCTAATTATTGCAATTTTGTCATTGCGGTGGTCCATTTTTGTGTCGGCGCTTTGTCCTAGTGGAAGAGTTGTTCTTTGTACTCCAACCTTGGCCATTTTTGTTTCAACTCTTCTTTCAAACGGTCCAATAATATGGTCCTATTGCCATTTTTCCCTTCGTCATGTACTCGATCAGAATGATTCCTTGGAAATTCCAAATAATAGTGGAAATCACCTTCTCAACCAACAAACCGATCTTCGCCTTGTTCGGCGTAATTTCACCAGTCGTTTTTCACTGCTTTGACTGGTGCTTCGACTCAGGTGTATAGTGGTGGATCTATGTTTCATTCAATGTGAACTATCAACGCAAAAAAATCTGCTCGTTTCTTTACATTTTTGCGGGAACTGCTACAATGGTCGCTTCAAACATTTGTAGAATATAAACAACGCGTTACTTCTTGATGAAACTTCGCCTATGCTAGTTTGAAAAGTGGTACTTGATGACCGTAACGTTGCCAAAGGAATCGTGGTGCCACATCATAGAAATTTACTAAACTTATCAAACGACCATCGTGGTTTTCTTATTAATGGCCAAAGTATGTAAGAACAACGTATGACTAATAAGAATACAATTCAAATACGCTTAATATTTTATTTAAAAGCGATAGAAATATTTATAAAATTATTTAAATTACCTTTTCACTTTTGAACATCATACCCAAAATTAAAAATAAACTAATAACGAACCTTTTTAATTTTTATTTTTTTAAATATACATACTAAAACACACACAAATATATATATATATATATATATATATATATATATTATTTATATCATTATATATATATATATATATATATATATAATTTAGAAACGGATTAAATATAATTAATTTAAAATCAACATTCAATAGTTTAACTTGAATAAAATTAAACAGTTATAAAATATTAATCATTCAATTTTTAAAATTAACTGTTACTTATACAGAACTTTTTTTTGTGAAGATTAATTATTTTATTATTATATTAGGAATTTTTTTATAATTAAAATATTTAAATAAAGAGACATGACACAAAAAAATGTTGGTATAATAAAATTTAATATTTATTGTAAGTGGGTAAATGTGATGATTTATTTTATGTTTATATACTATATGTATGTATATATATATATATATATATATATATATATATATATATATATATACATATTGTATGCAGCATTATAACTAATAACTTTGTTTCCGTTCGCTATTGATCAGTAATTAAATTTGTCACTGCATCGAAAACATAATGGTATCGAAATTTATTCCTGCATTAACTAATGCGTTTTTAAGCTGTATAGAAATTAGTAGTGAAGCTCAAATAAATTTGTGACTTATAAATAGATTAACAGCAACAACGGAATACACGATTATCGTACACGTTCATGTACTACACGTAAATGTACACAGTCTACGAACGGGACTCCACTTACACATACGGACCGTTGTGCATCTGTGGAATCGCTATTTTCGTGCAACATTGTCAATAATGGTGTGATTACGACCGCCGAAACATCGATTTTTCACGTGATACCATTACATTGGACCGTGTGTGTGTACGGTTTTTTGTCGTCCTTTTTTTATGCAAAAATTAAAATCGTTAAGTAGTTGATGGAAACGGCTATTGTTTTGTATTCGTATTTGAAAATTCGCTCCAGATATTATTCAATAGAGATTATTAAAGGATTTCAGATGGAAAAGCAAAAATGTGATATTTTATTTGTTCATTAGTCGTACGAAATTATTGAAACATATGGTTGAATGATAAATGATCTGATCTGATATATATATATATATATATATATATATATATATATATATACATACATATATATATATATACATACATATATATATATATATATATATATATATATATATATAAACACAATTATATATCTTTTGAATTCAAAATTACATTATCGGTCACACTAAAACAATGAGAACAAATATACTCTGTAACAGAGAACGACTAAAAGATAAAAAGAGAAAAAATATGTGAATCAATGTTTTGTTAATGTTATTATTAAGTTTTTTAATATTCGAAAATTAAAAGAAAACAATTATAATATAGACGAACTCTAAGGTGAAGAGTGAGAATTGTCGAAAAATAATCTCAAAATAAATCACAACAAAAGAAAAATAATAATTATTTTATATGCTCAAAAAAACTAAAATATTAGGTTGGTAGAAACATAATTACTGTTTATGATTTTCAAATTCATATATATTTATAGCTTTTTTGATTTTCCTAGTTGTTTTAAGTAACCCAAAACTGTTTGATGACTAACGCAAACTAAAAAGCAAACATAATAAAAGTTCCAAAAAACATTACTAGTAGAGTGCATTCTTCTAAGTACCTTTTTCTATGATTCTAATTTTCCTCTTATCTTCAAACAAAAGATTAGTTTTATATTGAATTACATGAATGTGGTATTTGAATTGATAATTTCAATTTCCTTTTAAAAAAAATATTAGAAACTGCATTCTTTCAAAAAATTAATTGCATAAATTGAGTTTTTCAATAATTAATTTTATTTCAAAATTTCCATTTATCTGCCATTATTAATATAAATAATACTTAACGTCTATAAGAATCTTTTTTTACTGTATATCAGATGAAATTTACTCTCTTTTTATTAAGTAATATAACACCCGTATATCTAATTCTTTACATTCCTGATATATAAACGATTAATTCCTTTAAGATTTTTAATGAGATAGCATACAAACAAAATCTGTATCAGTTATATTATAATCTTATTCAAGGCACGTTTTCATATAATTTGATTCTTAATTAATTCAAGAAAAAAATATATACACTTATTTTTATTGATACATAAAAAAAGTTATAGCGAAAAGTAATCTCTTTATAATAAACATCGAGATTTCTTGTAACGACGATTTTTCTTTCTCAGAATCAATCAAACGATTTAATCAAAGTGAGACGAGTGAGAAAAACGAAGCGTTTTAAACAATTAATTTGAATAGATTGTAAATTCGCGCGTTTTATATATCCTTTGTGCAAGCGGCTGTATTTAACGCAAGTATGAAAATCATAATTATGTCTTTCTTTGTAGCGTCTACTACATTACAACATGTCGGCTATGAATAAAGATGCATTTTTGAAAACGTTACAATTATTCTTAACATAGTATGTCGATATTTGTGAAGATAATGAGACCGATCATCGTCATACGTACAAATGAAGAAAAAGGAAAGACACGATGCGCTTTCATCAAGACAAATCCTGCGGATAACGAATTAATTAAAAGAAATTTAAAGGAATTAATGCTGAAGAGAAGTATTTGCTTTGGTATTTGTTTACCCTCGGGATTTGAATTGATGACTCGTTGGGTGGTTCACCTGGTAATCAATAAAATACGTATTGAATTTCAGACTATTATAGATTGAAAGTAAAATATTTGCTGTACTTTAAGGAAATCAGCTTTCTTTTTTCAAAAAGGGTTATTTATAATTTTACATTTATTTAAAATTGTTCTAATAAAGACTTTATTATTAATAAAGAAATAAAGAACTATTGTATAACACAATTAGTTCAATAAAATGATATCGAACAGTGTAGCGTCTTTCATGACTATTTAATTTATTATAATAAAAATTCACGTTTTATTATAATTCTTTAAGTAATATATTTATTATTTTGTTCAAATAATTAAAAAATGAACTAAGTCATTATATATATAATTTAAATTTATTATTCATCTATAGCACGTTGTTTTTTATTACTTCTATATATTTAATTTTTTATATAATAAAAAGCAATTTAATAAGAGATTAATTTTAAAATGTAATGAAAATAAAACTAAATTTAAATGAATCTTTAGTTTATAAAATTATATCAGTAAGATTTTTTTCCAAACTGAAACAATAATGGTTGCAATATATTTATTAAAACGAGCTTTGTATTTTGCTATGAAATATACACATGTATTCCCTTTTCCATTTGTACTTAAAAGTATATGAGTGATGTATACATTAAGAAAGCATTAAATTATTAGTATTTACAATATTCTATTATCATAGAAGTATTTATAGTGTATAAAGACTGGACTAGTTAATTTCATATTCTCTGAAGAGCCCTGAAAAATGTTTTTGCAATTAATACTAGTAAGTACAATTCAAATATTGTTCGTACACCTTTTTGTATATTTAAAGTGTTAAGTAGCTACAGAAAAAGGTTGACTTTAATATACTATATGAGTAAAGAATAATTTCGTATTTGATCATTAATATTTCTTAATCATTTACGAACATACATTACATTTCTATATTCCTATTAATGAAGAAAGCTCCGTCAAACTGTATTAGAGTTCTTTATTCTATTTTATTATTAAATTGATGTTTTGAGAAATAAGGTTAATTTTTGTCTAAGTTTAAATAAAGAGTAATTTAAATCTAAGTGAACGTTGCTACTGCAATTATTTTTGTCCGTTTTTAAGTCAATTTTATAATAAAAAGTAAAGGTAGAAAATTTAACTACTTTGGAACGTTTATATTGCATTTAATATATTTACTCATTTTTCAGAACTATTTTCATGCGAGTTTATTTAATTTATTACATTAATTTCATCAATCTATAAATATATATATATATATATATAATTCAGAAAAAATACAATATAATTGCAATTTAAATGTAAGGAAATAATTTTACTTTTTTAACTTTTTTTGCAGAATTAGAACAGTTCTACATTTATAAATAAAATGATATAAAACTATAAATAAAAAAGTATAAGTTTTATAGATGTACTCGTAAACAAAAATAGTTATAATAATACAAGATAATTTTTAAGTGTATTTATCGCTTCCTGTACTAATGAATAAAAAAATTCCCATGTTCTGAAATAGAGTAAAATGTATCTCCAATGTTATTTTCGCCATTATATGTTTCTAAATAATAACAATTTGGCAAATGAAAAGTATATTACTTATTAAAGTTTTTCTTTTCTTTTCGATACTTCACAAATTTAAACATTTATTTGTATAACTAATTCATCGTGAGATTTCGAAATAATTGTCGTTCGAATTGCATAGAAACTTCTCGTACTGACTACACGCGAGAAACCATTATGCATTTCAATAATTATTTTATAAAGTTGAATCGTTCTATATAAATGATGATGAATCAGTGATGCATAGAGTTTACGAATGCCACAACGCTTACAATTTTCGTAGAGGAAGACTGACCCTTGGTAACATTGCACTCCAACCACGATAACTGTGACTCACAAACAGAAATCTCGTTAGAGCGTGCTCGTCAACGTTAACAACCTCATTGTCGGGACTCGTAGTCGAGGATTCCCAAGAGAATGAGTTTAGTACTAATCTGACAAAGAATGGACAAACAACGGATATGTTAAAATTTGAGATTTAGAGAAATTTCGAAATGTCACAGTTATCTTTATTAAAACTCTTAATATGATTAGTATGTAATTCATAAGAACACTACCGAGGATAGAGATAAAAACAGGACACCTTTAGTGGCATATGATATTTTTATACGATTATATGTTTTAGATCCGTCTAGAAAGTTTAATTTAATTTTCCACACAAGCTCAAAAGTATTAATATTTCTTTATTGTTTCGAAACTTTTGAAACGTTTTCATTCAGAAAGAGATTCCTACAGAAACTAAAATGATAAAAAATGCAAAAGAATTAGATATCATTTTTTATTTGAAATGAAGATATTTTTATATATGCTTAACTTTTCTTCAATTTTTATTTGACTTTCAAAAATATATTTAATTTGATAAACATACATTTCGTTTGAATTTAGGTTATACTTATTTATCACTTTTAGGCGTGTGTATATAAATTTTAAATTTATTTATTTCAGTTTTTTTACAATAAAAATATATTTTTTCCTAGCAGTCATTAACCTTTTGGAACATCTGAGTACTTATTGACAACTGATAGTTCCAGTATGTGTAGCACTCATCAAAAAACACAACACACGTTGGAAATATTAGTGGACAACACACATTCAGATGAACCAAAAGAATAAAGATCATCAGGGCAACGTATTAACTGAATCGTAGCTGTGAAAACATACAATTATAATACTATACATTATTTATGAATAAACAAAATGAGACTAAATTCCATAAACAAATATTCTTCTAAAATTAAGTTAGATTAATTTTATATAAATAATAAACTTTAACTACATCTGTTATAATTATAATAATAATAACGATTTTTACGAATCTAAACAAAAGTTTAAATTAGAAACGAAACTTTTAATTATCATACTTTTCTTACTTCAATTCAGAGTTAAAGAAAAAGTTTAAAAAATTTTAATACTAAGATGCAAAAATATATGTTTTTCAAAATTCATATATTTTAATTAATTAATAAATTTGTTTAATATCAAACTATGTTATAAATATCTAAAGAGAAGAAAAGTTTGCGTAAAAGTTGTTCATTTAACAACCAAAAAAAGTATCCAAAGGATACAAACTAATGTTAATCACAGAGTCACAAATCTAAGCTCTAATACTGAAATCAGATTATATTTTTTTAAAAAAATTAACGAACTAACTTCAAACAATATAATAATTACATCATTGTCGAACACAGCCCTATCATTTCATTGAATTATTGATATAAAAAACATTTTTCATTTAATTATGTATCTTAAGTATATTTGTTTTATTCATTTTAATTTTGAATACATACTCCTTTTGAACAAAAATAAATTAATGTTACATATATATATATACTATACTTGTGTAATTATTCTTTGATTTTTAAACATTTTATCAAATTATCAGTAATAATTTTCATGTAAAATAATATGAGTTCTTTTATTATTTCTTTTATTAGTTTTCTTAGTTCTTTTATTATTTTTAAATATTTTTATCAGATAACAATTCGAATATCTTATCTTTTTCTCTCCAATAAGGTCTACTAAAATTAAAATATATTCCGTACTAAGAAAATAATCAAAATTATCAGACCAACTCGTTTTAAGATGTCTATCCCAAGAACATAAGCAGAAAGTCTATGATTTTATATGCAATCTAATTAAGATAACTCTGAAATTCAAATTTATGTATATATATATATATATACAAATACATTATAGATATGCACTACGCACAAATACAATATAACGTACATATTATGATATATTTTTTGTAATAAATTGTTTGTAATAAAATCGAATATCATTATTGAAAATATTTTCTTCTTAAAAAAATTGGCTCCAGAAAACAAACTATTAATTGAAATTACTTAATTTAATATCTGAAGTTCATGTTACACAATTGAAATTGTTTGAACAAGACTCTTGTTTTTCCATCATCAAACAAATTGTAGAGTCATAATTTAAGATATAAAATAATAAGAAAGTATTTTTGTGTCATAAACTAATTAAAATAAATAACTGGGCAAACAGCGTCGATAAAAATTCGTACCGAGCGCAGAAAAAATCGTGCATAGAAGAAAAACTTTCTTTGACAGACTCTTTCATTTTCGTGCCTGTTTATTCTTTTTATATACAGCAAGAAATGAAATACGAATTGTAAATCATATTCTTCTCGGTTAGTTAACTACGCTATAAAATAAAGCACTCGGGAGACGAAATTCGAGAAAATAAAGTGTGTTATATTAAATATTTCTTAGCTTATCATCTTACGTTGCACGATGAAATTCCTGTTTATTGTTTTTTACTTTACGTCATTTCGACTTTTATTGGTTTGGTTTATACCCGCATTTATCATATTAAATTTTTCAAGACGTTTTGTATTCCTTTTTGTATTTATTTTACAGTTCCACACGATTTTTACATGAGAAGACATTTGATCTGAACATGTTGTAATGTAATTACAGATACGGTTCTGTTCAAGGTATTTTAAAGTCAGTTTATAAACATTATTTTCTAATGTATACACTTTGAAGACGTATTGAAATATGATAAAAGTAGAACAATTATATATGTGCACATATATGTATATGTGTGTATATATATATATATATATATATATATAACCATATGAACTATTAATAATTTTATTAAATATTAAAGAACAAATCATTTGACCGCAATCAAACAATATGTATATCATATTAATTCATAAGAAGAAAATTTATTTAGATATAAAGCAATTTCCTCTCTTTCATTCACTCATACACAAATACATATTCAATTTCTCAGATACAAACAATAAATAATAAAAGTCTGGGAAAAAGAGACAATGGGTTACTTAAATTGGAAAAACGACTTTATTCAGCAGTGGATAGTTAAAAAGATAATATATATATATATATATATATATATATATATATATATATATTTATAAAGATATTTGTGTGTGGGTGTTTACGTATGTCCTTATATATAACTCACTGGGAAAAATTCAGTTGTGCTAGAGGATTATTGAAAATAATCTACAAAAGATGTGGTTTTATTTAGTTTTTTACCACATCAGATATAACTTATATGACATGTAACACACTTATTGTATTATTGTATATTATGTAGTTTAATGTTCTTGCTTTCAACATCATTTCGTGTATTATGTATTGTGTTCGGTTTGTACAATAGTAAGAGTAAGTTATTTTAGTTTTTAATTTCATTTCGCAGATAAAATTTATTAAAATCATATATCTTAATATGGCAACAAATAACTATAGTGTAGAATGATTTCTATAAAAAATATTTTATAGAATGATATAAAGTTATTTTTAGTTCCAGAATACAAGTTATTTTTATGTGTTCCCATATGTACAAAATAAACGTAAATTTTAGTTACATTAACAAAGTCTCTCTTTTCGTTATTATTAGACAATCTTTTAATATTTCTGTTCCTCTCACCATCTCTCTCTCTCTCTCTTCCTATACATAAATACAATGTGTATATATATATATTCTTTCAAATATTTTTACATTACATAAGCGAGATTTAACATAACAATAATATTTAATAAAAATGAAAACGAATCCATATATAGTGATTTTGTTTATTTTATAATAAATGCACCTAAATTTATTTTTTATAAAAGGATAAAGTGGATTAAATAATGTATATATGGAAACGAACTATCGCTGTTTATCCAAAAAAGTAAACTAAAATAAATTTTACTCCAAAAAGACATCTCAGTCAATGAAACATAAAACTTTCCGAATGCAACTAATTATTGAATAGTAATCGAATGGCTAAAATATTCATATTTATTCATAGTTTGTTTAGTATAGACAAATAAACATAGTAACTCATCTTTTGTATCGTATAACAAAGCTTGGTCCTTTTCTTATAATCATTCAATTATGTGAGTGAAACTGAAGAAGATAAAATATATGTATTTTGTAAGCTAGATATTTCGATAAAAAATTTGAATTACAGAAATTTCTATATTCATATATACATATATGTATATATATATATATATATATATATATATATATATATATACATATATAATATATGTATTTATATATATATATATATATACATATATAATATATGTATTTCTATATATATATATATATATATATATATATTATTAATCGACATATAGTGGTATTAAATACTTCTATTGGTAAACATCATATTAAATAAAATAGAGAATCAATAAAATACTCACAAATACTATGATCAAGTATTTTATAATTTCTTTTCACTGCACTAATTCATTACAAAAACACTAATCGCTATAACACAACAATATAGTATCACATATTTCACATGAAAATGTTACTCAAAAGTGAAAATAAAACAACATAGCTTAATAAATAAAAAACACGAGACTATCTGACAAATTTCTATGAAACGTCAATCTAATATTTTACAGTCAGTTGTTAATTAATTACACAATAAGTGTGTTTTTATTTAGTCAACAATTTTTACACTGTAGTAAAAAAACGGATATTAAAATTACATTTATAATATAATATCAAAGTATATAAATTATTAATCAATTTATAGTTCCAGCACACAGTACGTTATACTAGGCGTCTTTTGTTTTCACTGTACAAGTTCTATCATCGAATCGAAGTTACGTGATCACTGCACACTACGATTTCTAGTTCAAGTGTTGTGATAATAAAATTGTTTGCTTTGAATGAAAACTGATACTTATAGATGTCTAGATTAAAGCTTATATTTGATTTCATTTTTAATTTTATCATAATTGTAAAGCAGGTTTTTTTCTTAATATTCAGCTAATAGAAATTCAAAGGCTTCTTTGTTTTTGTTGCACTAAATTTGATAAAATTAATATATATGAAAATATTATATATATATATATAATATGTACATATATATATATTATATATATATATATATATAAATGATTTTGCATAAATATTTATATTTTAAATTATTTATTTACATATATTTTTAATGTTATTTCAATTTAAAAGCTATTACGAAAGAGTTAATTATTGTTTTACTATATATTGAAAAAGATAATATCTTTTTCAAAAATAAATGACAAATGCACAATTTGGTTTAGTTAGATGTTAAATAATAGACAATACTAAATTTAATAATTTTAATTCGAGAAATATCAAGATATATAAACTTACTTGGTGGTATACAATAAAAATATTTTTAAGAAAAATGTACTCGTACAGTATTTTTGTAATAATTGTAAATAATAGATTCTGTTATTGTATAAAACGTATCAAACGAAAAAATGCACGTTCTTTAGAACACTCGATGTTTCTAGCTATTTTATTTTATGTCACCAGAAAAGATATATAACGGAAATATCAGTCAACTGAAATGAAACCAGATTTATTCATTTTGAGTCTGTTTAATCATTTTCGTCTCTTAAAACTCTACATTTATCTCTATTTCTATCTTACTTTATTATTGATGAGGAGAGATAAATTATAAACTAATTATTTTTTTTCAATAGTAAGTGCAGAATATTCGTTCTCAGTCGTTGACTTTCTCTATCTTATATGTATAAATTAGTATTAGGCATACAAAACTATGTCAAATAAGAAAGAGAATAAAAACATACGTTGTTACTCTGAGAAAATTAAAACATTAAAATCTAATAAACTGATGTACATTGGAGTACAATACTTACTTCTAACTAAAATTTTTAAATGAATTTACTAACAATTTTCTTCCAAGTAGCATCATTTTCTGCTTTTATTTTATTCTTTAGTTCATTTTATTTTATTATTATGTTTTACACAATGTAAACTAAAATTATTGTTATCATGTACTATTATTAAAGAAATAAACTAAATATTTACTTGTTTAGTTAAAATGTTCATATTTATTACAGTAGTTTAGAAGTTTCAAAAAAGAAACATTGAAAAATTTCGAAATTTGGTACACAATGATCATCTCTGGAGAATAATAATTATGAATGAAATGTTAAACCTTGAATAAAGAATTAACTCACATAGGGTGCCAAATAGTTTTGATGCACAACCAAAAATTAAAATAGTTTAACGAATTAGAAAAGAAGATGACTTTCTTAAAAAAAGTTATTACAGTTGACAAGATATTAGATTTAAGTATGATCTGAAAATTAAGACAATCTCCATTGGACAATAATTATCTCTTCGCGACCAAAATAAGCGAGGAATTCACGCTACAAAATGGATCTCATGTTGATTGTATTTTTCGATAATAAATACATTATGTATCATAAATATCTAGTAAGCTAAACGCTCAACCAAAATTTCTACTAGGATCTTTTGGAGGTTTGAAAGAAAATGTTTTTATTAAAGAATTGAGTTCCAATTTTGCAAGAAGATTAATTAATTAAATAATAATGTCACTAACTCATTAATGACATTATTACTAAAGCAATTTTTGATGCAAAAGCAAGTCAAGTGGATCACCCATCATTTTCACTATATTTTATCTGTTATGACATTTTCCTGATAGAAAACCATTTTGACGACGTTAAATACATAGTAAAACGTATGACAGAGTTTTTAAGAAATATTAACGAAGGAAAGTTTCCAAAATATTTTAAAGCATAAAATGAGAAAATAATAAAATATGTTAAATATAGCGAGGACTACATTGAAGAAATAATCTTTGAGTTCTATATTTTTTCTATAATGCTGAGATTTATTAATATGGTTTCTTTTTGTCCAGACCTTGCATGTGAATTATTAATAATAAGCGCTACTAAATAATCAAAAAATATATAGAATCAAATAAATATATTCTTTATAAACCAAACTATCTATAATTTCAGAAAGCTCTAATTTAGTTAGTTCAGATAATTTTATGAAAGTTAAATATGATTGTCTTTCCATTATATAAATTGTGTTACAGTAACAAAATGTTACGCTCATAGATGACTGTCAAGTTGGAAAAAAGTAATCAAATTTATAAGATATTTGAAAATATATCTCAAGGAAAAATGTGTCATTTTATATGAAAAGGAGCTAAGTTTCTAAAAAATTCAAACCAATGAAGCAAAATACTCTTTATTTGTTAACATTACAAATTCATAAGTTGAATATATATATATATATATATATATATATATATATATATACGTTTGTGTAGAGAAAGAGAGAGATGTTATAAACTATTTTAAAATAATATATACTAATTATTTATTTTATTACATAAAATATGGAATAGATATAAATTACTAAAATGTAATTATTTAAAGTAGCATTAAAATACTTCAATCATTTTGGTCAAAGAATGATATTTGGATAATATATTGGATAGAAAACCACATTTATTTTATAGTAATGAAATTTATTTTGTATCAAATGAATTAATTGTGAGTATTTTCAATTTGTCGATTGATTTCAAATATAATTAAATTTAAAAGTAATTAATAATAATTTAGTAGTAGTTCTTTCTAAATAATTAATATTATTATTTGATTCAAGTATTAATTTTAATTTAATTATATATATATATATATATATATATATATATATATATATATATATTTAATTAAATTTTATATCCAATTAATATGAAATTATTAAAATAAATTATATATTATTGCACTCAAATTTGAACGAATAAATAATAAACAAACGAAATAATGAATAAATGAAAGATTCATACTTTTTACCATACATATTAAAAAAAAATGATTAAAAGCTTTTTATATTCAGTTTTACTTGTTATATAAATGTTGTATCTTTATTTCCATTACAAATAACCTATGCTTTTATTTTTTAGGAAAGCAGAAATAATTCAAATATTCAGTTATACATTTTAATCTACTTCGTTCTTAGTAAAATATAAATATTTAATTAAGTTTAGGTATATTTTTTAATTTTATGATTAAAATTTTGTCAATTTATTATATACATATATATACACACATATATATATATATATATATATGTATATATGTATATATATATGTATATATATATATATAAATAAATATTAATATAAAATAAATGTATAATACTTCATATTCAATACCATTAGCGCTGTGCGTGGTGTATATAGAAATCAAAACATAAACAACGTTCATTTATTTATTTTTAGAAATAAGTGACGCCTGTGTTTCCACATACATGATGCTGATCAATAATATATTATTTCATTATTATAAAAAAAATAGTTGTTAGATATAAGATTCTCCTGCATCTCTTGAATCAAAAACGAAAGGTATGTTGTAATGATTTATCCTAAATTTAATTTCCAATATTAATAAGTGCACTGCAATAGAAATATGTATTGTGTTCAATTGTTTAAACATCATACATACGCATTATACAAGTATTTCAAGAACTAATATACATTTTTCAATAATAATTATGAAAATATAAATAAATGGATCTATATTGAATACTAATTTTTTCAATATTGCTTGCATACACTATTCTAATTTATTTTTTAGTGACTATATATATATATATATATATATATATATATATATATATATATATATATATATATACCCACACGTTTTCTAACTATGATAAATAATTAATATAAAATGGTTTACTATTATTGTGACAATACATTTTGTGTATTTAATATAATCATACTATTAGATATAAATATGTTTATACCTTGCGATATAAGTGATATATGTCTTATATTAAATCAAAATATTAACAACATTTTATTATTTATTTATTTAAATTAATATAAATATGTTTCTAAGTAAATGACTGTCAAAAGTAATATAAAGTTGTAGTTATTACAAATTATATTTTTGTTTTCAGAGTATTATGTGTGTTTGTCTCTATAAGAAGTTTTAATGCTTGTGATCACAACTTTTTATGATCAGATAATATTTATTAGATTAACAAAAATGTATTGTTATGCCTTAAAAGGTGAGTGTAAATTTTTACTTGTTTAATTTTTTTTATTGGTTCTGATGACATCTATTAAAACTGTTTTTATTTCAATTGTTTTATCTTAAAATTATGTTTAATACGTTCTTTTCAGCTAAAAAATAATTTATGTATTAATAAAGAAATATATGAAAGAGACTTTTGTGTTTTTATTTGAATTTTATTTAATTATTTATGCTTTTTTATATACATGTATTCTTTTATTGTATTCTATGTATGTCCATGGTTACAAACGTATTTTATATTGTGATTTTAGTACAGTGTGTGTTATATTTTGAAATCAACCTTTAACAATATTTATTTTTTCTTTCTAGAACAATTTGTTTTCTAAATCTGAAAAAATTAATAATTGTTCAAATATTTTGAAATTCAAAATAATTTCATTTAAAAAATATATCTATTTGTTTTAAAAGTATAAAGTGCGTTCACTGTACCAATATAATTATACAAATTATTTTAATATGTTTTCATATATATATATATATATATATATATATATATATATATACATATATCTATATATAGATGTATATATAAACATATGTATATATATATATATATATAATATTGCTGTGAGAAATAAATATGCATTTGAAGCTTTAAAATATTAATGGGAATTCACTATATATTTAAATTTTGACTGAAGTATGAATGTGTGTGTGTATATATATATATATATATATATATATATGTACATGCATACATTATTTATATAAAATACATATTTTTCATTTTGTAATAGAGTTGTCGAAATAGAGTTGAATAGACAGTTGAAGAGTTGTAATAGAGTTGAAATCTACTGAAATAAAGTCAACATTATCTGACTGCCTACAAATATGTATTATTATTCTATTTTTAAATAAATATGCATTAGTAGAAGATTAAATAAGTGGATGTTAAATAATGCTGAATAATAATATATTAAAGTACATTTGGAAATATTTGCACATCAGTTTAAAGGTGGGTGGAAATTTATTGAAAAGTATAAATTTTCTAGAAATCTAATCCTATACTCTTCGATTTTTCTATTTAATTAATCGTAGATGATGTGAAAAATAAATTTTTAATTAATAATTTTTATACGTTTAATTTTTCATATTGGTTCTCATTATATGTATACAACTTTTTATTTCAATTGTTTTATCACAAAATTATATCTGATACATTTTTTTCAGCTATAAAATAATTTATGTATTAATAAAGAAATATATAAAAAAAACTTTTGTGTTTTTATTATTATTTTATTTGATTATTTGTTCATTTTTATGTACATGTATTTGCCTGTTATATTTATACATGCCCATTGTTACAAGCGTATTTCATATTGTATATTATTATTTTATATAATTAAACATAGTGTGCGTTATATTTTAAATCGACCATTCAGCAATATTTATTTTTTTCTTTCTAGAGTAATTCGTTTCTAGATCTGAAAAAATTAATAATTATTCAAATATTCTTGAAATTAGAAATAATAAGATTCAAACAATATGCATGTTAGTTTTAAAAGTATAAAAAAATACGTTCACTCTACCAATGTAATTGTACAAATTATTTTAATATGTTTTCTTGTTTATATATATATATATATATATAAATATGTATACAATGTCATTGAATAGGAATAAATATGCATTTAAAGTTTTAAAATATTAATGGAGATTCACTATATATTAAAAAAAATTCTCACATACGATTGTATGTGTATATATATATATATACACATATATTCTTAATATAAAATAATTAATATTTTTCATTTTACAATAGTATTGTGAAATTTACTGAAACATAAAGAGTTAACATCATCTGATTAACTACAAATATGTATTATGATTTCATCTGAAAATAAATATGCATTAATAGAGGATTTAATAAGTCGATGTTAAATAATGCTGAATAATATATTGAAGTACATTTTGAAATATTTGCACATCAGTTGAAAGGTGGGTGGAAATTTATCAAAAAGTATAAATTTTCTATAAATCTAATCACATACTCTTCGCTTTTTCTATTTACTTCATTGTGGACATTGTGAAAAATAAATATATTTAATCAAATATATTGTTTTTGATATTTTTATAACATTCATTTTGGAAATATTAGATCTATTTTTCGAAATATCTATTTTATAGAGAAGTATTCAAATTGTGTTAAAAAATATTTTAGGAATTTCCTGTTGAAATAGTTATTTCTTTAATAATTAACGTCTTATTTCTATCTTTTTTTATTTTTTCTTATTTAAAATAAAAATATTATCATTTATGAATTGTTTCATGCATGCAAAATTTTCTTTTATTTAATATGTATCTATTTTTATAATAATATTGAACTTGAAACCATTAAAATGTTCATGAAATATATTTATGTTATAATACATGTATATATAAATAGTGGGAATGCAATACGTTGTAACGTACAAAAAACACTTTTCTGCAGTGGAAAAAAATGTTAAAAACTGACGTATGTTCTTTTTATGTAAACAAAATGTGTAGTTAGTAACGATAAATGAGTAGTTAGTAGGAAGTAAATTATACGAGGATAAAGATGTTTCGCAGCCAAAAGGCGATAAATTTTTAATTTTTAAAAAATTTTCTACCACTAGGTTTTGAATTCCCATTATTGATATACATACATACATATATATATATATATATATATATACATATATACATATATACATATATATGTATACTTATTCATAATGTTTTTTCTCAATTTATAATTTGTTATTATATTTAAATTCATTTAACATTGATTTAATTCTTTTTGAAATTTTAATTAAATAACCATTTAATTATTTAATCAGTTCCTACATAAAATTAAAACTGCTCTTATTTTAATAATATATTGATTAATTGTATTCAATGAAGAAGTTTAATATCATATTAGAGCATACTTCTATTATATTGTATAACTGAAAATTTAATCAGTTTTTCTATGCAAATGCATTTGAATAGCCTATAAATATTGTTTCGTGCATTTCTTAACGAATTAATAAAAGCCTGTGTATTTTCTTTGAGACTGCTGCTTATTCGTTTTAAAAATGAATTAAAGGCAATCCTTGTATAATCTTGTAGAATCCTAACGGTTTCTAAAGGATGACGTGTTATGCGAATTCGTGTTATACGAAACAAAGAACTAGTAGGAAAAACAGGGTTGGATTCCAAAAATTGGCAACACTATACTATTTACTTTTTATGATTGAGAGAAATATGTTTATTAAAACAGTCAATAATTGATCGGAAGTATTACATATTAATATTATGTAATATTTTTTTTCTTCATCGCCGCTAAACACCATTAAAGGAGAGTGTTCTCTTTCTGGCAAAACGTCCTCATTTTCTGAACTTTCTTCTGCCACATCTTGATTTCTATGCTCTACTTTTTACAAAAAATCTGTTATTTTCTGTTATTCGCTTTTATCTTACAGATCTTTATAAATTTCCTTGTATGGAGCTAAGTATTTGTGAAGTTTTCTCTCAAATTTTACGCTTCTTTCAGTGGAAATATCTGCATTTACAAAATAAAATTCCAATTGTTTAGATAAGTTTATCCCTCCCTGTATGCTTTTTAGAGTAACTTTTGAACTCCAGTGTTTCAATCTATGTTATCGTCCTCTTAATTAATTTGGTTTATCTCAGATGCCACTTCCACCCAATTTCCCCAATTCTTAACCGTGTTAGATTGAATCCATGTTGTAAAAATGCCATGTTGTACGAAGATTATCTGTATGTGTATATATATATATATATATATATATATATAAACTAGTCTTCATTGATTTGGAGTATGTACCAATAAAACTTGTTACATATTATTATTTATTTAAACATTAGAAATAATTTTATTAATTAATGAGATTTATAAATAATAAATGGCATTTGTTGGAGTCAAAATTCAAGAAACAAATTATATTTAGTTCAAAGTTTGAAATTACGAATGTTATTAAGAATATTTTTGTTATAACTTTTTAAGAAATATAAATGAAGTTTACAGAATATAAATATTCTGACTTACGAAATTTTAAACAGGCATTAAAAAAATGGTACAAAATGATTCATTAGACAGTAATAAAACTTAATGTGCAGAGCACAAAACCAACGTCCTTCATTCACTAAGTTCACTATTTCACTTGGAAAATAAGTCAGTAATTATTCGACAATTACTTAGAACTAAAAAAAAAAACGAATTAAATGTACGAGGACTGAAATCAACGAATCTAATGCACACAGCAAAAAGAGACGGTTGTACGTTTGACTCGACCATAGGCTACCATTAGAAACATTTAACTCGATAATGTCCCCGCTACCATAAACTACAACGACACGATGTCCCCGATCAACCCCTAGTCGCGTAATGCGTGCTTGCGTTCATCCCCTAATTGTCGATACGGTACCAACCGTTCCGTCGCGGCCAGTTTTACTTCTCTGACTGCATTACGAGTTCCGCACTCATGGGCGACGGGTAATCATTTCGAAAAGTTTCACAGTAACATTTTCCACAACCCCCATATACGACGCGCATCAATCTCTATTTTGTTTCACCCCCGTTGCGAAAGCATTTCGTGTTCCCCTGTAACTAGTTATTCCCTACGAAATGCGTGTAACCACTTTGTTTATAATCAAAATCATATTATGTCGACACGAGATTTTTTCTGTCTACGCCGGGTAATACACTTTGGTATGTTTCTTTCTGTTATCACGCAGTATGATTATTTACTCTTATATATTATTTAACAACTCACCTATTTACATTTTTTATCCCTTACTCAATAAACAGATTAACATAGAAAATAGCTAAATATAAATACAATGCATTTATTTACATTTAAAGATCATATTCCAAATGTAATCAACGGTAATCGTTTTCAGCATTTTTTTTAGAAATTTTATGCTATGAGTATTTTGTTATTTGCAAGTATATTGAAATTTCCAATCTTTCCTATTCTTTCCTTATGATATCATTTAATTAAATTACTGGAGATGTTTTTGTACTATTATTTTAAATTTATTTGAATTAAAATTAAGTTATGTTTATATTTTTTTATAAATATTTATATACATATATATATATATATACATATAAACATTCCATTTCTTCTTTGTAACTTTAAAAATCTCAGTTAATTTTCTTACGAAATAAGATTTATTTACTAATTACGAATAGTTTTGTAAGATTCAGATGTTGAGAATGTTTGTTGCAACAGGCATTTGTAATCAAATTTATTAATTCTGATCTTAAAATATAAATATATGGTATAATTTTTAACAATCGATTATTTTAAAGAAAACATTTTATTGTTTTAGCAAGTGACATAATAAAGATAATTCTCAGATTAATTACAGTTTCTTATTTATAATTTCAGCATCTGTTTAAAAATAAATCGAATAATTTAAAATCCCTCTAATAACTAAATACTTGCAATGACAAAAGTTTTATTTGCCAAGAATGGTTTTAGTCCTCAAAAACTCATTTGCTTACTACTGATGTCTAAAAAACTTGTTTTAAGAATTTACTACAAAAAGTAAATCTTATATCAATATTATATTAAATACGAACTAAACGAAGTTCATTATTAAGCATCAAGGTAAAATACTGTATATGTAGACAAGAAATAATAAGTGAATATAATTAAAATTCAAAACAAATGCAAATAACTTATGTATAATATTCCATGATATTGACGAAAAGTACAAAATGTGTAAATATACATACATTATTTCAACCTCAAGAATAAACTTATTATAAATATTTTTTTCCATATTATTATAAACGTTTTACAACTCTATTCTTTCAAGTTAAAATATTTTTAAAACAGAGCACTGAAAACAATTCAAGTTTATTTCGTTACTATTTAAAAGAAAAGAAATATAAAATAAAAATAGGATACTTATATTCTTAAATGGTTATCACATCATTGAATTATTTTCTCTCATTCCGTTCTGAATACTTTATATATACACGATAAAAGCTTCCAAATATTTTTCAGTTGAATTTCGATATTAAAAATGAATACAACGAAGTCGTTAACCACCATCAATTGATTTCATGTACAATGGTTCACTAAGTGAGAAAGAGAACCGAACACCCAGCACGTGTAGGGTCTTTCACTCCGTCAGTCATATCGAAATCAAGTCATATTTATGAGTGCTGCCTGTCTTCACCAACTTCATATCTCTGATATATGTTCGTTGGCACGATATTTTACGCTGATAGCAGAGAATATCATTTATACACATACGTATATATATATATATATATATATATATATATATATATATATATATATATATATAAATATGAAACACATTCTGCGATCCTCAATATCTTAGAGCTATCGCACACTACCATTCTGTGTGCGTGTCATACGACAAAGATAATTCCGTTCTGATTGAATGGAATCGAACGGTATTTTTAATAACGTAACGAAATTATATCAAGATAAAGTGTATTTTATTTAATGAAACGTCAAAATTGGTGTTCTTTAATGTATATATTGAATAGATGAGAGGAAAAGAAACATAATAATTCAATGGTGTTGTAAAACTCACGTCTATAAATAAGGGTGCGTAGTTAATCGGGTTTTTATACAAAAATTTGTAAAGAATTTTAAGTATTTATTAAGTAGAGATATACTGAAATGTTTTTATAGTCCACTTTCAAATGATAGTATTTATGAACTTTTTTATATGGAGTCTGCTTATGAAGTTTGTACATATTTGATTCACATAAAATTCAATAGAACATATTTCTTAAATGAAAAAGAAAAAATATTAATCTGGTTTTTATTATATTGCTTTTATGTCTTCTACGTTTTCATCATTTTTTAAAAAATAAGGTTAATATGATTTTAGGACGAAAATTATCTGTTACCAACAGAAATTAAGAAATATAGTTTATTATAATAGAATCAAAGTCAACTTATTATAAAACATGTTTCGTTATATTTATTCAATACATCAGAAAAAAGTTATAAATAAAAAAATAATGAAAAATAAAGTCAAACGTTCATAAAAAATGTATTTTGATATTTATATTCGAAATAACATATTGTATTAACTTTGAATAAAATTTTGTGAAATAAAAAAAATATTCTAGTTAAAAAGGATTTATAAAATGCTAATATGACCTTATTTCAATTCAAAATTAATCCAGTATTTCTTGAAAATAATTCGAATTTGTTTCGGAAAATTACTTATACTCTGAAAAGATTTTATATAATTTGCATATTATTAAGAATATAGATTATTTTCAATAGTTTTACTCTCTGAATAGCATATTTTGGATTTGTGGATGTCAATTATTGATTTCCTAAGATTGTTGCCTGGATATGTGCATACCAGTTATTTTTGTTTAAAACTTCTAATGTATAATTAACACAATCCATTGCTTACTCAATGTGTACACTTTTAAATATATTATAAATTTCGAAGTTTTACCTTTAAACATTGTGAAATCTAAATATGCAACCTTTTTAATGAAAAACTTTTTAAATAAACTTTTATCCATTGAGAAGACAACTAATTTAATAATTATTTAATTAAATCACATCTTACTTTTTATTTTAATTATTAAACAATATAACAATTTCCATCAAATTAAAAAAAAATCTTTAAGAAAACTCTTACACTTGAACCCATATACAAACTAATGGTTTTGGAAAAGTTACTCAACATGTATAAGATTAACACAAACTGAATTAATGAAGATGATATGTGGATTTATCACAATGATCTTGAGATCAAGAAAGAAATCTTATAGTGATGACTTCAAAGAAATTGAGAAATCATAAACCGTTGAAAAATGTATAGTTAACTTGTTTGTGATACAGAAAATTTTCTGTTTACTGATTACTTGTTTAGCTCTCATACAATGCAGCTGTCATTGTGAAAAAGTGAGGTTTATTAACCCATAGCGTCCATATTTTCTATCTAACAATGCACTATCTTATAAATTGCTTGTTGATTGAGCTCTAGTACAAGACTGAGTTCAAATAGTTCAAGAATCTACACAAAATAACAATTTGATAATGA
The DNA here is from genome assembly GCA_034766995.1 of Acanthacorydalis orientalis. Lineage (NCBI taxonomy): Eukaryota > Metazoa > Arthropoda > Insecta > Megaloptera > Corydalidae > Acanthacorydalis > Acanthacorydalis orientalis. The sequence goes on along the minus strand of CM068321.1, from coordinate 11,250,922 downwards.
ATATAAGCAGAAAGAAACAATTGTTTTAACCTTATTCAACTGCAAATACAAACTTTATTATAAAAAATGAATTGTGACCTCTATGGATACTATAGTGAAAAATAAAAGGGGAATTTTTACTAACATATCTTTTTATTCTATAGACAGAAATTTTTGATTTCCTTCAGTATATTAGACTTAAAATCTAAATTGAATTATATATAATTGATATAAAAATATTTTTAATAAATTATAATTCATTTTTAACTTCATTATCAGGCATTTACATTTTATACCTTTAACAAGTTAAGATAAACATTTTATAATACGTTGTTAAACACAAAACTGGATAAAAATACTTTCTACTTCATAGATTAACTGACACAAAACTTGCCAAAATTTCAATAAAAAACAGATAAAAAAACGTAGTTCAATTTACTCATTTCATATTTTCGAATTGAAGCAAATCGATCGTTAATCGATTCCGTTATTTATTGCCAGAAACGTCCGATATAATGAAATATATCGTTTTAAACGTACACAAAATATGATAAATATCCGTAAAAATAAAACATTGAGAGATTCGAGTACGGAGCAGAGTTGTACACATGCACATATAACAAAATGAATATAAACAAGTCGAAGGCCAAGAAGAAAAACACGAGACGGTTTGTCTTCCTATATATGTGAGACGAACAGGAATATACGAAAGGGATAGTACATATGTATGTATATATATATATATATATATGTAGACGTGTGTATGTGTGGGCGATATGGCGGTAGTTCACCCCCCGGTGTATATTTTAATGCGATCTCTTCGCATCGCAGCGTGAATACCTAAAATATCAATTTCTCACACAATTTTATGTGTGTGCAGTTTTTGTGTGGCCTCCCCGAGGATGAATTCAAAAGTATCAGTGGTCCACGAAACCGCCAAGAAGAATATGTATACGCTAGTAACTTATTCCACCGGTATCATGTTAAGTTCACACTGGTTCCAGACAATAAATTTTATTTATTCCGCTCGAACATGATACGTAACAAAGTAGCGCTTCTGTTTATTTTATTCTCGAGATGAAAAAAGCCATATATATATATATATATATATATATATATATATATATATATATAAACGCATTCATATAAATGGTTTTATGTCGATACGTGTTCGTCACGTGCTCTTACAATTGTCTGTATAAGTTATATTCGATTGAAATTTTACTAGTATAATATCTTATAAAGTAATATTATTTTGAGGAATGATCAAAATTCACTTTTAAAATTCCATATTTACATATCGTTCAAAGAACATTTCAGCGTCTTATTTTCAAGAGTCCAGGATATGAATAGCATATATATATATATATATATATATATATATATATATATATATATATATATATATACACACATATATATATATATATATGCTATTCATATATATATATATATATATATATATATATATATATATAATGACATTTTTATTAACTCCAACATCGTTTCAACCAAAGGTCAATGTTCTTAAAAGATGACAGTGTATAAAAAGCTTTTTACAGCATTGTTATTTTTTGTCTAAATTGTACTTATATTGACAACAAGATGTTTTTTTTTTAAAATACTATATTTGATTGACTGTTATGGTTTGTAAGACATGTTGATATTTATATTATTTTTTAAAAAAAATATGATGGGCTAAAATATAACATATTTGTCATAAAAAGCAATTTTATGAAATGTTTGTTATTAGATTTATGTATATTATATTTGATAAGTGAAGTCAAATAATCTTTAAATTTATTGAAAGTAATCATTATTAAAATAATTATTTTACGAAAAAAATTATTTTACTACTAGATTATATTATATGTATATATATGTATATATATATATATATATATATATATATATATATATACATATATATATATAGAGAGAGAGAGAGAATGTGAGAGAAAGGTTTAAAAATGTTTTTTCTTAATTTGAACTTTGCTAGAAATGCAGGTTTACGATTAAAATAATAGTAAATAAATAAATTGAAAATGAAAATTTTGTAAGTAAAATAAGGTGTTTTCCATAAAAGACGTATATTATATATTTGAGTTTTGAGCCTGAAGGTACTACTATTATTAAAATACTTTATACTAAGTAGTAATTTACTCATATTATATCCATAGAATAAGAATATTATTGAAGTGGCATTTGCATATTTAAATTTAATAGAAAAGTGTATAATTGAGTTCATTTCAATATAGAATAAGGCTACAATTAAGATTTGTAGTACTTAAAAATCTGTTTTTAAATACTAAATATATCTTGTCTTTAAAGAGACACCTAAACTTCATTTTAAATTCATTCTTCTTTATACAGACATATTAAATAAAAGAATTGTCCACGTCTCATAAGAGATAAAATAAAAATTCAAATAGAAAGATCAATCATATATTCAAACCATGTTTCGACTAGACAATACACCCATGTTTTTTATATTTACATAGTTGTCGATAGATTCTTTTCTATGTATAAGACACCGTTCGTGGTGAATATCCGCCACAGGTACTGAACGTCCGTTAATTATTAATTGTCCGTTATTCTTGCATCGAAATCTGCGAGAATACACACCGAAATAATAGCAAAAGATTTATCGGTCGACGCGTACATTTTTCACCGCTCACCATTTCTTACCCAACGTCTACCATACATCACAGAGCATAGTGTTTCAACTATAATTGATTATCGCGCAGTTAAACTGGAGGATTAGGACGTTGCGCATCGGAGGAAGTAAGTCCCATTAGTCACAATCAATCAATTAGGCAACGTATACTGCCGCACGCCTGTATTTTAGTCTCTTCTTTATTTGAAGCCACGCAGTAAAGGTCGGAAATATCCTCACAGCGTACGTGTTGTAACGAATGCAAAACTGTACGGATGCAATTTCTCTCCGAGATCTGTTTTGTATGCGTTGGAAAAACGTCATATGATAATGCACAATATCTCCGATTGATTTATTGCATGGGCTTTGAGTTACTTGCCTATGTGTAGTATGTTTATACAAACATCGATTTTTTATCTTCTCTCTTTTAACGGATGGTGCAGTTTCTGCAAATTCTTTTATTCAGTTTAGATTGACAATACCTATCTATACGCTCTGAAAACCGCGAATATATAAACGTCATTGTAACATAATGCAATTCCATCTATATTCTATTCTATCCAGAGATATGTAAATATATGATATTTTGTAAAAGGTGTAGGTTTTCTATTTTAACTATTCATATGGTAAAATGACAACTGAATATAAATGTAAGATACATTAATGTGTTATCTTTGTCGATATTCTCAAAAAAATTCTTTACTTTTTAAAAATATAATTTAAAAATCGACATTTTAAAATCATATAATACAATCATATACACATATTCTTAGGTGTACACACTGTATATATATATATATATATATATATATATATATATATATATAAAACATTATGTTCTATATTTTTATATTATTTTATTATATTACAAATTAATATAACAAAATAATTTTAAACTAGATAAAATTTTATTTAACTTAATCATGTATCTCGATATAAATAGTTTCTTAGTATTCATATACTTTAAATTATTATCATGAAACTAGGAAAACGAATTGAAATTTAACCCAACAATTAAAAACATCTTTTTGTTATTAAAACAGTAAATTTAATTTCAAAATGCTTTCATATTATAAATGTAATAACAAAAAAAGTATACTTTAATGATAATTACGATCAAATTCCTAGACTTTACACTGCTCATTTATTACTGCCATTAAAATAATTACAATACAATATCCACACAAATTATTTTAATAATTTAATTATTACTCGTTTAAATTTTAATTAAACATAATTATTTGAAACGTCGATTAGTTATACAAAGATTCTAATATATATCATCGAACTTTAAATACCATAATAATTCATTATTAAAATAAATTATTCCGAAAAATTTTTTTAACTCTTTTACTGTTTAATTACACTGTTAAAATTTACGTTTATGAAGACTACTTAACATATGTTAGTAAAAGAAACCTGATAGTGGAAAAATAAACTTAACTCTGGATACATTGAAATTAAAAATATTATTCTTTAATCTTTAGCCTTTAATTTTTTTATTTTATCCTTTATCATTCGATAATGTCTTAAAAATAATAGAATTCTTAAATTTTGTATTCTTTTACAAAAATATAATATATATATATATATATATATATATATATATATATATGTGTGTGTGTGTGTGTATACGTATATAGTGTATATAACAGCAAAAATTGAGTAACAATCAATGAAAAGTGAAGGAATCTACCTGCTTCCCTCTATGTAGACGATCAGAAGGAACGACGACATATACGATTTCCGGGTGATTGAAAAAAAAACATTACTATAGTATTGTACCAACATAGTATTGTAAAACAGGTGTGAAGTGATGAGTGTGATGTTGTAATTGTTTTTGAGTTCGACAGTTATCACCAATTCAATGTTGAATATAATCAAATGGATCTCATTATTAGCAACGTTTCAATTAAGTAAAGTTTTTCCTGGTAATAGTTTAACATTATTAAATTATTTAACTTTAATTTATGTTTATATATATATATATATATATATGTATATAAACACAAAGTTTCTTTTTGTTTCGAGCTACCACCAATCATTGTTTTATTTTTTGTTATAGATAAATACTTATAGAAAACTTTCTCAAAAATATATTTCATTTATAAGAAATATATTCCTGATTCAAATAATTATTAATTATAAATTCTAAAACAGTAATTAACAGTTTTAAATGAAATTAAAATATAAACACCTCACTACTTTACACAATATTTTACGTATTCAATGTAAGTGCACCTATTAAAATAGATTCACCTTATTCAATTCTCTAGGATCTACTTATGAAAATCCTACAGCAATATTCTTTATGTTGTTATCTGAAAATTCCACTCCCAATACAGACATTATGTTAATTTAGAAAACGAACATTATACGAGTATTTGCACATTTATATAGAATATTTTCTTGATATACTCGTTCAAATGTAAGTACCCATATATATATATATATATATATATATATATATATTGGTACATAGATATGTATATACTCGTATATATATATATATATATATATATATATATATATAAACTAATACAATGTTAACTGAAATTAAGGAAACAAATGGTAGTCAAAAGAAATTAATAAATTTCTAAAACTAAACTTAGTATGTAGCATAGAATCACTGATTACGTAGTCGAGCGGATTATAAGTATCTACATTAACAAAAAGTGGAAATATACTTTATTATAAAGAGGTTGTTTCTTCTTAGTTTGAATTCATGGAGTTAATTTTTGTAAGAATGTGAGGATGGCAAAGCAATTTCCTGCCAGTTTTTAATACAGTTCAACTATCATTTAGTTTTTGATTCTCAGTTAAAGATAGAACAATACTAAATAAACAACAGTGTTTCGTATTGTGAAATTAATTCAATTCAAACTCCTCTTAGCTACAGTGAAATTGTTTTGTACAAAATTTGTAGACAGTGATTCAACAAGAGTAAGCAATGATTTCTGCATAAAAGCAACTTCCAGCGGTTAGTTTTAGCAATTCGTTTCTGCAGCTCGACAGAAATGGATTAATACTGAAATATTTAAGTTTCAGGATGTTTATTGCACAGTAGAAGTAAATGTTTGTCACTTATTACTACGATTAACGTTCTACAACACAATACAGAATTAAAAGAATTATATCAAGTATCAAAGACAGTGGGTTATGAAATGGAATTAGATTGTCTTTTTTAATGAATACTGTTTTTTTTTGTATTAAAATTATGATGTAATGTTTAGATATAGATTTAAAAAAATAAAGACAAAATTATATGAGAAAAATATACAAGATAACCCACTGATATTACGGAATAAAATATAATCATTTATCATAGTGAGAACTCTATACTAGGCATTCGGTACAATAATACCATTAATAAATATGTTAAAAGTATCGTAGAATTAGTGATACTGTCATATTTGTAAACAAATTTTAAATTTAAATACAACCATTAACGTCAAAAGCATTTAGATATAAGTATTTATTTTTATATCTAAATGCTTTTATATCTAAGTACTCGATGTTTATTTGTAAATATAAACAAACTATAATTTTATCAATTAATGATATATGGAATTATTTATATATTAGAAATTCATAATATATAAAAGTAGGCACTACAGTTATTTTACATCAACATAAAATATTATAGTTGTTGAATTAAGCTGGTAACTGTAACTGTAATATATCTGGACATTTCTTCAGTTTCACTAGAAAGATCAAAGATTAGAATATTTTTTATGCAGTGTTTATTCTGGAACCATTCTCGTTTTGTGTATCTATCTTTAATAAAAAATTAATGGATACTTGTGTAATTGTTATTCTGATATAAATTTCTGCGTCACAACGTATTTAACTTAACCATTATTGTTATGATAAAAATATGTTATATTTTGTATAAACTATAAATACAGAAATATTTATCATATATATTTATATATATATACACACATACATATAAAATATGTGTGTTTGAATACATAAACAACATTTAAAATGTATGAAGATATTTGTTTAAAAATTGAAAACAAATATTTGAAAAAATGAAAATTATGATTTTCTTACCATTTAGAAAGAATTATTATTTATTACAGTAAAAATATTTTCTTTGTAAGATATATGAACAGATATTAATCAAAATTCAAAGCTAAAGAGTTATATATATATATAATACATTTATATTTATATATAAAATCGCTACTTAAACACAACTCACGGATTTCAAAAAACAGAAGAATATTTTTCTATGCCTTGTTTTTTTCATTTAAACGTCTCGATGATCCGGCGCAAACGTTCAGCGTACAAAATCAAACTCAATACAAATGTATGCAAAGTAAATATCGTTGAAAACGTGCGTTGCGTTAATGTATTCTTAATGTCGAAACAAGCATCAATTTTGTACGAAATCTCATGGCGTTGATGCGATCCACTGACCGATGAAACGATATGCTATTTTTAATATGATGAAATCGACGACGTGTTCATCTTGAACTTTTCATGTGCTAAGAAAGCCGCCTGTCTGGCCGGTCGTTCGGCAACTTTGCTGCCCGCGAGGCACCTAACCGACCGTTATCCTTCATTGTAACACCGAGTAGAAATAGTTCACTTGGGAATAAAATCGAATCGATCAGACAATGCCAAAGGTAGAGAGACTGGTCGAAGATGTGGTATTTGATGAGGATGACGAGGAGGTGGACGACGTGGTGGTCGACGACGCCAACGACGAGGTCGCCAGACTAACGTGTGTGTGTATATATATATATATATATATATATATATATATATATACATATATACATATATACATAACACCACACGAGCCCAATACTGACCACCCTTATTGGATTTTTATTAGCGACCTTAAAATATGTATGATATTCCATTATTTTTTTTATTACACCTCTGAGGTTATCGGCTTGAGACAGTGTACCACCTTTTTTTAATATATCTCTTCAATTAATATTGAATTTTTTTCTAAGCTGGTAATTTTTTTCTTAAGTGTTTTATGAGTATGTCACAAAGTTTCTAATTCGTTATCAAAAAGTTACACGTTTATTTTCGACATTCAAATGTATTAGTCTTCTATTTAAAAACATAAATTCAATGGTGTTTTATTTAACCAATTTAAATATTTTTACACGAAAATATTTTAACAATGTGGGTCAACTTACTGTCACAATTGAATGTTTCACTCATTTCATAAACTCGCATATTTTTCTGATTAAATTATCCAATAATCGATTACTGATATTTTTTTATTGTTTCTTATGAGCATTTCTCTGGTGAGAACATAATCTTCGAAGCACTAATATGCAGAAAATACACTTTTTTTATCTTATATACAAGAACAAGGAATCTTAAGCTAATGTAGATTGAAAGTGAGATAATACCTGATCTGTGTTATTCATCGAACTTTTCTCCAGTAGATTATCTGTTTTTTTTTTCTATTCTAAACAATATTTAAAATATAAATATTAGTGAATAAAATAAATACAAATCTTCTTCGTTTGGTTCTAGATTTAAATCAGAAACCATATATTAGATGAGGCTCAAAATAAGTTTTAAAGCGAAAAATCTAAAAAAAATACATTATTATTATTTTTTTACTTCAATTTCAAAAATTTTTTTTTAAAATGAGATAAATTATAACTTTATGAACGAACGATGTGTCAAATCTGAAATTTTTTGATTATGATAAATTTACGATATAAATATATGTTCAATTGGTTACCTATTTGTTAAGAGCATATTCATTCATTATAAAATTCTAATAAAGTTTACATTATTATCTAAATAAAGTCTAATTTCACAATTTACACAAGAAATCACTGTTTTTCAAGAAGAAATATATTTTTTAAAATTAAGAAATACACTTTCCCTAAAATTGTCTTTATAATACGCGTCAACTCACAATTTAAATGTGTGAAATTTCAAAAATATCGTCTCTTATGTGTCTTTCAAATCTATATGTCTGCAAATTAGAATTAAATAGAATGTATGAAAAAATTGCTTATTGATCCATATAAATAGATTCTTATTATATATCGAAAATTATCTTCATAAATTAAAAAGTAGTAAATCATAATCAATATATAGTTATTGTATTTCTTTTAGTTCATTTTATAATGATGATTATAAAATGGAACTTATTTATAAGATAATCGATGTATAAAAATAGTACGTGAGTATTTTATTACTTCATATATGTAACTATCTTTTAAGTAATTTCATTTAAATGAAAATATTAATAATAATTATTGTTACAAATATAATGTATAAATATAATTTTTTTAAAAAGTTTATTACAAAATAATACAACCAAATATTTGTCGACGATAAAAAAATATTAAAATATCAATTATAAGCCATGATAAAATTAGTCCGAACAAAAAATAAACATATTAATTATGTAAACATTCTACTATATTTATGTATATTGTTGACATCATAAACAGATAAAAACAGGTCGAATAGGTAAAATCATGATATATTTATATAAAACGATTAATTGTGCAAGTTTCAATGTTGCATGATGTCTCCTAAATTATAATAATGTCAATTATATATATATATATATATTTATAGATCCTTTAGAAACAGAAAATATTGAATGTTGTACTATATTTTTTAAAATGTATTCACACATATTCAATACTTATTTGAAACAAAAATTGTCGATTGAATTTAGATAAATCGATGGCATTCTTTTCATTATTTGATTTAATTCTTACTTACTAATTTTAATATTATCATTGAATATTGTTATTCTAGAATTTTTAGATATAAAATAATATTCTTTTATTATATAAAACGATGGATTTAATTTAAAACCGTAAATAAAAATATATTAGTCAATGACTTATTTTTTGATTAATAACTAATCAAAATTACATTTCCTTCGTGGTATATGTTATTTTGAATATGTTGAGTGCCTGAATTACACAATTAGTTATGGCACGTTTGTCATTTTTATGTAAATGTGAGTATAATTTTAAATCAGATTTATTTTTATTTAACACATATTTTAGACGGAATATGGTTTATAATTTTAAGTTAAAAAATATCATTTCAGTCTTAATATTATCTTTTTTGTTTAATAGTTTTTATTTATCTAAAAATTTTCAAGAACTTTTCACTTTGTCATTATTTCTGAAGTTAAGTTAGATAAAATTAGAATCTAGAGTCTACCTGTAAAACGTGCCGAAATTAATTGTGAAAAACAGACACTCAGCTGCTTTAAAAGGACATAAATACTTAAGTCAACACATGAACGGGATAATTATCCATAAACATATTAATATGATTTAAGTTGAAATTAGTTTTTGAGTTTAAATTTAATTAAATTATTTATATAGTCTCAATCTGTTGTTTGCATATATATATATATATATATATATATATATATATATATATATATATATATATATATATAAATATACATGACATATTAGATTTGTATATAAAAAGTATTGATTTCTCGTATAAATGTAGTATTACTTGATATATTTCTCTACTCATACAATGTATATACGCAGGTGAATGCATCAAAGATGTTATAACTGTTTCCGGTACACGTAGCACCTACATACAATAAATCGCGTTCGTCTGTGATTTTATTCAGTGGTTTCTATAGAATTTCAATTCTCTGACGAATAAATATACCATATTGCGATTCGTAAACGTGAACAGTGATCAAAACATTTGTTGTATAACGTGTAAAATGAAGCAATGAAGTTTGTATAAATTTTTTAAAAGTTGAAATCAAGATATTTTATATTTACTTGAGAAGTATAAGTTACTTTGTAATGCTGTTAAAATATTAAAACCCAAATAGAGAAAAACTGTAGCTGTACACATCAAAACTATGCTACATACTGAGATATAACAAACATTAATAATAAATGTGTCTTTAAATTTTTATCATTTTTGTATTTTAAAAATCTCATTGTCCACTTTTCTCAATTGTAATAAATTTTTGAATATGTATTTTTTGACTGTTCGCTTCCTTAAGCAATCCATAGATTTTATTTTTAAATATATATTGTATATTCAAAAGCGAAACGTTATTTGAAATTTGTGTCATATGACTCACTTCTTTTTTTTCGTATGTTGTTTGAAGATCATGAAGTATCTTTATAATTAAATAATTTTAAAAGGTATAAACTGCTATAATTTCTAAAATATATTGAGACTTTTTGTTGACCGAAATACAATTAAGAATCGAAAATTTTATTGATGATTAACAAACTTTAAGCATGTAAATTATTATGTTGATTAAGACAATTCATTTTGACAATTGAATATAAATACATAAATACTAAACAATTTATAATAACAGAAAAAAACTTTCAAACCTGATAATATACCACAAAAAATTGTCTAAAATAATATTTTCATTAAAATTTACAATGCTTAGCTCCTTACTTTACATGATTTACAATATACTTAAAATTGTTACAAAATATGATATTAAATTGATCTATTTTTCAAGGTAAAAACATATTCACATATATTATAATTTATAATTATCTAATATACAGGCATTATCAAAAATGTTTGAGGTTTTCGATAAATGAAAACTAAATATTTTTCAATAAATATTTGTCAAATGAAACATATATTAGTTTTATTATGAATAATAGACTGTTTCAAAAACGAAATATATCGAATATTATTAAAAATCTAAGCTTTTTATATAACAAAATAGCCGAGAGAGAATTCTTGATGATGTATACTCAATATAATAAAATAAGATCATAGTAACATCACTTTCAACTATGTTTATTAAAAGAAACTTCGAATAAGAATATATCCGTTCATTAACTTAAATGAAATATGTTGCAAATTGAAACTCGAAAAAAGATACTTGACTTGTGAAATATTCTTTCATAATTTACAAATCTATCTTTAATTCGTCGAATTAAATTATTCATCAGTTGTTATCTTTATATAATATTTTAACAAAAGAAATAGTTATCAATTATAGGATACACTTTTTAAATTCAAAACTTAAAATCTTTACAAAACATGAATTTTTTATTTTTAAGAATTTTCTCAAAATATTAAATTAAGTATTGAAATATATTCACTATAATTTAGGAGTAAATAAATAAACAGATTGTTAAAGAACTAGAGAAAAAAGTAACAACAAAATTAATGACTTGAAATTAAATAAGAAGTGAACACATTAGTGCATTTCGAAGAGTAAATAAGTCGATCATTGAACATATATTCTTTAAAAAGAAGAAAAACAATTTGAAATAAAGCATAGTTAGAAAATCCAAAATAAATAATTAATACATATTAATCTAATGGGATATAAAAAAGATAGTAAAGGGTATTAAGAAAAACAGTTGATATACATATTAGGCTTTAAATGTAAGATAAATTTATAAATAAAGTTCATTTCTCCTAGAAGAAATAATATATATGAAAGTGCTTATATGTGTGCGTCTAAAGAATTTTAAAAAAAATCTCAGTGATTTGAAAACAAATATACGATACATTAATTTACAAATAAACTTTGAACGAACTTCTGATCATTTAATCTGACATGTATTTATTTATCTGAGATGGAATTTTATCATATATATATATATATATATATATATATATATATATATATATATATATATATATATATATATATATGACAATATCAGATTGAAAACCGTTAGTATAGTTAAAAGTATTAACAATACAAATGAATTTAAATGTGTAGTAATGAAATACACTTCTCGAAAATCAACGAAAATGACGATACTAATGAGTGACAAGAAAATGTACTTATATCGTGTGGTATTTTGACTAACAAAGCATGAAGCGCGTTTAAAAGGGGATCTAAACTTAACGAACCAAACAGTGCTTTGACTCCAGTCTCTTCACCAATCAGTTCGTTTTGACTACGATGGCAGCGAAAAAGAAATGCATTTTTTATTTTCACTTATTCTTTTGGTTAATAGTCGTTTTAGTACGATACAAGACTCGGATGTTTGGCAAATACAACAAATATATCTGTTCTACATACATATATTCTATATACATATATTCTATATACATATATTCTATATATATATATATATATATATATATATATATATATATATATATATATATTGTATCTTAAGTTAGTATATTATAAAAAAACTTACAAAAGTGTTGTAAAAGATTGCACTCGTTCAAATGTATCGTAAGTTTATAATTATCAAACTTATACTCGTTCGTTCTCATAAGATAGTCATTTTTAAAAGTTTATCACGCCAATGTTTTCAACTACTAGAAGTTATTGTATCTTAAATTTAAAAATGTTGTAGTTAAAATATTTCACAATTTTTATAACATTCATATATGAGTACATAAAATGTTTTATTTTATATTTGGTTTTTAAGATGTAATTACTTTTTAACACTGTTACAAATAACACAAATATAAATTTACAAATGGTCCCAAAGTTATAAATACATAATATAGTAGAACATTACAATACATTACATTTAACATTACATATGAGAGAGTTTTCCATCATATCATAATATAATGGAAAAATCTCACTATATTTGGAAAAAATGTAAATCCAAACCTTCATTGAAAATAAGTTTATAAAAAAACGAATTTAGTGGTTTAATATATTTACTTTAATAAAAGGAATTTATTCATCGATATATTAAAACTTAATAACTGAAAATTTTGTGTATGTTTATATAAGATGATTCAACTTAGGCTTCCGCACGAAAGTATACAAAAAAGTTAAAGTTAAAAAAAAACATGTTATCCACCATTTAGTATTTTAGTATTGAATTGAACTAAAAAACTAAATAAAAAAACATGACATATCTTAACCCTTTTGCCCTCTTATAATACTTTTATGCCTTAATTCTATCACTCTGTATATAAATATATTAATAAAGAGAGAGAGGTGGAGAGACAGATTCAGTATTTAATACAAAAATTATAAACATTGCTTAATATTTCTGAAATTCTATTATGAAACTAAATTTAATTGTATATAATATATATTTTTAATTTTGATATGTCTAGCCATAGTAACAATTATTGAATTTTGTTATAAATTACTAGAACATAATTGATGAAATTACAAAATAAGGAAAAAAAATTAGTATCCAAATTGATTTATAATGACAAAAAGATTGAAAAAAGATTATAATTATTATTAATACTATTGAACTCCAATATTCATTTGCATGAATAATAAAAGAAATTAAAAATTATTTTTTAATATCAGGTATTTCATATTTTTTATATAAGCCAATTATATGTATATATATATATATATGTTCCGAGAAATTTGAAAAAATGGATAATATATTTTTATAAATATCTCTAGAGATTTTAATTAAATTATTATGAACGATGGCACCCCAAGTTACAAGAAATTTTCACGAAGAATTATAATATGAAATATGTGACTTTATAAAACAACTGCATTGCATCTATTTACCAGAATTATTATATATATGTACCAACGTATATATATATACATATATATATATATATATATATATATATATATATATATATATATATTTATATATATATATATATATATATATATATATATATATATATATATATATATATATATATATATATATATGTACATATATATGTATATATAAATATATATATATATATTACGATATGAACGAATATATGCGATATGAGCGAGGCGATTTGGGGGAGCGAGCGAACCGTGTCGGGGGTGCAAGCAAAGTGAGCAGGAACAGTGCCCCCCGAGGGTCGGTGAACGTAGCAAGTAGAGGGCAGAGCCTCCTAGTATATAATAAAAAAATGTTATCTAAAATTTGACAGTCCATTCTTCAAGGATTTAATATTTTTAATGAAGTCATATTCTTTTCAATTCATTCTTTTTATATTAAAAAAACTACAGTTTATATGTAAATACCTTTGACAGTTATATTTTAAAATATATAAAACTGTATATAATAAAAATATATTATCTTCATAAACACATATTTATGTGTGTGTGTCAGTTTGTAAATATTTGTGTACATAAAAATAACTTGAAAAACTGTTTCTAACGTTTACTATACACAAAAAAAATATTCGGTTCGACTTAATACCCAAAAAAACTTATCGTAGACTAGTCATACACAATTCATGTATCGGGGATCAGTCGTATCGTATAGAAAACAGTTTCATACACCCTCCACATAGATTTTATTTACATATTTCAGCTTGCAATTGATAAAACTATGTCTACCGAGTTCAACTTTTCGGTTAATCTGTCCGAGTAGTTTAATAGTGCATCAGAGACAATTATCTGTTATAATTAAGTTCACCGAACTGCCAGCCAGTTGTCACATGAATACGTAATTGTAATTTTGTTCGTTCATTCTATGTCGTAGTATCTTTTGTTATGCTCGTAACGTAAACTGCTGTTTATTATTATTTCAAAACTTGCCTCAGATCGACAATAACCTGCTCCGCTTGTTAACATTTTAATATTATATCATAATTTGTTAATATCTCACTGGTGCCTCCAATGAACTGTAAATGTTTTATTTTTTAAAATAAATGTAATGGAACATGAAGTATGGATTCTTTTATTCAATTTAATTAAATCAACATATAAACAATAAACTACGTTGTAAATAAGAAATAACTGATTTTAATTTATGTTATTCACACTTTAGTAATTTCGTTTCGGTATGTAACAGTATATTTTCAATAAATCGAACAAAAATATATAATAGGTCTGTAGATTTTTTACAATTATAAAATGGTTTAAAACTGATCTATATTATTAATTTTGAAATAAAAATGTCCATACACTGATTAACTTATCATATTTTTTTTAAAAAAAAGAAAGCTTAAGTAAGATGATTTTATTTTCTTCAATACTATGATAAACCTACAAAAAATATAATACGAAATAAGTAAATTTAATATAAAAAAATAAAACAAAATATAGTGAGGCACTTTTAAACAAGATATTGTTTTCTATATCTTAACATTCTTAGGAAGACGTCATCAATATCTAAATGCATATAAACGACAATTGAAAGTGATCAATAATCATCTATTGATATAAATAATCATATAAAAAACATTTTTTACAATTTGTAAGGGGAGTGATGTATTTATTAGAAATATGTACACTTAAGTGATTTTTAAGTTTTCTGAAAGCAACTATTTTATAATAAATGTTATATTAATAATAGAATTATAATTTTATGCTTTTAAATTCATGATCCTGTTTATGTGTTCTACTGATGATCTTCATCCTTTTGTATCATTTAATTTTCTATTCTGTACTGCTAGTTTCGGTACATGTGCCATATTCAAAAAGGTTCTATATACTTTTCTCTAAATATCACTAATAAAAGTATTTCTAAATTACCTAAGGATAACATACCAGCCGAAACTAATAAGTTAACTAGAGAACAGAAATTAAAATAGTATAAAAAAGTTATCAGGACAACGCATTAAAATATCCTGTTCCATTTTTAATTAACTTGTTCAAAGTTAAATAAATAAACAGTAAATAAACTTAATAATCTATCATAATTTAGTAATGTTCAAGTCAAAATAGTATTATAAAATGACAAAAAATCATGCATATCACAAAATGTAACAAAAAGTTTATGTTTGCACTGCCAATAATTTATATATAAATTGTTACTATAATTGCAATTTAATTAACTTAATTTATTTCATAATAATTTGATAATTATCATATCATTTTGTATTTATAATTAATAGAGTATATGCTATTGTGAATCACTAATTGAGCATATTAAATGTATCAAAAGTTTATTTTAACATTCAAATATTAATAAACTATGATATAATGTTGTTTGATAATTGTATATACATTTTTTACACTTAGTTTATACTAAAATTAATATACTCACATTTCATTTATGTTATGAATGAGAAAATATTTTTTACACTAAAATTTTACTTCATAATTGTCTGTAATTAAATGAATATTTTTTTCTACAACAATGTTTGTTTGAGAAAAAAACTGCCATGGTTTTTTGAATCTTAATTTGTTTCGAGATAAAAATTAAAAGAATTAATGTTGACTTTTAGAATATAATGTATAAAGTATTTTTCTATCCTTTTCCGAAGCAGTAGTTGAAATTACATTATGTTTGTAATTATTTACAGGCAAGAGACATTCTTTCAATAATTTTATCACTTCATTTAATTAGTAATGAGCCAAAAGTTATTCACGTTGAAATAATTTTAGGAATATTTTTTTATTTAGAAAAAAATTTAAAAATACTGTTCATTTTTCAAATGGGATACACATTTAGAAGCCATTCCCTGTTTTAGTAATAAATAACTATCATTGTATCTAAAACTTCTTATCCAAATCGTTCATTTTATCAAAAATATTTAATAATTAATTATTATCTATTTTGATATATCATCGTTTTTAAATAACGCAAAGAACATATTTATTTATGTGGTGTTTGAGGTGTAAATTCATTTACGAAAATAAATTTAGACAGTGTCAAAGTATCATTGTAAATTATTATACCGAATTAAAAAAAATTATTTACTTATTTAGTTATATATATATATATATATATATATATATATAAATATACAATATTAATGTGTTAATATCTTGGATTTTTAATAAACAAAATCAAGATCAAATTCATGACCTTATAAAACAACAATGACAATACAACAAAAAGTACTAAAAAAAATAATATTTAATACAATCCTTAAAAAAAATATTTCTTATTTAGGATGTAAAAGCGTGTCGATAACTTAGTTTATTAAAGACTGAGCGAGAATGTATGTCTATTTTAATAAAGTAATAAGTATTATACTCCACATTTTTCAGTAATATTTGAAATATAAATTATTATTAGTAGTATTACCATGAATTGGTTTAGATCATTAAAGTATTATTTTGTTCTTATGCTGAACAATTTGTTAGTTTGACAGTAGCTTTAAAACTTAGAAATTTTTTTAAGCAAAGAAATTATTTAATTCTATTTTTATTATATCTTATTAAATTTAATATTATATATATATATATATATATATACACACACACATCCATACATATATAAATTTATATATAGTAGATGTAGGCCACTGCACAAATTACAAAACTTATTGCAATTATTCGTAGTTGTTGTAAACGAATACAATTTAAATGCAGTGGTGTTCCGTGTTAATTTCTAATTACTTCGTCGGGAACAGTTTGCATGATTTAGGAATATTTCATAAGGAGAGGGAATTGTACAAGTCTATTGTTGATTGCAACGTACGTCCCGTACACTATTCGTTTCATACAAAATGGGGAGAACTAACAATCTCCGCGTATAATATTGTCAAAGTTCGTACTAAGTGAAATGGTACGCTAGCGCAAAATACACACTCACAAAACTTAACCACCCACTATAACACCTACATATCAAACAGCAGGCGCGAATTAAAAAGAAGGTTAAGCTCCGTTCAAATTATATCATCTTATTATGTGTTATAAAATATATACATACATACATATATATATATATATATATATATATATATATATATATATATATATATGTACGAACTGTTCTATTGGTTTAAAAAATAGTTTTAGAAAAATATAAGCAGCTTATAAAACATGTATGTACTGTATACCTATAACAGGTGTTTAAATCCACTTAATGAAATCTAAAAACATTAAATGTGTTCTGTGTATAAAAAAATAAGATTAGACAGATATATAGTACAGTTTAGTATGACGCCCAACATGGTGTATTTATAATTGAAATCAGTTCGTTACAGATGTAGTTATTATTCAAATGTCTTTTAATATAAAAGTGTTTTTCATTATTTTCTAATTACATACATATTTATAAATACTTGTTACTTATATAAATATGTTGTCCTTATAATTTTCTTTTTGGTCCATTTCAGTTTCTGTTCTCCATGTTACATATGTTATCTAGAGTAGATGTTATAGAATAGTTTTAAATTAAATTTATGTTCATTGACATATGTTTTGGTTGGGGTGTAGTTTATAATTTTACGATGTATTAGGTATACAAATTAATTCTGTACCATTGTTAATAGAAAAGGAATATGTATGGAAAAATGGAATACATTTCAATCCTTAAAATATCGTCCATTATTTTGTACAACTTGCTCCATCTGTCCAGTAACCGACGAATCCCTTATCGAAAAAAGATATCGGCTTGGAGTCGATGATTTCGTAATAAATTTTCAGACTTCGTCTACTATTTTAATATTTTTTCATGTTTTATACGTGACAACACCTCCCCTAAAGCTGAACGAATATTCCCTCAGCTTCAGAAACATTTTTAAGCTAGAATGTGATAGTATACAAAGTTTAATACTATTAAACGCTATCATGTTTATGACTGTTTTGGTCATGCCAACTGCTAGCCCAAGGCATATAGTGATTTTAATGTTAATTTTGGCACTTAAAAATAGGTAATTTTTATATCAGATAAAAAATGTGTCGTTATTTATGTTACCTCGTTTATTTAATGTGTCAATTTCAATTTTCTAGTTTTGAAAAATATTGAACTTTATGTTTTTATTTTCAACTTTTATTATTTGCATTGTATTTATGTTCATAATGTCATGTCCAATTTCGAACTGGAAATATTAGTTAATCTAATTTTTAAAATTAAATAATACCTTTCAGTCGATTCCAAGTTTTTTAAAAATGTAGAACGGAATTTACACTAGACTAATTTTTACATAATAGATTTAAAATACCAGTGAATAAACATTCTAGTGAAATAAGAGACGATAATTTATACGAATTTCCTTTTAATTTTTGACACAACGTATTTTTTCTTTTAATTTGTATCTTATTATAAGAGCCAACGTAAGGCAAGTGAATTAATTAATGGTGAGAAAACTGATTTGTTCTTTAAATTTATATTTGATAAATATTAAAAACTTAAGAGTATTTTCATTTAAAAACAGACATTCAAAGCTATTTTATTTATGAAGTCTTAAAATGTATTAACATAACTAACTGATTTTCTGATCAGTACTAAATTTATTTTTGAACTGATAGATTTTATACCTGTTTCAACTCTTGAGTCCTCTGTTGTAGTTTATGATAATGAGTAGTATCTAATCTATAGAAAAGATGGTTCGAGACTGTAATTTAATTACAGTAACTTATTAAATCTATATTGAAATATAGAATTAAATAAGTATATTTGTGTATATGTTTTTTAATATCGAAAATATACACAAGAAAATTTCTAATAATAGAATTTTTGTGCTGTATACCCGCTAGTAGTAAAATATCGTAGATTAAATGAATTTAAAGACACTTATACTACTTATTTAAGCAACTATATAGATATTTTAAATAATATAAAATGCATATAAATGTTCTTCTTTTAACTAAATCTACGATTTAAATTTTAGACATTAAAATTACAAGTTACTGTTAAATAGAACAGTTGAAATCTTCATGTTACAGTAATCGATTTTATTAAGATAAAATATATACCATACTAGTTGTTGTGATATTAAATTTCTCTGGGTTTTTCATGGAAAGAAGCACATGTAAATTATAACTGGACTCAAAAAAAGCAATCGTTCATATAGGTAAAGTGTGTAAAAAGAACAAGAAGATATGTAGGTCCAGGCCGTTTGTATGAATTACAACAGACAAAATCATAATCGCTATTCTAACGAGCGCAATAATAAAATCCCAGTAATGTGTGGCACGATTACTAACAAGTTTAACGTAATTTTCGACTATTTTTAAAACAGTAAAAACGTCGTTGTAATGAGCCACTCTATTTCATACTGGAGCCAGGCGAATCGTTACACATATAATGTGTGTTTGCAACGTAAATTTTGGAAATTTCTAAAGCAAACGTTCAACATATAATACTCATTTTTTTCTCATGTATGCATATGTATGTATTTTTGTTTTGTCAACGGAAAAATTAACAAGTTTGTTTTATTTTTTCCTGCGTTTTTTTTTGTTTCGTTTTGTTCATCGAACTCTCTATTATTTTGTGTTCTGTTCATTTATGTAGCTGATTGAAAAAAAATGTTCGACAGCGGTTTTTCAAAATTAAATTACTCTATTATGTTTTATACATCAACTGAAAGCTTCAATTGTGTCGATGAATTTCATATAAATAAGTTCATTATTGGTATATACAATCACATGTCAACAGAATTTTGAATATTTTTTATTTGAAATGTGAATACAAAACAAACAAGGTAATATGTTCTCTTTCAAGAGATTATTATATTAATGTTTAGCCAATTAGGAATGATAATTTAATTTTCTATCATACTAAAATATTTGGAAAGGAACTCTCTCATAATTGACAACTATTGTATACATTTATATATCAATACAATGGTATTTTATTTGATTGAACCTGATTCCTCTCAAAATTAAAAATTGAAACTTTCTATGTTTCAAGTATGAGCAATGATTATTAAAAACATCTATCCAAAAATACATACTTTTCATTTCGCTAGAATTTTTTATACCTTATCGCCTTGAGAATTATGATAGCGTGTTCTAATTATGAATAGAAACAATCAGAAATGAAAAATAATCAATTATTTAACAAGGTTGATCCAACATTTTTTATTGTCTGTAAGAGAATCTATGAAACTAAATTTAGTCAGTCATAAAAATAATATTTTTATAAATATTTTTCCTCAAAAAAAACTATAACTTATACACTACACTTTTTTATCAAAATATTAATCATTATCTATTTTGATCAATTTGTCAGCATTTCTTTGACGAATTTATTATTTTTAAGAAACATGCTCGGAATAGATGACCTTTTAATCGAATCATTAGTTTTTTATTTTCTTTTCAATCTCCAATATCGTTACTCAACGTCTCTGCAGCTGATTAATACTACTATTTCTTGTTCATTTTTGTTTGTTATTCTACTACTTATGTTGAACGATACTGATTTATTATTTATAACTACTACCCTTGTACTGCTTCCTGAATTATTTAAAGGTTATTGAAATAATATCGCTTCTACCACTTGGTTATTATCATAAATTCTTAAAATATTTTGTATGTCATTTAGTTGTTCTTAGAAAACATGTTAAAGATAAAAAACTTTTTAAATCTTTACTTCTTGTAAATATTTAGTACTACAATATAGTTTTTAACTGCAGAAAGGAAAGAACGGATGAAATGTTCATTATTTCTTTATTACTGGATAAACCTTTTAGTTTCATTAATACTTTTAACAAGTCAGAAAAATGATCAACAGAGTACAACTGAAATGCATCTTGATTAATATCACAGTTGTAAAACAACATAGCGTGTCGTTGAAGAGTTGAGTAATATTATTAGTAAAGGCTATGACAGAATCAAAATAGAAGGCACCAGCAGGATTAAAAGCAGTGGTAGTGTTTTAAATAGCACTGTTTTGTATGTCAGAATAAAAACAGCAACAGAATTATCCTTTGTCTTTATTTTTGACTGAATTTATCTAATATAAATAGAAAGCTTTTTATAACGAATACTAATTTCTAGCATATACCATTAACAAATACAGAAACATCTACAGTTCGACACTCGTTTTAACTCTTTTTTTGTTAATTTTCATTTATTTCCGTTGGAACTATTGGGGTCAACGGAAAACTTTTTAGAAAATAGAACGACTAAAGTTTCTTTTTCTATCGCTGTCCTGTGCGTCAGAGTTTATTATGTTAACTTCCATTTAAACACATTACTTTTGTTCCTTTTTTCTCTGTACTTTGATTCTGTAAGCGTCTTTATAAAATTTCTATGGACTATAAATCGATTCTGATACGATTAATCAACATATTCAATATAAGGTTATCGATACGATTGATTTATATATATATAGCCATTTTTTAATAATTGATTTTAAAATACATACTACAATTTATATTTATTAATTTTTTATTTAAGAAAATATTAAAGACATTTTTTATTATTTACCATATTGAACAATAATGACTTCCACATTAAAAGAGCAGATTTCAACAAAAAAAGTATTAGAATCACAAATTTAATTAATTTTAAATATAAATTTAAACAATTAAGAAAGAACTGAAAGGAAGATCTAGAATCTCATTAAAACCGAAAATGAAGCCTGTTCCTCTTCCTAGTACCACAAATGATCTTTGGATAACTGACGAAATTATTTTATTAGCTAATATGCAATATGATTTACCAAATACTGGCATTGCTGTAATTAAGAAATTTAACAGATGTTTTAAATAGCTTTTAAATGTTTTAGAGAAAATTTATTCGTTTAATGTGATAATTAAAAATGGCATATCCGAATGTATTCAACTTAGCCCTACATTACGTGTCTTCAATTGTAACATTGCTTTAATGTAATGTTTTTTTCCAAATCTTATATATTACTCGAATATATTATTTACACCGTTGTTATCGATCAATAAATTAAATATGATATTTTTATAAATTATTTCAATTTGAATGAATCGAATTTTTAAAAATAAGCATACACTTGTGTAATTAGTTTTATACTAAAACAGATTAATCATTAAAGATTTTTTTTATAAAACTATTTTATTTTGTTTCTATATTATTTATTTACTAATCAATAATTTACGATCGAATAATTGGTGTAATATATTATTTAATTTTCGATAAGTTTCAATTCAGGATATCGCTCAATAAGGTTTCAACTACCATTACTTCACAGAAAGTAATGACCTCAACGATTTATTTAAAAATGATCTTGAAGAGATTTAGTTTATCTCACAGCATTTTTTAACGTCCATATTTCTTGCAATAACGGACTATTTTATACTTTTCAATTTCGTTTCTTTACTTTAACTCATAAAATATGAATGTATTTTCGAAATTTTCCAAAACTAATACTTTTTTATTTATAAATGAAATTAGAACTACGCGTTCATATATTAAATAGTTTTATTAACAATTGTATCATCTTATTCGTTACATACATACATACATACATATATATATATATATATATATATATATATATATATATATATAATTTGTTACGTAATTTAAATCATGTCGAGGTCACTAGCCTCTACTTTGATGTTAGCCAAATAGTATACATGAATGTAAGTATCTAGTAAAACATAGTAAATAATGTGCAAATTGTAGACACAATAAAACACGATTACACAGACATGACGAATGCTCTATCGTAAAGTATGCAAAGCAGTTCTCATAAAACTGTCTGTGTGGCCGATAAACACGTATTACTTATCCGGGATACCATTCTTTAGTTTGCGATTGTCGATACACTTACATTGTTTATATGAACAATTTCGGATATACATACCGGTGATGTTTTATGAAGAAATTTTATCTAACTATAAAGATATTTCTTTTTCCGGAAAGAGTATCCTGTTTATAATTCGTTTATATTTGATATATCAATTCTTTTCTTTCATTGACATTTAATATTTGAAAGTACACATATAAATCATTTTATATACATATTTACACATATTCTAAGACATATACAATATGAAATATGATATCAATTTTAAACTTATCTTTTTATATAGCATCTTAATTTTTTACCACTGAAATAATAAACACGATTGATACATAGTAGACTCTTGCTGAACAACCGTAATTGGTGTAGAACTAACAGTCTTTCCTTGAAAGGGTCGTTGTATATGGCACATATAATATGTAAACCTTCTAATTCGTGAAAAGCTACCAAAATTCCAACCGTACATTAGATAAAACTTAATTTTAAATGTACGAATAAAGAATGAAAATAAATTATTTTGCTTTTCCTTTTGTTTCTATCAATCAGTTTTTATTCGATGGTTGCCCCACGCCACTAATTTACAAATGCTGATCTTTAAAGGAAAAATCGCTCTCCATAAATATTTGTAGTAATTCATTACTAGAAGACGAATCAATTCTAGCTAGAAAGGTTTAAGTCTATTTATGGCAATGGTACTAGATTTGGAGGATAGTTAAGCCTTTGGTGAAAAATGTATCCAAAGTGAACTGCCTATGTCTATTTCTTTTCAATTTGCAAAAGTAGGCAATCACATTGTCCTCAAATTGGCACATATGAACTTCAGTCTTTTCAATTTCCAGACAGAATTTCATTTTACTGTTAACAGTTGCCCATTAACTTAACAAGTTTTTTAATTCGTCACTATTCATAACATGTAGGTTTTCTTAACTGAGGTAATTGAGTTTTCCACTACGCTGTAGTGCAGTCAGTCACGGTCGTTATTCCTCGAGATATGAACCTCTTTTGATGAGTAATGCGTGTTCATGAAGTCCGGTTCTTGAGTGACCAGTTGTTCGACGAGAGTCTACTGTATATATATATATATTTATATATATATATATATATATATATATATATATATATGCTTAAATCGATATTTTACAGTAAAATTTTAAATAGAAAATTGTTTGATAATTTACAAATTCCATCTGTACACAGAAAAGTATAAATTAACAAACTACTTTTTACATTAACATATGTATATATATATATATATATATATATATATATATATATATATTAAAATTACAATTTTGAAAAATCTCATAGATTAAATCATAAAACATAACGCATCACACATAAATATTTGAAGCTTCATTATCTTATATCTAACTTTGCCTATACGTACAACTTTTGCTATAAAGTTAATAGCTTATAATAATTCTAATATAACTAGTCTATCTCTCTGGTCGCTAATCAGTTTCCTCTAGAATTTAATTTGTTATGATAACAATGTTTATCTACTAATAATACGTTATTAGATAATTATATGGGATGTTAAGCAGGAGCATCTAACCTTTACAACTAATCTATCATAACCTATATTACAAATGATATTCATGATTCAGTCTTAAAGTTTAGTAAATAATTTATAAAACTATGATTTAATGTTTATATTTTTTATCGACGCTGATAGATATATATATATATATATATATATATATATATATATATATATATATATATATATATATGTATTACACGTAAAAAATAATTCGAAATTTAATTTGAATCAATTATATCTCTGTTTTAAATTAAAATACCTTCTCGTCATTTAAGGGATTTGAAGTGCAAACCTTAACATTTTAAACACTATATCTTGGTCAAGTAGTTGATATAACCCTACAAATCAGTAGTGAACACGATGGCATCCGAAAAGCAGCAAATTGAGCATAGCATACTTTTTGAATCCAGTTTAAAAAAAATGCTGTAGAAACCGCAGGAATGATTTGTTCAGTTTTAGAGAATGATGCTGTGATGCATAAAACATGCGAAAAATATTAAAACAGTGGTAGAAGTCTGAAAATGTTTTATGAATTCATTAATTCAAAACCGCCATCTTTTCCTCGACATGTGATTTGTCAGTTACTCAACAGATGCAACTAAGTTTGTATAACTTAGTTGCATCTGTTGAGTTAATTTGAAACACTGAATTATTGTATCTTGTAAGAGATCTGACATTAAATTTTTAGTTACTACGCGCCATTCTAATGATTTCTCTCTAAACCATGTTTTGAGATAAAATGTCACTATAGAACTTAATTCAAAATCATGTTTTGGGACGAAATGTCTCTATAGTGGCTTCCTTTTTCACTTAATTAAAGAAATGTTACGTTAAAATCACGTTGTATATAATAACTGTAATAGTGGGAAAAAGTTTACTGCCAACCATCATATTACATTACACGAGAGACTTTTTCCGTCTATATGTGGGAGCAAAAATGCAAAAAAAGCGTTACGAAATTGTATAGTATGCATCAAAAATGATATAAGTAGATCAGGGTGTGAATGTCACGAATGTGATATGGAATTATGCTTAGTTCCTGGTTTGAAAATACACCACACACAGTTATATAATTAAGCATGGAAACATTTTTGTTCATGTTATATTATTATAGTTATTTCTAATTAACTTCATAAAAATCATTAAAAATATTATTATTTATTAGATATTACTTTATACTACTGTAGATATGACGGAAAGCACAGCTGGAATCAGTGATAAGCATACCGCGGGCGTGTCGCTGTAGAACTGTGCATGCAACAGCATATCTCTGCATCCAGCTCAGCCGTAGTGTAATAGTTAAAATTGACAAAAACATTACCTCTTTCTAAATGTATGAAACGTTTCTTCAAGTTTTTGTAGTATATATATATATATACCTATGTATGTGTGTGTGTGATATGTATTACATATCATAGTGAAAAAACAACAATTCATAAAATCGTCATGAATCTAAGCAAGTTCATTGTGAAAT
>CM068321.1:11164025-11219025 GCA_034766995.1 Acanthacorydalis orientalis | reverse complement strand
TAATTTTTAGAACTGTAGCTAAATTCAGGACCACAAATAAAATTTTCACTTTTCCACAAAGCAAAAAAATGCTTTAAATTAAAAAGATTCAATAATTCATTAAAGATGTTTTTAATTGTTTATTATATGTTGCTGTTATTTATTATAATACTTTCATTCTGCAAGTACTAGAGAGTAAAGAAAAAACTTTTCTATATCTTGTGCAAAACCTTTTTCAGTACTCTGCGACAAGTATCAATCAAAATTGATCAATTAAGAGTTGTTAGATATTTTTTAACATAAAAAAATATTTAGTTTATGTGGAAATGAAACATTTGTCTTTGAA
This sequence comes from Acanthacorydalis orientalis, assembly GCA_034766995.1. Classification (NCBI taxonomy): domain Eukaryota; kingdom Metazoa; phylum Arthropoda; class Insecta; order Megaloptera; family Corydalidae; genus Acanthacorydalis; species Acanthacorydalis orientalis. Next base: position 11,218,700 of record CM068321.1, on the reverse strand, counting down.
GTTATATGAAAACTTTTAGGTGATATAAAAATAATACATATGATTCAGTATTGAATAAAAATCATTAGAAGAAAAAAATCAGTTATAGATAAGTATAACTGGATTGCGCAATGAAAATAGTTTTAAGCACAATAGGTAATAAGAATAGATAATTTAATCTATTATAAAGTCAAAAAAGAACTGAAAGAAATAAATAGAGAAATACAAGAAATAAGCAATTGAAACAGATATTGAAATATTAAAAGAGTGCTAGTATATATTAACTTTATTAAAACTTCGTTATAAATACTTAAGAAAACACTTCCTAGCATGTGCACTGTATAAGAAATTCTAAAAATAAAGAACTATCTATACCTACAGAGCTTAGTTTATTTCATCATAAATGATAAAAAAATATAATATTCCTTATTAACATGCAATAAAATAGTAATCTGAGATAAAAGATATTAAAATGAAATTTAATTTAATTTATATTATGATAAATATTGATAAATAAAACTACGGTATTATTTTGAAACTATGATCCAGGTGTAAATTTGATAAAGAATAGATAGTTAGGAAAAAAATTTAATCAGCAATCTAATATACATATATATATATATATATATATATATATATATATATATATATATATATATATATATATATGTATGTATATATAAGAGCTTAATTGATAAATATAAAAACCAAGCAATTAAAACAGATCTTGAAAGATTAAAAAACTAGTAGTTCATACTTTCTTCAAGTTTGGTCGTTATAAATACTTAAAAAAAATTTCCTAGAAGATTTTAATATTTCTTTTTAAATATAAATTATTACTAGTTTATAAGTAGTAGTTATTCAAAAATATCCTAGTAGAAATGAATAGGATAAAAAATGAAAATTTCAATAATATTTACTATAGTTTTAGAAATAAATTCAATTTTTTGTAAGTGTTATTCTGAAAATGTTGATTTTTCCTTTCAAAATTAAAAAATATATATCTAATACAAGTTACTTTACTTCAGCTGTTCATTTAATAATTATATATTTAAATATAAAAATATTATTGTATGTTTATAATTTAACAAAAAATACAACGATGTAAACTAAAATGTAAATAATTTCCTGAATAAATAAACGAACACAGTTATTAATTCATCCAATCATATTGACATAAATTTAAAACGAGCTGAAAAGAGAAACGAGAGATTTTTTAATTAATATCAGAAATACATTTATTCTTACCGTTCTGATATGATTCGTCGTATAATTAAAAATTTACGATATCTGTAATGATTCATACATCTGCGTTATTGGCCAAACGTACATTTTTTTTATTGATGTCACCAATATTAATTTTCTTGCCGTTATGATTTTTCTGCCATTTTGATGTGTAACATTATACGACGTAATAAAACTTAAATCATTTTATTTCTTGCTCGTGATTCGTAATTTATGATACGTTATTGCTTTCCAACAAATAACGTTCACACAAACACACACACATTATATATATATATATATATATATATATATATATATTTATAGATGTGTGTGTGTATTTGTAATATAGTTTCTATAAAAATATATATTTGTATATAATTTATAAAAATACTATTATTATAGTTAATAGTTATTTATAGTTATGGTAAGATTTTTATATAATAATAATATCACATTACTTATCTTAAAAAGAAAACTATACACAAGTTGTTGTTGCTCAAATACTTATTATTTTATTGGTTATATAAAACTAATAACTGAATTCTTGAATTTATATTAATAAAAAATTTGAACAACTATTGCAATAACACAAAAAATCAATTAATACAAAAAAATGAAAAAAATAATAGGTGATTTAAAAAAAGTTCAAAATTATAAAAATAAATTCTAAATGTATCAATATTAAATTAGGTGTATTTTCAATATCTCTTTTTTACCACATAAACGCGAATCTAAATAACCACATAAACATACAGTTTATCCTATGACACCTTCAAAACATCTGCACCCTAACAACAACAACAACACTAACATCCACATACGTGATACCGCCGACGACAGGGAGAGAAATCTGTTCCAAGGGATAACATACACACACATATGAGTATCTCGACGATACGATAGGGATGACAAATGTCAATTTTATATAAATTGATGAATCAGGAAATGATACAGAATGGGGGAAAATTCTGGATAGAGTGCACAAGTGAAGGGTATGTAATTGATAGGGAACGTTATAGAGGGAGAAATAATTGCATATTTTTCGGAAAAAATCTATTTACGTTACTACAGAAAGGAAATATGTTTTTTTTCATTTAATATATTTGATATTCAATAACTGAAACATGATATGATTACTTCTGTCGTGACTGGTCGAATATCGTTATATACATATTTTTACTCAATTTATTACTAATATATATATATATATATATATAAATAAATATTTTCAATTTTTAACTATTCATTGATGAATATATTTTTCTTTTCTTTCTTCTAATAATAATCCTAATTTTCTTAATACTAATTTGCAATTACGAGGTTCGTTTGATAAGTATGGTAAAAAGCCAAAGTTGAACGCCGTTTTTTGGAAAAGATTGATTTTATTTGTCAGCATAGTCTCCATTGAGGGTTATACACTTGCTACAACGAGTCTGAAAAATATGCATGGACGGCGGCAATGACATCCTCATTCGATGAGAATGTCTTCCCACTGAGACAATTTTTCATATTTGGGAAGGGAAAGAAGTCACATGGAATCAAATTTGAAGAATAGGGTGGATGAGGAATCAATTAGAAGCCTAATTCGTATAATTTTGCAATTGCAATAATTGATTTGTGGGACGGTGCGTTGTTCATATAGTACTTTTTTGTGCGCCAATCTTGACCGTTTTTGTTGCAGTTCTTCTTTAAATCAGTCCAATAATATTGCATAATAGGCTCCTGTTATCGTTTTTCCTTTCATTAAGTAGTAGATCACAGTGATTCCCTGGGAATCACAAAAAAAAACAGTGGCCATCACCTTCCCAGCCGACAAAACGTTCTTCGCCTTTTTCGGCGCATTTTCATCTGTCGTTATCCAATGCTTTGACTGATGGTTCGGCTCAGGTGTGTAGTAGTGGATCCATGTTTCATCCACGGTGAGATATCAACGCAAAAGACCTGCTCGTTTTTTCAATTTTTGCGGCAACTGCTGCAATACTCGCTTCAAATACCTGTACAAGGTGAATAATACGCTGCTTCTGGTTGAAATTTCGTTTATGCTAGTTTGAGTAGTGACACTTGATAGTCCTGACATTACGAAATCAATGGTTGCACCACATCATAGAAATTTACCAAACTTATCAAATGACCCATGTATATGTAAATTATTTAATAATAATAGTATTAAACGAATTAACAAACAGTGCTATTTAAAAGCACAATATTGTTTATCTAAAATGATTATATGATGATATTTGTCGTTTGCACATTTTCTTTTTAAAACCGAAAATATTTTTTCAGGTTTTAATAATTACATTCGTAAAATGCGTAAATAGTTTCATTTGAAGGATTTTTTTTTAATTAAAATGAAAAAATCTGATAATTTTGTGAAATCTAAAGTAAGCTTAAAATCGAGCCAACACAGGTGCTAGTATTGTATATCTTTGGTACTATAATTTTTGGTATTTTACACCATGCAACGAAATGAGGCAAGTTGTTATTTCAAAGACAAAGGTAAAATCAATTCCATAGATTGTCACGATCCCTTTCATTGTGATACCTTGAAAGTGGATAAAACCATAACTACTGTGTTCTATTACTAACAGCGGGAGTAGTTAGAAGATACTGTCATTCAAAATCAAGCACTAATCAACAGAAGATACGTCGTATTACAGCACCATAACGCCCGTCCACAATTCACAAAACCGATCAGAGAAGAAATACAAGAATTCCATTGGGAGCTAATCATTCACGCCTCTAAGTCACCAGATCAAAATCCATCAGATTATCGCCTATTTCGAGCGATGCCACATATTTTTAAAAAGAGATTAAATAATGTATGTAATCGAAGAAAAATCAGGAATAAATGCACTGTAATTGATTGATACAAATCAATTTTGTATATAATTCGTCTGAATTGAAAAATCAATTCTAGAGGGTCAAAAACATCTAAAACGTACGTTTTTTTATAACCTGTTATATTTTATAAAATTTGTCAAATAAAAACAAAATATACGTATAACAGTTTCCATTACCGCATTTATGTTTCATCAATAGAACCCGTTATTCTCGGTACCATTAATGTATTTACGACATGATCGAATGTTCATATGAAATAACTATAAAGTGAACGACATATAAAATATATAAAGAACCAGCATTATGACGAGATTATAAAAATGGAAATAAAATACAAATCACGTCACCGTCTCGCACACCTACACTCATCCAAGTATATATATATATATATATATATATATATATATATATATATATATATATATATATATATATATATATGCATGTATAGTTATATACAATGTATATAAGTCGTTCGTACTAAATTTAGATACACTTGAAAAATCAGTCGAACACATCGCATTATTTCTCAGAGAATAGGAAAAAAAGCATTAATCAATATGAGCCGCCGTCGTCGTGGCACGCGAGTCGTCCGTCCGAGCGAAACAGACGCTAGGGACGCAAGCGGCGCGTCTCGGTCTTACGACGCGCGTGCAACGACGGAGACACTTAATCAAATCGCGTGTCTGGCGAATTCTTGTTTGCATTTTCACAGAGATTTATTTTGAAACGTGCGTGCGCTATAAACTTCTCTATTACGCGGCCGCCCGTCCCCCGCCGCAACCCGATGCGGTCTGACGCCGTTCTACGACCTATTACTACAAAAATGAACACTTTAAAATTTCCTTATCGTTCGGCATCGCTGCGAACTCGTTATTAATATAAAAGACTTTTAATGACTATTAATTAAGAACTTTTGCGAGAATTTTTCAGCAATGTTCGTTTCATAAGTCGTGTGTTTTTTTTTTGTAAATTTTCATGCACTCTCTTTAACTAACGATGAAGGTAGTTGAGACACCGTTAACGCTTTTTGTTGTTTTCCATTCATAACGTCTACGCTCAACGATTTATTATTTTATGTAATAACGGTTTTCCGGAAAATACTGCTAAATTTTACTACATCGCTGTTTATTTCGCAAAAGTTGAGAAGATTATATAGTTTAGTACTTAACCCATATTCTAGAATATAAAATGGAAATAATAACTAATTTAGATTCCATAAAACACAAACGTATTCCAATATCTTATATGTAAATAAATAAGTATGTAAAAAGGGTACATTTGCATTTCATATATGAAGTATCTGGAATAATTCTGTACTTTTTTTATTTTTATACAATTATTATTACCTCTCGAACACGAAACTCTTAATTATTTTTTTAAATACAAATTTTCACAATACAGTTCTGACACAGGATAAATTCATTTCACAAATGTATTATTTTATCCCTCAAAAATCAGTAAAAAGTTCTAATTAAGTTCTAATTTCTAATTAGTTATTCACATTTAATGGAGATGTTATCATCTTGAAACGCCAAGGTGCAGAAATATCTTAGATTTTTCTCAAATTAGATTTTTTAGATGAATTTCCATCGAAATACGCATAAGTAATCATAAAAAATGATCAATAATCATTCATTAGATTTTTCAGATCAAAGAAAATTTATATAGTTTGTAGAATGAAAAATAATTCAACAATTTTAGTTTTTATTCTTTTGAAAACATTCCTCCAGAAAGCTCTCCATTCATAACTCCTACGAACTAAAAATGTCTATTAAGTCTTTAAATCGTTTACCTTAAATGAATTTTAATTCTAGAAAAAGGGAAACATCCAAAACTTTTTATTCTAGCGCTTAAAGTGCATACTTCCATATTGTGATCTTATTTTTCATTAAAAAGTCTGTCATTACAATTAAGAACTGACTTGGTCCATTTTTATTGCACAAATATATTTATAGGAATTGTAATTTAGGTAAAGTTTTTCTAATGTTTTTAACAAATTCTTGATAAAGTAATCTTGGAAAACAAAGAAAGTATGTACTTAATCAATGATCATAATAGTTTTTAACACTGCAATAAGGTTTATCACAGTAAACATTACCGTTTATGGTGTGAATGATACAAATATGCCTCCAATTTATCTCTTAATATCGTGAACGTTGAACAAAAAGTGAATATTACTGTGGATAAAATAAAACTATTTATGTATTTTTCAATGGAATAAATTAAGCTATATTATCAATTAAAATACAATTTTCTAAAATTTAAAACCAAAAAATATTTTTATTTTCGATCTTTACTGTTTGTGTGATTGATAGTTAATCAAAAATTACGGATATTCTTTACAAAATGGTTAGTAAAGCTATTTAAATTACAGTTCTTATTCTTATTAATTTTTATTTAGAATTTAAAGTATTTCTTATTTTTACAAAATGATATAAAGATAAAATTTATCAACAAACTGTTAACAACTGAAAATAAATAAATATCTAGAAAATTATAGTTGTATTAACTAAATACTTACATTAAGATATATCATAATATAATTTTTCAATCACTACTTCTTTCAATTTTTAGAATAAAAATAGCTCTGTAACAGTCATAAAACTCAATATTAAAACCTATATCTTCTTCGATGAATTCTATTCAAACGAGAATTTTACATACATTACACTCAACAAATGTAATTGTAATAAGAAAGCAGGCAAATATTAGCTCGTGGATGCATTTGCCTGTCATGTATAAGTCGTAAAGAAAACGGAATAAGTTTTAATCACATTTTAAAAAGCTTTTAGAAAATGACTAGCGTTATTCTTTTCAACTTTATTTGAAATGTTATATTTGTACGGAAACATTCATATTTCAACTTATACATTTATCAAAAATATTCTTTTTTTCTTCACAATCATAGAGGAAATAATATTTAATCTAATTGATATTATACAAAAAAGGTGACTCAAAAACATTTTAATTCCTTACTTTAGAAAATGCATATGAGTTCATTTTTAAATTTATGTTTGAATAATTTTTTAATATAAGAAATACTTTAATATACTATTTAGTAAGCTCTGAATATCGTTTTATTAATTATAATTGTCTTATACTGACGTTGAAACAATATTTTAACATTTAATACTTTATTATCTATTGTCAATTAATTAATCTATATATTAAATTATTTAGTTAATAAGAATTACATATTTACTTTACACCGTTTATTCAATCAAAGTATTAGAAATCAATTCAGAATCAAAATATTAAATACCAAATTAAATATATATGTTTTATATGCAGTATTTAATTATTTTTAAATAATCTCAAAAATAATAAATTCATGGCATCCGGTATTTTATATTTTTAAGTACGAAAGTATTATCGAATTAAAAACTAAATCTTCTTTTTAAAAACGTTACATGACACGCAAACTTACTGTTAACTTATTCCGAACAGGTCAGTTTTTTATACTATTTGTTTACTTTCTATACTTAGAAAAAAGTTAAAACTCTGAAAAGAACGTGACAGCAAAAAAACTATGTCATATTTAGTTTTTGAAACGAAAGAAAGATGACATAGTTTCAAACTTATAAATCAGTTTATAATTCAGTTGTGTTCGAACTTGTTGACTCAATCAAATTTTCTTAATATATTTAAAAGTTATCAAGAATATATTATTGTATGTAATATAATATTTTCTTATTTGAATTATAAAATTTAGGATTGATTTGTCATTCATTAATTTTGTTAACAAAAGACATATTTGAGAAACATACATTCCAATTAATAATGCACGTGGAATTAACTATCATATATGGATTTATTTGCAATACAAATAAAAATTTTCAATGTAAATTAATTTTTTCATCTATAAGAAGTATATGAATTTATTCCCGAAAAATATAGTCAAATATTTTGTTATTTTTCTCATCTTCATGTAGTAACGTGCCTTTTAAATTACCAATCAACATATTTCCTTCCTAATTAACCTTTATGCTAGTAACACTAACACTAGATTCTGAATAAGAGTTGAAATTTAAATAGCTTTACTAATCATTTTATAAAGAAAATGAGTAATAATAAAAGTTAGCTGATTTGCAGCTCTCAAATTTCATAGTGTTTTTGTTTTATGATTTATTTATTGTTATTAACATTTTTCTGACTAATTAGTATTATCTGTGAGAATTATTAAAAAAATATATATCTGAATTATTTTATAATTTTTTGTACATAAATTGCGTAAAATTGTTTTTTAGAACATTTTTTTCTCTTAATACTACAAAAAGACATTTTTTTCGTTTTTGAAGTAGTTAAACATTACAACATCATTTGTGATGAGGCATTGAAATACAAATTAGAAAAGATATTAATTAATAAATATGACATTTAATGTGTGGAAATATGATCATTTTTTATTTTTTTCAGAATAAATAATATTAGATACAGAATTTTTTGTCAATAATAAGAAAAAATTATACAAATGTGTATGTTTGACTAATGAAAAAAAAAAAAAATTCTGATGATAAAGATAAGCAAGTTTTGATATTGTTGAAACTGCTGTTATCTACAGTATTATAATAGAAGATTCAAAACTATCACAGTAATTCCATAAATATTCTTAATGATACATTTGTGTAAATCAATGAGATTAACATTGCTAGATTTTGAAGAATATTCTACATAATAGTGATGATTAAATCCATCGAATCTATTTTATTATTTTCTAATAAAACGCTTGATTATGTATATCCAACATATTTTATTAAATATAGGACTGTAAAAAAATTATAAAGATCTGTAAGAAAATCCAAAACAGTTATATTTTCAAAAATAGATTCATTTTATATTGTTATTTGTCACAAATTTCTGGTTTTTATTTAAGGATGTACTTATAAGATGTATATATATATGTATATATATATATATATATATATATATATATATATATATATATAAGTGGGTTGTTTAATAAGTTTAGTTTTCTAGGATGTGGGGTAACCATTCATTTGGAAACGTCACGCCCATCAAATGTCATATTTCAAACTAACATAGGCGAAATTTCAGCCAGAAGCGACGCATTGTTCAGGTTCTACAAATGGTTGAGGCGAGTATTGTAGACATTTCTACAAAAATGGAAAAAAAAGTAGGCCATTTTGCATTGATTCGTCACAATGGATAAAACAAGGATCCACCGTTAGACACCTGAGTCGAAGCAGTTAGTGGACAACGACTGGTGAAAGTGCGCCGAAGAAGGCAAAGATCGTTTTGTCGGCTGGAAACTTGATCGAAACTGTTTTTTTGGGATTCCCATGGATTCACCGTAATCGACCACTTAACAAAGGAAAAAATTAAAGAGCCTATTATACAAGATTATTAAATCGTTTGGAAGGAAAGCTGAAACAAAAACGGTCAAGATTTGCACATAAAAAAATGTTCTTTCACCAAGATAACGCCCCGTCCCACAAATCGACTCTTGAAGTGGCAAAAGTGCACAAATTAGACTTTTAATTGATTCCCCATCCACCCTAGTCTCCGGACTTAGCCTCCAGCGACTTCTTCCTCTTTCTAAGCTTGAAAATTTGGTTTAATGGTAAAAAATTCTCGACGAATGAGGATGTTATCGTCTCCACAAATATGTATTTTGCTGACTCACTCGACTAAGTGTATAGTCCTCAATGGAGACTATGTTGGGGTATAAAATCGACTTTTTTCAAAAAAACTTACTTTTTTATCATATTTATCAAACGACCCATATATATATATATATATATATACATATACATACATATATATATATATATATATATAAATATATACATATATATATATATGTTAAAATAAAGAAATATTTTTAATATTAATATTGAAATTAATAAATTTGATATCAACAACTTAGAAAATGAACGATTTAAATTTAGTGTGATACATTTATTGCATTTTAATATGAATATGTGCGGTCGCGTGTACGTTATAGAGAATAATGCCAACCCTATGTGACATATCAGATTACAACGACTACCACGCACCTATAAAGTCTGGCATTATTACATAATTGTCATAAGACGGACTAATAACCCATCTCAACAGCATAATAGGCATCGTTGTCGTCGTGTACACACAGAGACGAAACAGTGTACACGTCAGCGCAGTCGGCGGCCGAGGATATATGAACGTCTTGGGACATTCTGAATTATTCATTAGACAGATCTGACTGCAACACGCAGATAGCTATAGATCGTTGTGGCCTCTGCACCGCAGTGATGAATCTTCCCGCCGTGCGAAATCGATAACGACACGCTCTGCACCAACACGAATGCCATTCGAACGTCCCACTGCAACGATTATAACGTTTATTAGAATCACGTTAAGTACGTTTCGACGATGACGATCAAGCATGGCCATCGACATCTAATATTCATCGAAATTCTGTTTACATACGGTGATCAGGACCGCACGCGTTTAATCGCAACATTTAGAACGTAATTATGACGGTGCGATTTTCGACAATATCGTCATTAGTACGTGAGAATATTTTGAGATAATGCTATCTATTATTATATTTACACGAGGTCGTATGCGGGTCTAGTAGTTATTTCACGCTTTCGAGTTTTTGAAGACTTTTTCGGACGAACGAACCGATACTAACATCAGTGACTCAGCGTTACTAACAATAAATGGTCTTTATTCAGAGAGACGATCGGTTATTCTCATTCAATATATTTCACAGAACCCTCATATATCACTTTTTCAACACTCGTTTTCCGGGAAAACTAAAAATACATTTTTATCAGAGTTCGTTTCATAAAGGATTACAAAAGACAATCGTAATCCGATTTTCCAGTATGATTTGATAATTTCGTCAAAGTTGTTTCAAAATTCTAACTATATTCAAATTTAATATATTTTCATATAAGTAATATTAAAAAAAACGCGAACGTATATTTTATATTTATAAAAGAATAACTGTCAAGAATAAATGCACTGTTAATAAAAAGTTCTGCATTTTATAGAAATAAAAATTTTCCAAATTACTTTTATTCATGTAAACTAGGGAGCTTCGCCCTCTGATTGTTATGCTTGTCAAGTTCAAGTGGGGTTCCTCCCTACGCTCACTTGACTTTAATAGATAACGTTTTAATTTGTTTAATAAATGAAAAGTTATGTTTTTCTAGTAACAGTATTTTATTTTACTCTAATGCTTCAGTATCTATAATATTCTCGATAATACTTTGTCGGTTATACATTGGAACCGTATGACGGTTTTGAATGTACAGATGACAATGTAACGTACTGTTGACCGTTGAATTATATAGAAATGAGGAGCTAATCTTTTCCAATTTAACCAATTAAAATTAAAATCACACAATCTGAGATGCGAGCATTTTCAGTCGCAAGCGATTTAGCTGTACTAAGTTTAGTTAGAGTGTGATTCATCAAAAAATAAAAATCACCCGGACACCATCATCATCACTGGATCATTTATATATATATATATATATATATATATATATATATATATATATATGCTTATTAATACTGGTCGTTATTATCAATAATATTAATATGTTAATAACTATTTATACACATTATTTGTAACAATCTCTGCAATGAGATCATATTAGGTTCGTAGGAAAATAATTGTTTTCAGAATTCTAACCTTATTTTTTTTTGAATAAATGTGTCATTTCATCGTGTTCATGTTACTATAATTTTAATGTGCATTTTTCGATCTATATTTTGGTAATATTGACTTTGGTTTTATTATTAATTTTGCTTTAAATTGGGCTATTGAATTAAAGATGGAAAAGAAATAAATAAGAGCGATTTTTTATGAGTTAAAAATGAATGGTGTGGCAGCAGGAACTGTTCGTTAATTAAATAATGTTTTTAAGTGGGTACTGTTAATGAATGTACGGTAGATTGGTGGCTCCAAAAAAAAGCGTGTTGTAAATGAGAGGCTTGGAGATGAAGAAGGTTTCGGGAGTCCTTTTTCAGTTCACAACGACCAACTGAAGGCGTTAGTTGAATCGGAACCATGCACATCGATTAGAGAGCTTGCATAAAATTTAGGCATTAGATATCCAATAGCTCTGGACCACTTAAAACAGAAAAATCAAAAAACAGAAAAATATATATGAATTTGAAGGTCATAAACCGCAATTATTTTTCTACCGTTCTAATATTAAATATAATATTTAAAATTTTTCAATTTGAAGATTCTAAATATTGAAAATTATAATTCAAATCTTATTCAAATTATACACACATCTTATTTTCACAAATACTTTTTCACATCTAAAATCATTAAAAAAATATATGATTAAAATGTTCAATAAATGATTATTAATCCTTTTTGATTGTTGCTTGTACTTTTTTAGATGGTGATGCTATCATTCTTAAAGTAAAGCAGTAAAGAAAAAAATAATGCAGAAAAATTATCGATTTTTGTGTATGAAGACGTTTTGAAGAGAATATCATTATCATTCAAATGCGCATAAAAAGCAATCAAAACGGAACAATCTATCTATGGAACATTTTTGATAAAAAAATGTGGTTTGTGGAATGAAAAAAAATCATTGATTTATGAGTTAATTTGGCCACAGTGAAAGAATTTTGTTGTGTCAATACATTATTTTATGTGTATTCAAAAATCAGTTATTATTTTATATAAAATCATTTTGAGTAAACATTAGACCATGTTTTATCAGCGAATTTTTAATGGTAGTTTTCAATAAAATAGTTCTAATATTTTATGTTATGTGAAATAAATTAATTTGAATTTTTAAATAAATTAATTTCCTTAAATTATTATTGACAAAATAATAATTTAAGGAAAGTAGGAACTGTTTCAAATCAACATATATTACTCAAGTTTGGTTCATATAATCTGAAATAAACATTAGCTAACAGAACGCACATCAAGAGTGAGCCAACAAAGCCAAACTTTAAATTACTTTTCGGGTCAGTGGAATAAACACACCCTCACACAGACACAAATCCACATGTATACAAAACACGTACACACTAAGTCCCGGAATGTAACCGGTTTTCTGTACATAGTTAGGTAGATATAACCTGAATGGCAACTGCTCGTAAAACAATCCTGTTTTTGCATTACAGTGCGGACAGGATGTGTCGCAGGCACGCGCACACTTCGCCCCTGGCGCCACCGTGCGCCGCACGCGTCATCCGAATCCAGTCTAGTAGATATCACTTGTTCCGTGTGCCCGCAGGAGGTGTGCGCTGTATCCGAACGGTATACGAATGTGTACGTGTGTCATCCCCGGGACTAGTCTCTCCCACAGGTGGTGCGTACAGAACGCACATGTTTTACACATATGCCCTCTGGTCAGATGAATTACGGAATCATTTCGCGAAATCACTTTAAATAATGGACTGCGATTGTATACGTATTGAATTGTTCCAACAGTAGTTTTTGGATTGACAAATTAGTGAAGTAGTGTTAACGCAGAAATAACTTAAATTTATAAACTTCAGATTTCATCCAATGGATATATATATATATATATATATATATATATATATATATATATATATATATATATATATATATATATATAGATATATAGATAGTCTTTAATCATTATATAATATAGAGTGATTCAATTTAAGCTTCAACATGAAAATATTAAAATGAGGTGCTGGGGTTAAAAAAGTCATGTTATTTTTTATTTAGTATTTTAATTCAGTTCAATACTAAAATACTAAATGGGGCATAACATGTTTTTTTAGTTTTTACTTTTTTTAATATTTTCGTGTGGAAGCCTAAGATGAATCACCTATATTTTTTATATTATTGTCACTAAAATATTAATCATTACTAATGGAGAATAAATGAAAATGTGTTTATTATTTTTTTTAATTATGTATTTAATATCCATGTACCAACTTTTGTTTGCAAAATATGCAGTAAAAAAAATTTTTTTAACAAGTATGGAAAATAATTTATAATTATATACAAATAGATTACTAAAAATAAATACTACTATTTTTATTATAAACAATTTAAAAAATTTAGAATAGAAAATAAATTGTCAAAAAAATTGATAAAAAATATAATTAAACATGCAGAAAATATGAATTAAACGAACTTTGAGTCGCCACATCTGTATTTTTCGAGAAAAATAAATTCAAATAATAATTTGAGAACGAAATTTATGATATTTAAAAATTTTATTTTACATTTACGTTTTGAAAACTTTTACTTCTTAAAATGGCTTTTAAAATATGGACATCGAAATATAACTTTTATCTTTGACAAATAAATTTTTATCTCATCCCACGAACTACAAAAATGTTTCTAATTTAAAATAGTCAATACATAATGATTGATCATTTTTAATTTATGCGTATGCTTATTTCGACAGTGATGTCATTATCGTTGAGTATTATTTTACACATCAGAAATCTATAACTGTTAAAAAACGTACCTTAACTTTCTAAAAAAAAATTGAATCGCTATCGAAATACCTATACAAGTAGAAATAAAAAATATTAAACAATCATTTATTAAACATTTTTGATGAGAAAAAAATTTATTCTTTGTAGAATGACAGAAAATTGATTTGTGAAAATGAATTTAGGATTCGATTTGTGATTTTTTTTATAATATTACATTAATTAAAATCCATATTGTTTTAAAATGCATAATTTATATGCGATAATAATATATAATAGATAAAATATAAGAAAATATCGCACTAATCTTCAAAAGTAGATGAGATGACGTTCAGCATGTTCCAGTATGGCTGATCTAAAAGCTAGTTTTTATTTTATCCTTGAATTTATTTTAATTTTCAAGGAATTGAATTTTAATTCCCACACATTTGCATATTAATATTTCTTTCAATTAAATGTCAACTCTTGTTTATAGCCAGTGTAAAACAAATGTGTTAATTAATTCAATTTTGTATTATTAAAAATATATACTCGTTAATAGTTGTATGTGTATATATACATATATATATATATATATATATATATATATATGCATGAGAAAAGACAATAAAATAATTTATCTAAAAATATTCAGTACTAAAAATAAAAACAAACACAGACACTTAAAACCTTCTTTTATACAAAATATTTTATTCGTATGTATAAAGACAGCAAATTGAATAGTCAATTGAAGACCCTTTCAGATATCAATTTCAGCTAGATACTCCAAAACAAACAATTTAATCTAATAGTTCTTTTCAGGCCGTATCGTTCACAGTCGATATTTTTATAAGAAAGTACGCTGATACGTTGTTATAAGTTGATGAAAACTCGCAAAAAAAAACACGCAAAGATATAAAATACTAAAAGTGTTATCCACTTTCGACGAAGCTTCAAAGCATTACCATAATTCGTTTATAATGAATGGTGTATTTATTGATTTTATCAAATTATACAACGCGTTATTTTAATTCCCGAATACATCCAAAAATCTGTTCACTCTTTTAAATTAAAAATATATTTAAACGTGTACGTGTGTAAATACGCGAGAGTTATACACACATTTATACATAAATAAACGCATACATTGACAGGCGTAGATACATATGATGAATATTAAAATAAATTATTTTTAGCTCAATAATTAATATATATATATATAATATATATGTAGTTATAAAGTAATCCTTTTATAATGATTTCTAATGACAAATGTTTCCAATAGTGCAACGTTGGCGTTTACTTGCATAAAACAGCAATTAAATTTGATATAAAATCAATTAGTCCGCAAAATTTATTTTATTATTATAGAATATTAATGTTTAAGCAAAATATAATATAAATATCTATGGAATAAAATGATATTTCATTACAGAAAACTCTGATATATATATATATATATATATAATTCAAGTCAAAAAATATTTTTCACAACCCAGAAAGTAAACAACACTTTGTTACAATAGACATTTTATTAATGTATATATAAATGTTCAAATAACAATTAATTAATTATTATTTTACAAATTTACATTAAGTTTAATTAAAATTGTTTTTTTTTTAATATTTTAACCCTTTTGCAACGGCGGAACTGGCCGTCAGTACGCTACCGATGAATGGGTCGTTGTGCCATTAGTGCACACTGTACGCATAAAAAGTAACTCGAATTTTCAGAGATCGCCTACATTCCTATACTTATTATACTTGATAAAAAGGATCCATTACATACTTAAAATGAAAGAATGTGTTTAGTGCGTGGCACTCAAATGATGAGGCACGAGTTTTGGGTTCACTAAAACCGAATATAACCGAATCTAGACATTAAAGGGTTAATGAAGCACCAAAAACTAATAATCCAACCTTTTATTGTATAAATAATGTATTCTTGCACCTAAATATTTTTTTTTATTATATATCATTTTTACTTTCAGATTCCACTACTTCTTCAGATACTAAATTGAACATATTTTGAATATAAATACTATAAACCATGCTTTAGGTTACTCTAAAAGAAAGTGTAGATAACAGCAGAAATTCAACTTCAAAAGATTTGGATTCGAAGAATTCTAGAAATTAAAGCTTAATATGACCACATAGATATTTAATAACGAGTCAACGATAGCGAATCTCGGAATCTCCAACAAGCAGCTTCGATACTTGTACCAATATGAATAGCAGAATCGGTACAAACCTAAAGCGTGTATCAGACCTTACGTTGTGTTTTCTATGCAATCATGCTAACGAATACTTGTCGAATGAAAATCTCTTCTAATAAAAGAAAACGGATTTACATTTAAAGTGTTTTTCCAATCAAATCAGTACGCATAAGTGATGAGACACAGCACTGTTATCGAAAATTAGTAGTAGTTTCAAAACCAGTGCTATTATCTTTTACTAATTTACAAATGAATGCTATTGATTAAGAGAGTAACCATTAAACTGATATTTCGTAGGAAAACGATTTCAAGCGTATAAATTCGCTTAAATAATTAACATTTTGTTTACTTTCAATTCCCTTGAACTATTGTTCCAATAGTCTTACTCCTGAAAATTCAATTAAATATTTATCTGCAATCTATAAACTCTTATCTGTAAGCTACATAAGAAAAATTTAAAAGGCAGAACAAATCGTGGAGGATAAGGACTAGAGTAGACGAGGTAAAAGTCCACCATGACAATATATATATATATATATAATAAACATTAAAATTATAAATATTAACCCTTTCCGTTCGACTGTCCCTTCTAAGAGGACATCATAAATCTACCAAATAATAATATTATTTTTTTAATAAAATATGAATTAATAAATGTGTTTTTGAAGTTTCATTTGAATGATGAAATTATTTATATTATTATATCATTTTATTCGAAGTTATTTGTTATTTGCTATTTTGTTAAAAATTTGTTCGAGTAGTCGGTATGTGGGAGGAAAGAATTTCAGAGTGGAAAAGGTTAGAATAATTATTATGTCTTTTAATTATACTAAATTAATTAAAGTTCTATATAGTGAATCAAATACTTCAAAAAGTTCACAATATATTTTTAAATTCAAATTAGTTCACAATTTATTTTTATTATTAATATATTTTTACAATATATCTTTTTAAGATTTATACTTTTCAATAATATTTTTTCGATTTATTAGATTTATATATTTCATACTTTGAAAATATTTTGATTTGTACATTTATTTGACACCTTATATATATATATATCAAAAATATTACTTTTAAACATCCAATATTAAGAGAAAATATTTTATTAGAAGAACATGAGCTATTTACATGTGAAAAAAAAACATTAATATATATTTTTTATATATAATGACATATATGTGTATGAATATTTATATATAGTAAATTTACAAACTTAATTCTTACTACACACTTAATGTGCTTTATGTTAAAAACAATATTTTCGAATACAAACTTAATCAAAATTTACAACATGAAAAAATATCAAAAAAGACTACAACTCTTCACATAACTCTGTACCTTACAAATTTGTCATTTATTCTGTGAAAGAGTACCATTCGATACAAGATATTTTACAAATACCCCGAAAAACGATTTCTTCGATAATACATTATCGTCTCACCCTCGAAAAAATATGTATGCATAACGCGAGAATTGATCAAACGGAAATTGGTTGACGGAGAAGATTATATATATATATATATATATATATATATATATCTTCGAAAAATGAACGAACAGGCAGACGCATCGAGCTCGTGCGCGGCGCGCGTTCCCAAAAAAGGATTAATTCGAGTGAAGTTTTCGCGCGTCGCTAAGTGGAGAGATTCTCCGGCACCCGACGCTCTGACTGGGTATCTCCTCCATCACATTTTCCGTTTATATCGGTTCAAGGTTGGGTATTCAAATCCCGTTTCGATAGACTTGTAGAGCGCACGTCTTGTATCTTTTGTGCACGGGCCGATGTGCCGCGCTGCAGATTCAAACAGGAAATGTGAAATTAATTGCCTGCCTTCGAGATAGAGTCGTTCGCCGATCGCCATATCAAGAGAATTTATATCGAATGGACGCCGTTCACTAGTCATTCGTTTCATGTTTTAATGTCAAATGATGCTCT
Organism: Acanthacorydalis orientalis; assembly: GCA_034766995.1. Lineage (NCBI taxonomy): Eukaryota > Metazoa > Arthropoda > Insecta > Megaloptera > Corydalidae > Acanthacorydalis > Acanthacorydalis orientalis. The sequence continues at coordinate 11,200,106 of CM068321.1, read as the reverse complement.
ACGGTTAGATACAGTCATTTCGAACGGATCGTTTATTAAAGCGTATTGTATTAACTCACTGGTAATTGTAAATACATGTCATCATTTCGCTTAATGAATCTCTAATACCATTTGAGCACCGTTACGTTTTGTATATAGCCAAACACACACGCATATGTATATATATATATTGGCCAAGTTGATAAAAGCATATACACATTTCTTTTTAATTACTGATACAATATCTTTCCATCCAGTTTAAATTAGTTTGATGATAAATTACTTTCCGCATTGGAACCTCTCCTAACACCAATTAATTTACAATTGTTCTTAAAGTTACTATCTGATTTGAAAAATGTTTAATAAGCTCATATATATATATATATATATATATATATATATATATATACACATATATATATATATATACACACATATATGTATATATATATATATATATATATATATATATATACAGGAACAAACATTTAAAATTATTAAAAATATTATTAAATAAATATGTAAATTCATATTGATTTTCAATCAGAAAATATTTCAATAAAATTTAAGTGTTTCCAAACAAAATAACGAATTTTTAAAATATTTAATATGAATAAATTAGTACAATGTTAATAAGACAGAAATGAATATTCTTATTAATTCATTCATCACATTTTATAAAAACTGTAGTTTAAAGTATGGTTTTAAATAGAGTTTAAATATTTTAAATTTTATTTATTTCACTAAAATATTCGTATTACTGCGAATAGAATTAAGTATATAGTTCGTTTTTATATGACCAGTCCTATAATTTCTTTTTCCAATTCACGAAAATGTTTAAGAACGCAAATAAAAAAAATTCTGATTTCGTATATAAGAAAACGAGCATGTAATTAGATATTACAATACGCATTTTAATAAATACATAGTTCGCAGGTAATAAAGATTTCCATCTCCCATAAAAGCAAATAAGTATTTAAAGTTGCTCGTTATACAATTTACTAGTTTTAGGGTGACTGTAATATTGTCGATTATTGAACTCTACACGATTTTTATCAAAATAATTAATAAGTTTATGTTACTCATGCGACCATACATTTTCTTATTTATTCGTTCATTTTTCGAGATTATTTCTGTTCACGAAAGAATAGTAATGATGCAAAGTCTTTGACCGTTTAGATTTGAAGATTTCGTAGACTGTTCCCGTGAGTATACTTGAACTATTCTAAAATTCGTTTAAAAAGTTGTATGTTTTTTTTTCTATTTATAGTCTGATGATATTCTGTGAATAGAGAAATTCGAATGTAAAAAATATATGTATATATATGTACCTACGATTCTACGAATATATAAAAAACACACACTATATATATATATATATATATATATATATATATATATATATATGTATGTATGTATGGAGATTTCCAAGAACAAGTCATGAAATATTTACATTTTTTCCTAGTTTCATTAGATTTTACATTTATTTATGCATACATTAAGATTGTTTACGTTTTATCTTTAAAAGTATCTTTTTCCATTTATAAATGTGTGTGTGTGCATCTAATATAGTTTTATCTCGAGTATTTTCAACAGGATAAGTTTTAATTAGTTACACGTCGCGAAATAACACAAAAGTTTCGTTAAAAGTTTAATATTTATTTATTGCTGACACAACAATACAACCAGATGTTAGCAAGCTTTTGTGTCGTATATGAATAACTCTTACCTGGCCTTTTGTTTATTTTCTATACTATGCATTTAATTGTACAGGAAATTTATGATATTAAGAATATATACATTCTTTGCACACACATTCACTCACACACGCACACACACATATGAATATATATATATATATATACATAAATATATAGTAAATTTATTTCAACTCAAAAATATAAACTAAATTTATGGATTAAAAATCTTATAACATAGCTTTTCAAGAATTATTTTTTTATTTATCGTACGAATCTCAAAATAAATGTGATCAAAAATGTTCAAAATTTAATTATTGGTCACTTTTTATTTTTCTTATTTTGATGATAGTACCAGGATTCTCAAAGTGTTAAGGTGTAATAAAATCCGTTTTTCTACCTCAACGCTCTGAATATGATGTAAATCTGACTGAAATGTGCATAACAAGCAATTAAAAATGACGAATAATCAATTATTGAATATTTTGGTTAAAAACATTGTTCTTATTTTGTAAGTTGAGCGAAAAATTAAACTGTGAAAGTGTGTATTTAGTTACGGTGACAGAACTACATTGTGATATAAGTTATAAAGTTTTCTTTCAAACATGAACTGGGATCATATTATTGAGATTTATACAGTAGACGGTAATATCAATGTAGAATGTAATAGTTATAATAAAGTGAAATAGTTGTTCCTGTAGTGCTTGCTATAATAGAATTAGACAGAATATATATATATATAATTTTAGGAATATATACTTTTTATTCAATATTTTTTATTGCGAACAAAATTTCTTATCTACTATACATACTAAATATACAAATTATGAATTGAATTTATGTATTTACGAAGACTAATAAAAATCAAACATATTGTAAACATAATAATAATGTCGTAGTCGATCTGTTTTATAACAAGAGACTATTTATACGAACCATTATTCATGTACACGCTATATGCGATGTATACGGGCATTTGCCAACGGCGACTGTTATTGATAATACCTTCGGCAATATTGAAAATGATTAAGTGTCACCTTAATTGCTCGTAAGAAGTGGTTTGGTTTGGTACGGTCGATAGTGATATATATATATATATATATATATATATATATATATATATATATATTGAACATGATTTATATAACTGAACTTGAACGAAAGGGCATGAGAAGTAAGAAAGATCTTAGACGTTTGTGTATATAATACATACACATATTTGTTATATATATTATATATATATATATATATATATATATATATATATATATATATATAATAGTATTTAATTTAGAAGAGTTGTTCAGAAAGTAAAAGAAATATATGGCTAATAGTTTGATTGTTATGAGAAGAATATTGTGTTATAGATTACAAATTGCCTGAGATTTGTTTGTTAATACCTTCTAATTTATATAATGCATGGATGAAAAAATAATTAATTTAATGAAATTTTGAGAGAAGGATTACGGAAATATAATTAATTAAAGTAAATTTAAAATGGATAAATAATTGAATGAAATACTATACCTGGAAAAATATACTTTAATGATAACATATTTTAAAACTAACTCTAAGAATATTGAATCAGTGCAAAAGTTCGTATACGATTTGAAATTGAAACTCAGGCGATTATTTTTAGCAGAAAATGCTTTTATTAATCAATTATGTATTCGCCATCGTTTTATGTAACCATTGTCCAACTCTCAGGCAGCTGCTGGGTTCCTTGTTCGTAGCATCTGCACGGTTTTTCGGCAAAAAAAAACGATGAGGTGGTTTTTGACGGCCTCCACGAGAGCCACCATGCGGCACTCTTAACACCACTATTGAATCGTATACGAATTTTTTCACTGATCTAATATTTATGTATGTATATATATATATATATATATATATATAGGTGCTCCTTTTATTTAAAAAAAGTAAAACTTGTTAAAACCAGGTTTAACCACACAAAAGTAAAAACAGTCGGTCTGTCACTGCCTAGTTTGAAAGATATACAATCAATCATATATAATTTTTAAAATGTGATAATGTTTTGAAACAACATGCATTTTAAAAAAACTTATAGCTATTGAGTTATATACGTATATACGTATTTTAACATTTACTATTATTAAACTGATAGGAAAAGAATTGCGGTAATGTATATGAATTCGAAGGTTACAAATTATTTTTCGCAATTATTTTTCTATCAACCTAATATATATTCATTGATTTAATATTTCATTTTTGCGAAGTCTGACAATATTCGAAAAGAATCGTTTTTCACGTGAGATATATCGAAATTTTCTCTTTAATAGTATGTAAATAATAATCGTATAACATCTTTAAATTTAATGCCATTGTGCATATTAACTGAATAACAAAAAAAGTCTGATCGTTCATGGTGAAGTTACTACATTATTAATACTCATCTTTATAGCCCTGATTTTAATCACTTATTTCAAGTTATAATTTTTGAATTCAATTACATAATTCCTGCTGAAAATGCCCTTGTATCTTTTTACATTATAATAACAATTAAATTGAAATATAATTCATTTGAAATAGAAATTTTATATTATAAGAAAGAATACTGGGTAACACTGAGCAATGAAGGTTATAGAAATGAAAGATTATGTTTACATACATCAATTTATCGTACGATTAACAAAAAAATTGTTAAAAATATATTCACAAATTTTCAAAGAACAACGTATAAAATTTAGGAATATTTTTATGAATGAAAAATAAAATAAATTGATATAAAAATAAATAGGCCAAAAAAATATTCTTTAACTCTGAGTTGTTTGAAGTTTCATTAGTTCTACAAATAAAAATATTGAACTAAAAAAATATATTTCTGTATTTTGGCGAGAAAATAATGATATAACAAATGTATTCTTATTTATAACAAAAAGGCTACTTTTGAAATTATTTTTCAGTGTATTCACAAAAATGAATATATGAAAATTATACCGTTTGTATTATTAATGAATGACATATACTCATGAAAAATGTTTGCATTTATTGTATATTGAAGAAAATAGGAATAATATATTTTACTGTTTATGTGATAAAAAACATTATAGTCAGCTTTTAATTTGTGTCATTTCTGTTTTCGTTATTTCTAATGAAATTTAAGGCCAACAATATTCTCTAAGTTACAAAATTCTGCATTCAAGTTTTACCTCTTCTGTCACTCCTCATGTACACATAATTTGTGTCTGCCTGTAATATTTATATTAATTGTTGTTAAATATATCTATGTTAAAACGAACAAAATGTTTATATTGTTTTTAGGTATGTCTACATATCTTATTAAAATTGTACATATCTTTTTTTAATACATGCATTACTTTCTAGCATACAATTATATTATCAGGATTTATATCGAAACCTATAATCTTCAAGTGAAACTAATTTATTACTGATAACAGAGGTACAGATTGTAATGAAGATTTGTAGTTAGTGATACAGTTCTTGCAATAACAGTTCGACTGTATATTACTTTATTAAAACTAAACTTTATAATAAAACTAATTAAAAATAAATTCAATAATAATAAAATGTAATTTAATTGAATAATAGCGTTCTTGAAATTGAAACTTTTAAAGCTATTTCCTACTAAAAACTTACTGATTATGAAAAAAATTAAAAGCAGAAAATCTTGAAAGTAAACTTTATTTTTTGAATAATCCTACCAATTTCTACCCTTATACAGGCATACGTATACATATGCACACACATATCTCGAAGCAGAAACCAAAAGATGGCTTGCTTGGTGTACAAGAGTTAATTTTATTAGTTATTGATTGCTATTCATCTTGCGCTGTTCGTTGCTGTACTACAGCTTCATCTACCTGCGATATGGGAATAATTAATCACGTGATATTGTCGACAGTCTTTTGTAATCGAGTGTCGCGTTTCTTATACTTACATATATATATATATATATATATATATATATATATATATATGTACTTTTTTGTAAAAATAATGTTGCAATAACTCACTGAGGAAACCATATAAGAATCTTTCAACATTTATAAAATATACCGAACATAAATAGAAAGAGTATATATGTAAAAAAACGATTTGGATTATTTTTTTCTATATAGAAATAATATTTTTTCCTTAGAGAACCTTTCTTCTTAGATTTTTCGATCCAATATAAGTCAATGACCGGGTAATCTTATAAAGGTGAATTCTTGTTTGTATTTTTGCATAAAAAATGTATTGTTCTTAAAGTCAAAAAATATAATTTCATTTTTAATATAAATTCTATCATTCAAGCTATACCAAATTAATTTTATGTTCTATTCTTTATTAATGTAGAAAATAACTACAAGATAAATATGATAGATTGTTTTAATACAAATTGTAAATGAAAATTGTAACACATGGCTTTACTTTAATTGAAGATGGATTATTACTTTTTGTAGGGCAAAAAACTGTTGTACACAGGTTTCTGTTATAAACTAATAGAACTGAAATCAATATACCAATTGAGATTAGTTACAACATTTCATTTATTTTTTGCGCTTTATTTATATTTATTAACTTTGATGATAATAAAAATATCAGATTTAAAATTGATTAATTTATCAAAGTAAAGTTTATTTTTCTTTTACCACTAGTAATTTTTTTAAACTTTTATTAGAACTTACCTAGCGGTTTTAATTTTTTTAAATTACTCGAGTTTCTATTTTCTATGATTACTTTCAAAACGTGTGCCATTTTTAGGCACATATAGTTAACTTTCGAGTTAACTAAATCTACCTAAAGACCCACTTGATAAAACTGGTAAATGAATTAATATCATCAGGACTATATATCAATGTGACTAAAGATATAATAAAAAAATTATAACTTAAAAAACTGCCACGTTTAATATTTAAAATTCGATTGATGACACATTTTCAAACAGATGTTTAATAAAACGATAATTTTTTGTTTAATATTTGAGGGGTATTCTAAATAAAATAGATAAAAGAATAAAACATATGATAAAGTACAATGAAAGTACAAATAAAGTACAACAAATACTACAAATATAGTCAAAGAAAATATTTATTTTTCTGCGGTTGAAGGAGATGCAGCTATTTAAAAATAATTTAGAATATTTATTGAAAATAGACTGAAATATTTAAATAATATTTCTAATATTTACTTAAAATTATATAAAATACTATAGAAAGAATATAAAGTGTGTGTCTGTGTATTTATATGCTTATTGTATTTTTGTTCATATTGTCTAGAACTCTGTCGAAAGCTAGCTTTACCATTTATATTCGTAATATTTATAAGCAAATAATCGGTTTTATAGAAAATATTTCATATTCAAACCTTATATTTGTTTAATTTTTATTTGAGCTTACTGTTGAGCGAGGTAATTAGTAAGGCATAGCTAATTTAGTTTGTATATATACATATACATATATATATATAAGGAATGAGTATTTTTGTAAACTAACAAGATCAAGTTTATTAAAAAAGTGATGAATACAAGCTTCTGATTGTTTGAAAGTTTTATATATTTTCAAAAAATTGTCATTAAAATGTAACAACATATTTAAAGTGTTTATTTAGAAAATTATTTGATAAGGGTTGTGAAATTCTAGCACGAAACACATATATAGAATCAAAAATAATTGGAAAGTTAAAATTAAAAAAAATGTGACTTGTCAGAACTAATATAAATTGCCTCAAATTACAGTACATGAATAAATAATCATAACTTAATACATACGTTGTGTCAATCCCAAAATTCATTTTATAGTTTTTCTATATAAATATTTCATCAATTTGCTCTTACAAAATTTTCCATGATTCATAATATTGTATTTGAATATTAGTAAAACGTAGAGAATATTTTTTTAAAATAATTTAAATACTAAAAGAAGCAAATGTGTGACAAAACAGACATATTTACTATATTTTTTTATGAATAAGTCTACCATGTTTTTAATATATATATATATATATATATATATATATATATATATAATATTGAATAAAATAAAGTATACATAAATACGTATATGAAAATAAAAACGTAAATAAATTAGAGCTTTTTTCGTCATGTGTATACTTGAGAATCTGTTCTGAAAAATTTTAGAAATACATACCGAAATTCAGATATTTATGATATTCTATTATAACAAGTTTCACCGTTTTTTCAATAACATAATAAGTGATTTGTATTTATATATACAGATTGAATGTATATGATATATAGAAGGTGTACAGCTTTCTTATTCAAAACGGTTAAAGCAATGAGGACGAGGCCCATGATTGAAACTATAGAGGACGAAAAGAGATATATTTGACTAGTCTTGAGCGTTAAATATATCTGTATTTTTTTAAATATAAATTAATTTACTTTTTTTAATGGAAATACGAGATTTGTATTCCTATCGGTTTTCAAGAAAAACTGTATCAGTTTTATCAGATTTATTCTGTTTATAAAAACCTACAATAAATCATTTTAAATTTTTCAATGAAACCTTTTATAAATAGTGATACTTTTATCTCTTATTTTAAATTATTCATTTTGTATGAAAGTCTTACCGGTTTTTTTTATTTCGATATAACATCGATTGACATTTATTACTGGAAACATACTACCATTTTCAGAATTAAATTTTATTAAATCAGAAAGACAGATTGGATATTAAATAATAATTTTAAAATCTAAAATAATGTATTTTTTTATTTACAATAAACATTTGTTCATTAATTTTTTTTTAATAATAAGTAGAGTTTTTTTATGAAACATTCGAATACTTTAGAGTTGTTATAATCAATATTTAAGATTGTTGTTAGGAATTAAGACTTTGAAACTATTTAAATCTATAAATTTATTTAAAAAGAATTATATCTTACAATAATTGTTTCTAAGGACCCAATATCATTTTCTATCATATCCTAACCAATTTCCCAAACTAATATTATTGTATTGCATATTTTTACTAAAGCTACATTGGAAGAGAGTACACAAATGGTCCACATTTGCCATATGATCGAATCGTATTTACAACAATTACATTAAACTGCATCGTCGAAGCATACAACGTATTAGATAACAATGTCCACTTTGTATGCAGAACGTTCGTGCAGTGCATCGTAGGCATTCTGTACTCCTGCTGTATAATATTAACCTCTCCTCTTCCGTTGCCTCTGACACACTTTGTCGTGCCTGAGACCTGTACACCCTCAGAATCTGTCTTCCAAGTCTACAGACGAATATAGACGACGATGGTAGTAGTGTGTTATATAAATTGTCGCATGTGTGAGTCGGGTGGCACTTATACATAACTAGACGATCTCCAGGGATTCTTATTTGTCCGACCTGTAGGTCATCCAGTGAACTTCGTGTCTACACCAGAAGACCCTCTACTGGGAATTTAATACGAATTGCTACTATTACTACTAATACTAATAATACATCTTCAACTGTTGGTTCGATGTACAGATTTTGGTTTATTTTAGTTCAGCTAAGTGCTGAAGGCGTTATTTTTTGTTATAACTATGTACACTAATCGATTTAATGTATTTGAATAAATTAATGTAATACGTTGGATATATGCAAATTTATATATATATATATATATATATAAATATATCTGTGTGTGTGTGTATTTATACAGTCTGAACACAATTTTAAATCATATTACACGTTGTCGGTATATATATATATATATATATATATATATATATATATAACATAATATATATATATATATATATATATATATATAATGTTCTAATAAAAAATAAGTATTCTAAAAATTATTACATATATAAACAGTAGGCTAACAGTTTATTTTGTATAAAACTTTCTTATCGTATTTCAACTTCATATAAAGTGCTTCATAATAGATTAACTTATTGATTAACTAATTGATTAATTATTCTTTACTTGATATATAGTTAATATAAGTATGAAATCTTGCTACATATATTCTGCACATATAAATATATGATACTGAAATAGGTAAATGTTTAATAATATTTGTTCTTTAAGCCGCCATATTCAATATACACGCCATGTAAAACGTCATTGTTAATAACATGTTTTTTCATAACATGTTTTTCATTAGTCAGGTTGTATTTTGTATATAATTATTTTATTTTTTTATTATTTTAACAGCAATTATACACAGTTGTACGATTTTTTCATATGAAGATTTAAATAGTGAAATCATTGAAGATACAACATCAAAAAGTGAATTTATTTTGAGTGGAAATAAAATATCAACAGAAGATAATAATGTTTGAAGAGTATTTAAGAATGAATGTTTCATCTTTTATCTAAACTGAAACATTAAACATGTTTCTTTTTTTAATCTGAAAGTCAATCTTTAGTAGAATGTCTGAAAGTCAATCTTCAAGATCAAATTGATAAAAAACTTTTCTTTATTTAGTAAAAGTAATGAAATTTTAAAATTGATGTAAATACACCAAGATGGTTAAACGTTTGAGTGAACATTAAATAAAATTTTATATATAATTCCTTTTTGAATACAGTAGGTTTGAAATTTAGAATTGATAAAATGTATGTCTAATACTTTCTCTACTTATTTGATAATTAAATATTAGATGAAATTACGAAAGAAACCAATCTTAAGAACTATAAAACTTTACTTAATTTGTTAAAATATGACTAAAGATTAAAAAATATAATGTTAACGATTGTTTTAAGATTAATTTTCTACTTGAAATACTATATGTTAGTTTTAATTAGTAATTAAATTAAATTTAAGATTAAATATCTTTAAGCATTAGTTCGAACTGCTTGTAAACTATTGTCATTCTAGTCAGAAGAGATTTAATACGGTCACAAAAATATTCAAACAAATGACTCACAGTGTTCACGAAAAAATTTTTCTGCTCTATATTATTTTTTATACAAGTTAACTTATCTTGTATCATAATTGAATTCTCCTAATAATTTACTATAATGCCATTTTTTAAAATTTAATTTACACAAACATAAAAACTACTACTTAATTTGATTTGAAATCTATAAAAAGTTATTGATTTTTTAATCGTTTTCAAATTTAGTTTACAAATATTATTCTACAATTACTAACAACACGACAAACAAAAATTTATTTATGTGCAACATTAGAAAAATAGAAACATAAAAAACGATACTTTGCAATAGAAAGCCAGACCTTTTCAGACGGTATGTAATTGATTCTAAGAACAATCGCTTCGTTAACAATTTCACAAGCGTCTGTGAAACGTTGTTTTTCTACAACGAAACTACTTGTTTAACAACTGAAACGTACTCCTTTTCATTCGTTAACAACTGGCCGTCGATTCGAGTCCGGTGCGACAAAACAGTACAACCGAACAAATAAAAATGTTCCGTCGAACGACAATGTTGTTCATTTCATTTATCCGTTTTTATCGAGACTTGCTCGCTCTAATGCCCCAATCAAAACGATAACATCATATAATGGGATATTACATGAGTGCAATGGCGACAATTCTTTCATATATATATATATATATATATATATATATATATATATATATATACAAATACACACACACACACATATATATATATATATATACATTTGGCAACTATTAATAAAAGTTATCGTTGGCTCCAACGTTTCACGGTCATCACCAAAATGTAACTATTTCGTGTATTTCGAAAGCATCGAACTCGAAGCCTTCTTATACACCACATAAACGAAAAAGATTTATTTCCACTACATTGCAGTAATACGAATGGATTGTTTTCATGAATGCACTTAGCACATAGACATAAATATCTTTTATCTAATTTTGTAGTTATAAACTACATTTTTGTATTGTTATTATTATTATATTATAAATATTAAAATATTAAACATAGTGTTGGCTTATATAATTATTTTTTTCTCTAAATATATTTTAAAATCTTTTCGTACAATGTTTTTAATACTGATGCTATATAAATCAATATTGTATCATATTTTTATTTAGTAACTATCAAATTTCTTCATTGATGTGAAATTTATTGAATTAAAATTCAGCGTTGGTATAAAATGTATAAATTAAATTGAGACTTTTTTTCTGGAAAAGATAATTCCTTTATTCAATATATCAGAAATTTGAAAAGTTTACCAGTATATTATATTTTTAAATATTAACATTTTTATTCACTTATAATTTGAATAAATAAGAAAAGATCTCAATTTAAGTTCAAAGTATCGCGGACATTGAATATTCTGAAATAATATATATATCAAATATCATTTTCTTTATTAAAATTCAAATTGATAAAAATTTAAACCATCCAATAATGTAATAAAAATACTAGATTAAAATATGTTTAAAAAAATAATCATTATATCGAATCAATGTCAACAATGGAATTAGTTCAGTACTTGAAACTTTGGCACAAAAAGTATAATTTTGCATCATTTTCCACTAATTGATTTTTATTTTTATGATTGCAATTATTTTTATATATTTTCTCATTAAAATATTAATTTTATAAAAATAATTTATTAAAAATCTAATAAACATGTCTGATTCGATTATATATATATATCAGTAAATAAATACAAATTTCGTTTATAAAACACTAATAAACGCCTGATTAATTGGGTAAAATTCGTCTAGATCAATCAGTTAATTTTTATGGAATTAAAACGAAAATTGCAATTTCGTATTACATAAAAATGTTTCAAAATGTTAAAAACTATTGGTTTTTATTCTAAAACATAAATGATTATATGTAAACATCCATATATAATAAAAAGAAAGTTTTTGTTGGAAAAATGATTTATTGAGAGAAAATTTTGTGGTTTCGTTCATCATTAATTCAAGCCACGTGTACATTGTTGTTATTCTCTACAGAAAAGATTAATATTGCCTTGATAATATGAAAATAAATGACTCAAAGTATTTATATATTAGAAAGAAATATATTTTTACTTATATTATAAAAAAGTAACTTATTTCGCATATAATAAAAGTTTCCTAATATAAAATTCATAAAATTAAAATTCATTTTCTGGAAAATGAAAACAGGAAAATTATTAAATTGACCACATTTAAACTACATTTTTTCAATTACTAATATTCAAAAGATATTTTATTAATGTATTTAATTATTAAAAATGAATAAAAATGATTTTAAAATGAAAGAATTAATGAAAAAGTTTAAAACTATTAGTATCCTCGAAAGTCTGACAATTTTGATTTAACATTTACTTTTAGAGCAATCAATTCAATTGAAATGAAATGTTCTAAGGGTACAAAAGACAGTCTGACGTTAAAATACTTGATTTTCTTTCATTTTGTAATGTTTTCTATTTCTAATCACATGACCTGATTTCAAATCAAATCTCTTTTATTGTTCTCCTGTTACGAGGTCAGTCACATAAACAATCCTCTCAGTACGCAATAAATTTAGCACATCAACAATTATTCGATTTTATTGTTCCCATAAAGAATGAAATTAATTATACGAGCTACTCGTTTTCTGTCAAAGACTTAACAGTTTTCACCTTCACCTATATTTCCAAGTTATAAAAGTAAATAAATCGATACATCTCCAATAATGTTTATGAATCATATTTGTGTGTATATATATATAATGATAAGTAAAAAATATTAGAGAAAAAATCAGTTTGCTTAACTAAGAATTTGTTATTTTAATAAACATACATACTTGTATATACATATTTACACATTATTCTAATTTTTAATTCGGCTGCATATATCTTAAATATACTACCTGGTATTTAATTTAAACTTTTGTTCATATTTTTTAAAGGTAAAATATAAATTTATATATATATATATACATATATATACTATAAGAGACAAATAAAATCCACAAAAATTCTTTTATTCTTCAACTGCACTTTATTTATTTGTGATAATAGTTTCTGTTCAGTTAACGCTTATATTTTCTATTAATCTTTAAAAAATTTCTTCAGACATACTTAAAAAGTGTTATAATATATATAAGTTGTAAAGTAAAATATATTTCCTTTAATAAATAATTAAATTTTATAAATAAAATAATCATTTTATTTTTTTTTCTAGAAAAAAGAAAGATATTTTTATATGAAACGTAATTAATTGTACACGAAACGGTTTTGTTTTACAAACTGATTGAATTTATCTAAAAGTGTATTAAAATGAAAGAATAAATATTACTATAAATTATATATATATATATATATATATATATATATATATATATATATATACAGTAATTTAATTTTCAATACCAAGAATAATCAGAAATAATCTAAATAAGTATTAAAAAAATCTTAACAATATTTTTTCTGCATAAGGATTTATTAAGTAGTAAATTAAGTAAAAAAAATGAAATACAATTAAAGCTTTTATAATTAATTATAAGATACTTGAATTATAAACAGAATGATATTATATTGTTAACAGATAAAAAATACAAGAAGAACAATGTTTGATAATTTTTGTATTGTTTTTGAAACACTACAGTGAATATTATTTATTTTTTTGAACCCTCATTGCACCGTACGTTCCCTAACAGTACCCACATCAAAAGCATCGTTTAGTTTACGAACAGTTTCTGATGCTTTACCACCCGTTTTGAACTCATATTAAAAATTACTTTTATTTGTTTCATTTTCATCTTTAATTCAATATCCCAATTTGAAATAAAAGTAATAATGAATATGATACCAAAATGCAGATCGAAAAATTCACTTTAAAATGATATTGATGTGAAGACGATAAAATTATACTTATAGAAAAAAAATTAATTTAGAATTCAAGAAACAAAAACCGTAATTATTTTCCTACCAACCTAATATTTAATTATGAAAAAAACTAATTATTCTAATTTATAAATGTTCTTATCACTAACATCCTCATGCAATATTTTTTAGTGTGAGATTTGATTTTATATGATTTTTTCATTTCAGAATTATTTGAATAATAACTTTAATTAGACATAACATTCAGAAAATTCAATCATATTATTTAATTTACTATTAAACTCAAAACAAACAGAAAATATTTTTATAAATATCTATGATGCATGAAAATTGAAAGTAATTATTTTTTGATCAATTTCTTTATAGATTGTGGGATGCTAAGTGAATTCAGTACTAATGTGAATTTGTACATTTTGTTCCATAATTGAATTTTAACTATATTGATATTATGCAATATCCTAGATACAAAAGTTAAAAATTAGAAAACTAAATGGAAAATAAAACACATTTTTCTAAAAAAATAAAAACAAAAATACGTTTTAATAATGCTTCCATTTTTCAGAAAAATCTTTTACGATTAAAATATAAGAAACTATTTAAAACCAATGAATTTATGTAATAAAACTAAAATATCTTGTAACAAGTTTCTGTTTCTTTAGGTCAATTACTTCATTTAAATGTCCTAAAGACAAATAGGCAAGAATTTAATCAATGGTTGTAAGGCAAGGGTGACACTAATATAAAAGTTAAGAATAGAATTATTGAAAGGACATTGCACTACATTTTAGTTTCAATAAAAGTATACAATTCTGAGATTAATTTTAATCTTACATTCTGTAAACAAATTTTCCTTCTACGTTTAGTATGATACTAAATCAGATAATTTTTATATGGTTTTGGAATTGTTTCCAAATGAATCTCTTCCATTGAATTTATTAATTTCAACACGATATATTACTGTCATCATTATCAATATATATATATATATATATATATATATATATATATATTATAAAAAAAACGCTATTCTTCACAATGTTATATTATACATAACTCATTACCGTAAGAACGTTTATAAAGAATATATATTTTATTCTACAACCGAAAATGTTTCCTGTGTTACATTTATTTGAATATAAAGATAAAATGTAGATCAAGAATTTTTCAAATAATAACAAAATAACAAGGAATTGAAGAAATAAAAAAAAAACAGGTTCAAGTAAAAAATTCGCAAATAAAATAATTAATTTACATTAAATTATAAACTGAATTATTGATTAAAAACGTTTATATAAAAACGAAAAAAATCTGCTTCCAATTTTCAATAATTTAATATTTTGAGAAGCAGATTTTGTGTCCTTTTTTATTAAAATTCATTTGAATATATTTTACTTTCTTATTTATTAATTACATTTCTTTAAAAAGGAAAAAGTTCTAATTACAGTAATATATTTAAAGGAAAAGTTCTATAGATTTTGATCAACCCTCAGAAAGTAGATCGTTATATATATATATATATATATATATACATGTGAGTGTACAGGAACGTAATTCCTGTGACGTGTTTTCTAAGAGAACGACACTGAATGAAGGAACCTCATTCCACTGACGTTCTCGTTATCTTAAACGAGTGGAATATTAACGCGAACGCGAATATAATATTAATAAAATACGTAATAATAATCGCAAATGAAACGAAAACCAAATAACAATCTCGTTCGTTTGAACGTTTTGAACGCAAAAGAGGCGAGGAAAAAACCGACGGAATCTATATTTAGTATGCGTTCGTTCCTCATTATTTTCACTTGTACATCGAATTTATGACAGCCGTAAAATTAATAGCTATTTACGATACACAAAAAAGGAACATTCGTTAACAAGACAAAATGTATATTTTATTCATTAAATCGATCTTTATATATATATATATATATATATATATATATATATATATATATATATATATATATATATATATATATATATATATGTAGGTCATTTCATTTGTCATTCAATTTCATCAATCTGTATTATAACGTAAATATAATGAAGAGCCGACTCGCCCTCAGTTCATATTACTTAGCGATAAAGGCTTTATATCAAAAGAGAAATGCTTAATCACGCGGAAAAAGACGAATTCTTGATAATTTAATGGCGAGAGATCAATGAGAAGACTCTTGAAAAAATGATATCAAAATATACTGTTCAACAGTGTATTTCATCATTATATACATATACACAATCAAATATATATAGTGAGTGTGTGTGTGTGTAATTATAATTTAATTATATCTTTTGTAAAGAAATTGAATTTGTCATATTAAATGGAAATAAAATTAATAGATAGTATACTTTAAATTAAAAATAATTCTTTATCTCAGTTTATTTCATTAAACTATTATTTTTTGGTTATTAAAATATTATTTTAGATTAATATTTTTTGTAATTTAAGAACGATATGTCAGAAAGATTAGTTTCATTACTATATACTAATATGTCTACTTTAAAAATAATACGAAAGTTTAGTAATGTGAAATATAGTGTTGAATCTTTGTTGAAAATATCATTCAACAAAAACTTTCATATCTACATTTATAATTATGAATTTATGATCTAGTACAAAGTTTGAAAATAGAAGTGTAGCTCTTTAATTACATGAAAAACACTGATTGAAAATTAATATAAAAAAATATATAACCTGAATCTTATATTTAAAGTATTATGTTGGTGGAAAAATAATTGCTGTTTTTGTTTTCGGAATTCTAACCTTAATTTTTTATAATAAAAGTGTCATTTCATCGTATTCATGTTAATATCATTTTAAACTGAATTTTTCAGTATGCGTTTTGGTAACATCGATCTTGGTTTTATTATTAATTTTGTTTCAAATTGAGCTATTGAATTAAAGATGGAAAAAAGTAAATAAGAGCATTTTTTGTATTTCTGTTGCTTTATTGCCTAATTGAGAACAAAATATCTAATAAAATAACAGAAACTGCTCATAAACTAAACGATGCTTTTGATATGGGTACTGTTAAGGAATGTACGGTGAAATGGTGGTTCCAAAAATTTAGTATTGGAGACAAGAGCCTTGAAGATGAAGAAGGTCGCGAACGTCTTTCAGTTCATAACGACCAATTGAAGGCATTAGTTAAATCAGAATCACGCACAACAATTCGAAAGCTTGTATAAAGCGTTAATCATCCAACAGTTTTGGCCCAGTTAAAACAGCTAGCTAAGAAAAATATATATGAATTGAACGTCATAAATCGCAATTATTTTCCCATAAACCTATTATTTTCCGAGATTAAAATAATTTTCAATACTATAATCACACAAAAATTTTGAAAATAAATAATTTTTAAAATAATAAGTTTTGGTACTGTAACTAAATTAACTCTCAAAAATGAATTGTCTATAGTTGTGGAGGAGTAAAAGTTCTTTTTGAACATTTTTTGAAAATTTTAATGAAAAAAATATTTGATTTTCTAGAAAACTATTATTTTTAATATACTTTTATGAAAATGTAAACCTATTTATAAACGAAATAAACTAGTTTAATTTTATACATTACTTTGTAAAATATATTCAAGTTTAATAAATGATATCTTATGTTAAAAACACTTTTCTTACTAATTTTCATTGCAAGATAAATCATTTTATTTATCCGATGTTATTAAATTCCCGTGTAATTCATTTTAAAATATACTTTTGTATGTGATAAACAATTAAAAGTATACAAATCGTTATTTTTTTATTTTGCATGTATATGAAATATACTTATATTTCTTAATTCGAAAAGGATTTTTGACAAACTGTATATTTAAATGAATGCTAATTTCCTTAAAATAGAACCTGTAAGTAAGAAAGATGTATCATTCTCTGTTAAACTCTTTTTCTCGTTGACAATCACACTGTTTCCCATTGGTTCTTGTCTAACAGAAAGTTATATTTGTACCGTTCACGCTATCTTTATCCCACACGACATGTTGAATAAGAGTTGGAAACGAATGAAAATTTGTAAAAGAGAATAAGTGTGAGCGAGAGAATAAATAAATCACATGCGGTCGGTCGTCGAGTGTGCATAAAAAGCCAGATTGTTTCGTAGAAGTCGCGAACTGGCGACAATGACTCTCCTCCACAATTTCGTAGTTCCTTTCAACCGCCCACGGGACGACCACAGGAATGTCGCTGACTTTGACTGATGATAGAGTCAGCAACGGGCTCCGTCGGCTTAGTTAACCTTCAGCACTCCGGAAACCCGGAATAGAATGTATTGGGGCTAGATATATCTATCTAGATGTCTCACAACTACCTATTCCAATTCCACTATCCACAACATACGTTTTCTCTCACTTGAGAAACCTATGTGCTATGACAATAAAAGCTTAGAGATATTATCTGTATACTTACTTTATACGTAAGTTTTTAGTTCACGCAAGAAAATAATAATAGTTTTAAAATAAAAATCATTTAATGTTGCTTATAAAAAATATTTCTTGAAACATATATATATATAACAAACGATATAAGTAAACATATTACATAAGTCAAAGATGTCAAAGAAATTTAATTAAATTTGAAATAAAACTTTTCAGAGTGTAATAAATTAACACGTACATGTTTGTTATCTTTTGAACATAATAGACAGTAGCAAACAATCAAGTATTAGGTGTCCATCAGAAGATAAATTGAAAATTCCAATAAAGTTTATTTTCCGTCCTTAGTTTTCAAATGTTGTAAGTTTTCTATACATCAGTATTGGAAATAATTGGGTAGTTAAAATTAAATACATTTAATGAAAACACTTTCTTTTTCAATATAAATATTTTTTTTTATTTGCCTTTATCTTTATATTCTACTCTATATTTCGTTTAAAAATTTAGAGTTTACTTTTTATGCTTTTTAAAAACTTCATATCTTAAAAATAACTCATTTTCTCATACACCTGTCATTGTTATTTCTTTTTAAAAATACTGAATCACTATTGTTACAAAAAATTTTAAGATGAAACAATCTTAAATCATTTAAATGTACTTGTTAATCGTTGGATTTAAATAGAATTTGAAATATAAATATATTTTCCTTCGGAACATTAATACTTTTTTATAAAAATCTGTATAAATAAAAAAGTTTATAAAATAATCAATTTCATATAAAAATATAAATGTTATATAAAAATATAACATAGAACATTAATAATTTTTCCAGGATGGAAATCAAAATAAATTATCATTTGATTATACAAACAACCATAAATGAATGGTCTAATAATTGTCCATTATAATAACCGTTAATATCTCCTAGATAACATATGCTCTTTTATAATCGGGTATGAATCTCTATCAATATTCAATATTTGAAATACAGGATAAAAACCAAAAAAGAAATAATAAACAAAAATAAACGAAATAAATAAAACAGAAATCACCACCAGAATATAATTCAAAATATTTTAATTTGTTTTATTTTCTGGATTCCAAGAATATATATATATATATATACATATATATATATATATATATATATATATATATATATATATATATCATAGTATAAAATAAATATATTTAATTAAACACAATAATAATAAAAATTAATATATTTTAATTATTGCAATCACTCACATAAAAACCTAGGAAAAAATATTTTTTTAATAACTTTGTACGTTTCACAATCTTAATGAAAAGTGTACGTATATATATATATATATATATATATATATATACATACATAATGAATATAAGAAAAAAATGTGTAATATCACAAATAAATCAATTTTTACTGTTTTAAAATAAACTTAAACGACTGTATTGTGTATAAAAAAATAACATATATATATATATATATATATATATATACATATATACATATATAGAGGCAGATAAATAGATAGCTGTAGAGAGAAATATATATATATATATATATATACATATTATTTAAAAATTATTATAACTCATGTAGTTTTAATAAAAGTTATTTACATTCTGTTTCAAATGCCTGTCATCCATGTTTTTTACAGGACTCTAAAACATAATTATAATTAAAATGTAAAAACCAGTTACGCTCTGAAACTTTATCATATAGTGAATATTTAAGGACAATTAGAAAAATATGAGATTTGTTTACAGTATATTAGTGCTACTATATTCTCTTTGAATAGATATAACTATCATTAAATCTAATAGTAGATGTAAAAGTTGAAACAATTTTTTTAAACGAAAATAAAAAAAGCATTAATTAAATTAAAAATACATTAAAATTCGAATGTTTGTTTCCAATACATTTAGTTCACTCTTATCCATTTCTTCATTACTGTATACAATCGTATAAAACAACATATTTTATTTCCAAACTGACTACAAACTGTCTTTGTTTATTCAAAATGAACGAATTTATTGTCCGGCATGACAAGCGTATCTTCTGAATACACATATATACATGCTAACACACGTATCGACCAAAATACAGTTTAAATTCAGTACGGAAGAGAGCTTTTGATGTATTTTCAATACAACGAATGCGACGGCTTCGTCTCCCGGCGCGTTTGTATTTTCAAAAGCCACCGATGGACTGATAGATGCGCGACTGACCATCAAACGACGACATCAAAGTCGATCGCTTAGTTTTGATAGAAATGCAATCATCGAAATTATTTGTGATAGCAATCAAATAAACTATATATATATATATATATATATATATATATATATATATATATATATATATTTATTTATGTTCCACACTAAGGATTATACTAAGGTAAGGTATAAGGATATACTAAGGAAAATATTTTTGAAGAAATCATATTTTAAAGGGTTTTATAGAGAACTACTACTTGTATTAAATTCAGATGTCTGAGAGGAATGCTTTTTTCTTTCCTGACACCAAGCACCTTATGGAGTGAGGGTTCAATTCAAAATGCCCTTTTCTTGAGTGTATATACAACCACGACAGTTTTTAAGGGAATAACAGTTTTGTTACTAAAAGAATACTTTATTTATACACTCTATGCTGACTGTATTCACACACGATGGAGTCGGTCGTACGCTGATGACTCTTGCTTATACATTGACTGATATGTCTTACATTTTAAGCCTACATTCCTTAGCACGCTCTCAATGTGATGCTTTTAGTTTTCATATGTGCCATCAATCAGTCGACCGATCAGTAAGACATCCTTAATACTACTTTTACTTTAAAACATCATTTTCTATTAAATAATTAGTAAACAATGTATATTTACACTACGACTAAAACTCATTTGCATAAATTAATTTTTCAACTATGGAAGCACTAAATAAAAAATATTTTTTCTATACTTAGCTCTGAGGATACTGGTATCGTCAATTAAATGCTTATAAGTAACAATAAAAAAATTAATACTCAATTATTGAACATTTTTAATTAAAATTATTTTTTGATTTTTGAGATGAACGAAAAATGTATTTATGAAATAAATTTAAATAAATTAAAAATTGATGTTAACAGATTAAAGATTGATAGTTTAAAAATCAAAGACTTAAATGACATTCAGAAGATGAATAAAGGAAAATCAATTTTAATATAAAGTAAATCCTGCTTCAACAGTGATTGAAATTGAATTTCTTCGCAAATTGACTCTAAATATGCCAAAATTATCCAAACGGAAGAAAAGAAACTAACAATAAAGACATAAATTAACTTCAAACAAGATTTAAGATAAAAGATTTAGTGCTTGTTTTTTAAAAAAATGTATTTTATCGAAATACAAATAGGGCACTCAATATATCTTATATATATATATATATATATATATATATATATATTTATATATATGTATGTCTGTGTATAATATTGGCTTTTAATGAAACCATGCTATATCTGTCTCACTACTGTCTACATCAAACCATAATTTTATACATAATTAGATATTCAAGCAGCAAAATGTTATTTACAGATTTCGAAATCATAGACTGAAATGATATAGACATAACTATAGTGCATAATGTCATTATAGGATGCGAACGACAATATCTAATGTACTAGCCGAGTTGTAAAACCGGCGACAGAGCAACAGATAGAGAGATATGTACAGACAGATGCATAGACGTTACAATGATGTACTATTTGAGTCAAACGACCTGTCAAATTATATTCCGCCTGCATTTGCATTCGATGTACATGTACAAGAACAATCTGGTAGGATGCTTCGAGACAAGAAGAATTGACTTAGTTATCGATGCTGTTAAATTACATATTCCACGCTAGTGCTTCTTGAATACACAGTGTGTCAAATTTGTAATGAATACCATACTATAAAGATACAAAATAAATGATATATAAAATACATATAGATGTATTTGTATAATTTCATTAACACTTGTGATTGATTTCGTCTATGTTTTTAAATAATCCATTATTTTTTAATACTATTATATTATCCATATATTTATAAATATATTTTATTAATAATATTAATTTTATAAATAATATTATAATTTGCAGTTTATTTCATGTCAGAGAAATAGAAGTTAAATCGTCATTGAAATATGAAATAATTTTTAAAGCTAATAACAATTTAGAGAGTAAACACTGATTAAGAATATTAATAAATTCCATAAATTTTAATATTTTTACATATTTAGGTGTATTAATAATGCACGTGGATTGTTTGATAAGTATGGTAAAGAAGAATGTTAAATACGTGTTTTTTGGAAAAAAGAGGTTTTTATTTCTCAACATAGTCTCCATTAAGGGCTATCACTTGGTCCAGCGATTCTTCAAAATACTCATTGACAGTGGTGATGACATCCTCATTCAACGATAATTTCTTTCCATTGAGTTAAATTTTCAAGTTTGGGAAGAAAAAGAAGTCGCACGGGGCCAAGTACGAAGATAGGGTGAATGAGGAATTAATTCAAAGCCTAATTTATACAATTTTGTCATTGCAATGGTCAATTTGTAGGACGAAGCTTTATCTTGGTGAAACAGCACTTTTTTGTATACCAATCATGGCCATTTTAGATTCCTGTTATCGTTTTTCCCTTTGTTAAATAGTCGATTGAATTTTTTTCCATTTTTGCTGCAACTACTACAATGCTCGCTTCAAACATCTGTAGAACGTGAACCACGTGTCGCTTCTGAATGAAATTTTGCCTATACTAACTTGAAAAGAGGCATTTGATAGCCGTGACGTTACTAAAAGTGATAGAACTACATCATAGAAATGTACTAAACTTATCAAACGACCCTCGTATATATAGTAAAAAGGAATTGTGATTTTTAAATTTTGATATTTATTGAAAAATAAACAAATGTTTATTTCTTTTTAAAATAAACACATAATTCCAGTTTTAATATTTTAGAAACAATGAAATTACTACTGCATAAAAAAATTATCAATAAGTTGATATCAGAATATGTCACTTTATTTAGAAAATTATTAATCATTATTATCCGTATGTAGATGGTAATGTTACATTTATGTATCAACAAATTTTTAATGTAAGAAGTATTTTAATCGATGATTTATTCTATGAATAAACAAAATATTATATATATATATACATACATACATATACATATACATATATATATATATATATATATATATATATATATATATATATGTATATATATATATCTTTGTATGTTAGCATGTGTATGAAGTAGAATGAAATTTATTTGGATGTACTTTTCTTTCATATATAGATAAAAATGGCCATAAAAAGTTAAATGATAGTATTTAAAAAAAACGGACAAAATAAATTTGGAAATCCACAACGTATTTTCTTTTAATCTTGATGTCGAAATAGAGATTCGGAAGTACAATGAACGTCTGAACACTTTGAATCCTTCGGGCAACCCTTTTATTCAAAAAATCACCACTGTGGAAAACTGTGTTGCTGAGTTTCTTAATAAAAAAACATATACAATTCCACAAAAACGAAGAATAGGCGAGACATGCCCGAAGCCAATATGTTCCCAATAAATGGGTGTCTATCATAGAAAACTCTTCTATTCTGATAGAAGTTCCTGCTGTTGTTTTGACCGACAGGACAGTATTTTGAAATATTTTTAGTAAATGTATGCTTAAAAAGTAGATTAAAGTTTACGTTTTCTTGAAAGAAATTAATGTTTTGAATTAATCCTAAATTTTCACAGAAAACATTTTTGTGGAAAATGTCAATATTTATTTTAAAATAAGTATAAACATTCCATATTTCTTTTTACATATACTTAAAAATATATGGAAAATAAATCAGATTACCCAATTTAAAAATATTTTTTCTGAAAATTTAAACATTTGATGAACTAATATTTAAATGTAAAATTTTTTATCCTTTTTCGCATTTAACTTTGTTTATCATTAGACATTTATAATAAAATTATTCCATATTTTTAAAAAGTTTCAAACATTTAAATTAATTTTTATTAAATTTTCATATAGTCTTTTTAAAAGTACTATATTTATCCGCTGCGATTAGTTTGAACATTTCAGTCGTCTTTAAATACATCAGCTGCAATTGGATTCATTCATGTCACATTGATAAGGCTAATTTTAAATATAATCAAATAACCAAGAATTGAAGTTATTAATCATCAGAATTCTATATGGAGACAACAAAAAATTAGTAGGCTATAGCAGACATCAAGAATGTCACCTACAAGAAATACAATTTGCAAAAACCTTGTATAATATTTTATTTACTCAATAAGATAATGCTTTTATTTTTAGAATATAATATAAAAAAGCATGAATTAAGAAATAAGATCATGAAATATATATATATATATATATATATATATGTGTGTATATATATATATATATATATATTAGGCCCATAGGCAGACCGTCATATTAGAGGAGGCAAACACAATTTTTGAGCGGAGAACATTTTTTTATGTCAAAATTGTTTAATATCATATACAAAATCAAATCTATATGAAAAAAAACATCTATTTTGGAAAATTTTATTATTAAAAAAGAAGTTACAAAATTCATATTATATAATTAGTCAAGTTATTAAAACGCAATAACATATTAAAACAAATTACAAGTTTTTAAAATAACAAAAAAGTTCTTGATTTAACGCATTAATTCAAAATAATTGTAATTTCTGTGTTATCGGTGGCAACGCGTTACTAGAAACGATTTTTTTCGTGCATAGATATGTTGTTAATCATCAAAGTAAATCCATTAGGAAGATTCTCCCAATGATTCTACATGCTTTTCAAATCTCCCAAAATTGCAGATTCTGTTAGGGGAAGGATTGAGCAATGCTCACTGCCCTCTGACCACGGGCCTCATATGTATATATATATACATATAGAGAAATTAATTTTTCTGTGTAAGTAGTTGGGACGAAGACAAAGACGAGTAAAACATATCCTATAGTATCACTTCGTAAGGTAAAAACCGTGACTGCTTTGGGGTGGGAGTATTATTGTTATACTGGACAAAGAAAACTAGGTTTTTTGAATTTTTTCTAGCAAATTAAATCAGGTTATTAACAAAATGATATCAAAAAAAAAAATTGTAGTCAGATAATGGTATTGAGGATGTAAAATCCCCAGGAACTGCCAAAACAAGAATAGTTTTATATAGAATGAACATAAGAACAGCTACACATTTTAAACTAACCTAAAAAATAGGGAAAAAAATAAATAGAAAGATATACATAGATATAAAGGAAGAGAAATTATATAATATTATCTAAAACAAAACTGTAAAAAAAATTCTTTTGAAAGAAGAATATAATTATAAACAGAGTTTGACCATAAATTTTTGGAGTGGTTTAAAAAATAAATACTATTTTTCTTAAATAATTATTGTTTATTATATCGAAATAAATTAAATTTCAATTCAATATACACTGTATGGTCATAAAAAGGTTTGAAACTTTGAAAAAATCACTCAAGGAATATGTTCTGGGAAGACATTAATATTTTTTGAATTTTTCCGATTGCATGAAAACGAATTAGTTTAATTTAGTTTCAGAAACAAAAAATAATAAAAATGTGACAACAAATTGAGCAAGAGAAATAATTAAGAATTACAATTTTATATGTTAAATAATCTGTGAATTGTAATCAATACTTTGAGCAAAGTATTCAGATCTAATAATTAAACATTTAAAAATAATAATTAATATATTTCTTATAGTAATATTTATCTTCTCCTGGATAATTAAATCAGTTTTAAATAATTTTATACAGAATGTGGAGTTAAAAGAAACGAATGAAACTTTTTTAGATTAAAAAAGAAAATATAAAATTTCAGAATTAAAATGTATTGAATTTTTAAGAATGAAACGAAGGATATTAAATTATCATTTTATGTAAAAAAGTATCTTATAATTCGATGGAAATGTCGATATCTTGAGATCAAAGCATTGGTATTATAATGAAGTATGAACGTAGAATTATTTACTTTCTGATGATATTGGATATTTTCAATATATCAAAAGCACATAAACAATCTGTCATCTTCGATACGATTTTATCTCAAAACACTGGAATTAACGCCTATGTAATTCATTTTACATGCTGATAAAACAATCGGACGTCTCTTGGATGAAATGTTTATGGAGTAGTGTTCGTTTCCAATTCTGTTTATTTACGTTCTCGTAGTTATATGTTTGTGCGCTTTTTTTATTATTAGTGTCGGAAAGAAAAGTGACAAAAAATCGAACTACAAGTACTCGGATAGCGTAATCCGGCACTGCGATCAGCACACCCACCGGCGCACGCCCGCACATCACACGTCCCACGCTGGGGCCTTCTATACAAATCTATCGGATTTTAAGGTTTATGGTCATAGCTCGGGTGAAAACGCCGAAAGCTATAGCCGCTCTGGATACTGAGAATAGAAAGATATTCTCGAGTTCATTCGACCAGACACAAGTTACGATCGAGTCACGTTCAAACGTACACCATATGGGACGTGCACCGTGTACGATGGATGCGGGTTCGATGCGACGTCAAGACGCGGACGTTTGTATATGCGTTCGGTGCATAGAGCTCGCGCGACGACGCTGTGTTTGTTTATCAATGCAGAATGGTAGATTTGATACTATCGTGTAAAATTTGCGTCATGTTTGAGAGACGTATTATGTGTGTACACTGCTCGCTGAAAGGGCCTTTCGCGTAGATTTTAAAGGATCATATTTTCCCGCAAAATATCTTTCGATACGATGTTTTGTACACAAACGTTCCTGGTTGCCTCTGTGTGTATGTGACCGAGTACGCTTTTTCTATACATTCAGCTGTGAGATTTTCTATGAGCTTCAATATATTCATACTCTCACACGCACATAATATATATATATATATATATATATATATATATATATATATATATATATATATGTACATGTTTCTATATGCATGTGTATATGCTACTGGTTGTTTTACATATCACTGACTTTAACGGATCAAATACATGTTGTATCAAGTTCATCTATCAGTACATTATATACAAGTTTCAACGTGAATGATTACTTATTTAAAGTTATTTCAAGTGAAACTAGTTGAGCTTCAAGCGAAACCGTTTGTGAAATGGGATATATTTAAATACACTTCTGATAAGAATGCGTGTATATCAATTATACTTGATGATTGACTGCACTTAATCCTTTTATTTAATTAATATTTGTTTATATACACGTAAAGTTTGATAGAAAATGAGTTTATCTTTAATACTGTGTGGAAATAAAATCTATATTATATATTTATTTCTTCTCGAAAATCTGTCTAATGAATTAGCACATTGATACGTTGAATTATAAAGAAAATATTTTCCCCTGTTTTTCTTTTATTTGATTATGAATTGAATAAATCTTACCTTCTAATACAAACTTCTTTGTATTCTGTTTTTTTTTCGTAATTTTATATTAACTTGTTTAATATTAATACATATATATATATATATATATATATATATATATATATATATATATATATGATAAGTGCATAGAAATATATATTGCAATTTTATTTTTTGCCGCTTTTCTGACTTTTTTCTAAAACAAATAATATTTTTTAATTGATTCACAATTACTTTCGTAACTTAATATTTCAGAATTCATATTTTCATTTCCATTTGAAAATCATTTTCGCAGTACATATTTACCATTTTAAAGGATTTATTTCCAATAAATATTTTTTTATTTTTTATTTAGATTCTTACAAATGTTAAGTTGGTAGGAAAATAATTTCGGTTGTTGTTTTATGAATTCTATCCTTAATTTTTAAATGAAAGTGTCATTTTATTATATTCATATTAATATCATTTTAAAGTACATTTTTCAGTATGTATTTTGGTAATGTCTACTTTGGGTTTATTATTAATTTTGCTTTAAATTGAGCTATTGAATTAAAGATGGAAAAGAAGCGAATAAGAGTAATTTTTTGTATGAATTCAAAAAGGGTAGTAAGGCAGCAGAAACTGTTAATAAACTAAACGATACTTTTGGTGTTGTTACTGTTAAGGAACTTATGGGTCAATATGGGCGAGAAAAATTTCGTGTTGGGGACGAGAGCTTTGAAGATGAAGAAGGTCATTGGTATACTTCTTCAGTTCATAACAATCAACTGAATGAATTAGTTGAATCAGAACCACGCACAACAATTCGAAAATTTGCACAAAAGTTAAGCGTTAGTCATCCAACAGATCTGAATCACTTAATATAGCTACGAAAATCAAAAAGCTATAAATGTATATGAATTTAAAGGTAATAAATCGCTATTATTTTCCTACCAACCTAATATTTTAATAATGACTGTAATATTTTATTTGCTATTTAAATTTTTATAAGTATATAAAATTATATTTTCCAATTTTATTATCAACTGAAAAGGTTTTTATTTATATTAATATTTATTTTTAACATTGGTTTTAGGTATCGTACTAAATCGAAAAAGACCATTTAGTTGATAAAAATAGAAATAAATTTTGCATGTTTAGTAGTCTATGATGGCGACTCTATCTAAACGCGCATAAGCTGTTACCAAAAACTATCAGTTATCATTTAATGAACATTTTAATCAGAAAGGTTTTTGTGGTTTCCAAATTGAAAGAAAAATTAATTCGTGAAGTTAGAACAGATTTTTTAATGATTATAAGACAAAAATTTATTCATTTATAAGGGTATATATATATATATATATATATATATATATAGTAGATTAACGACCAAAGAAGAAAGCGAAGAAGAATATCAAAAAATATATACACATTGTACATTTACAGCATTATTTTTAGTGCAGCTATGATCGGTCCAAAGTGATTACATTCATTGATTTTTCATCATTTTTTTCTTTTTGATTTGTTATTTTTTCTTGTTGCTTTTTTCAGTAATTCATTATAAATGTGATTTAGCATGCATAAAAACTAAAACTAAACAAAAAAAGAAGAATTTTCAACATGTCCACTTAAAAAATACCTCATTACAGAAATAAAGATAAATTTGACAAATAGAAACTTATTGAAAAGTAAATGCCTCTAAATAATATAAAAATTTATGATATTATTTTACTGTACTAATTTTATATTTAATGCGTATATACAGAGACAACAATCATTGAACACTCGATGAACAAATATTTACTATAAAATAACTCATTGAAAAGATTCCAAAAGCAACAAGTGTGGTTCTACACAGACTTAAAAGAGGATTACCTGAAAAGTTTTAACCACAATCTTATAATTGTTAATAGTTTGATATATTGAGATTAAACGTGAAAACAGAAAAAAACGTTCAGTAATTAATAATAACTCATGGTTATTTATTAGAGTTATACATAATGAAAATTATTTATGACCCTGCTTATGTGCATCTGTCTAGTCCTAGGGGCTGAAATGTTGATAGAGATATTTAAAAATAGTATATTAGTTACGCTTAAATCAAACCTGCAAAAATAACTGTTACTATTATTGAAAAAATCTTCATTTTTTTTTTAAAAAAAGCAAGCCGTTTGATACACGTTTTAGGCTAACAAAATAGTAGGGTTTACTAGGTATCGTGGATATTGATCCTAGAAATGAAAGTCAAACAGTTTGAAATTAATTGGAAAAAAATCAGTTGCATTAGAGTGAAAGCAGAGATTTTCTACCGTCTATATTAATGGAAGATTAAATCATGCTTATTATCTTATCTCTGAAGAAAAACGGCATTTAATGAAATAGCAATTAATTAATGTAACAGCTATTAAAATAAATACACTACTGGACAGTTTACATTCTAAGCGTTCTTTCTTTTTTGTTTTATTAAAATATATTGTAAATGGTCTGTGAAATATTAAAAATAAAAAAAAAATAAGTTTTTCGATTTGAAAGAGCATGCTAATTCTTATACCCCTAAAGCCTAACATTCCATATATGACACATTCAAAAAAACACACTTCCAGTCAACTTTTTTAAATTCAGCTTGAAGTACTAGTAACCGTAGGTATTCAGTAAATAACATCGGTCTTCCTTTAAACAATATGGAGACCAAACTTCTCTTAATTTTTTAAATTCAACAGGTAGTACAACAAGGTACCGTCTCCGCTAAGAATCACTACTATAATATTTAAAAAAGCTCTGCTTTCAATATACTTTTCAAATGTGAAATATTTTTTTATCTAGTTAAAATAGATTAGACAAGTTTCATATTAAGGTACTGTATATTTTTTTTTACAAAAGTCAATTAGTACATTTCCAAATTATGCACACTAAAATCTAAATCTATATCCCATAAATTCGAAATATGTGAGATATCTGTTTCAAACTAACCTGAAATACCTATGGAATCTTCATACTATCACTATCAATGTTATTTCGAATCACTCCATATAGACGTTGCT
This sequence comes from Acanthacorydalis orientalis, assembly GCA_034766995.1. Lineage (NCBI taxonomy): Eukaryota > Metazoa > Arthropoda > Insecta > Megaloptera > Corydalidae > Acanthacorydalis > Acanthacorydalis orientalis. Next base: position 11,168,896 of record CM068321.1, on the reverse strand, counting down.
ATACATGCAGATATTAGCTATATATATATATGTGTGTGTATGTGTGTGTAACCGGAAACTGTATATCTATAAACATGTAAGTGCCTATATATATAGCTGTCTATCTTTATGTAAATGATACTGTTTGCACATGAAATATATTCTTCAATATAAATACAGTAGTTTGAATCGAATAGTAACTTAAAAGTCAGCAAGTCAATTTCTGCTGAAAATTGTTTATCGAATGTGTATTTAAAGATCAATTTTAGTCAAATATTTTCCATTACATAAACACAACGAATCATTTTTTATTTAGTGGAATAAAACGAATTTATATATATATATATATATATATATATATATATATATATATATATATATATATATATATATATATATATATATATGTATACATATATATATATATATATATCTTATTTACAATTTTTTTGAAGATTATTTTGCTAAATAAAATAAAAATTGTTTCATTTAAAAATTATTTTAATTATATCGATTCCAAAAATTATTTAACGAAAATTAGTTTAACATTAATATTGGAATGCATTTAAAACAATTTTAGTATTTATAATTGTTTCATTTTAATGAATCGGATGTCTCAATATTTCAAATTTTATTAATATATACCTGAACTAAACAGTTTCAAACTGATTGTAATTGTAACATAGAGAACATACACTGTAGTTGTATTTCATCAAAGTCGTTTTCTATACCGACAAAGGATTTTGAACATATGTATGTTTATTGTATCTCAAATCTACTCGGAACTATGTCATGTTATAAATGTTGTACATTAGTGCATGTAAAACTTGTTTCAAATCTGTTGTTCGTGAAATCATTGTGAGATACAAAAGCGATTTCAATGCATTGGTTTGAAATTACTTTATATTTGAAATATATTTATTATTATTATATTTTGAAGATATTTTTTATGTATTCTACTGTTATTTATTCAAGATATTCTATTATTTTTAATATGAAATGTTTCTTTTTAATATTATTTAATTAGGTTTTTAATCAGTAGTACATTTTTTACAATTGAAAAATTAAATTCATATAGTAGAAACGTTTTTCATAAGTCTACAGTCCATTTTATAAAAATTAAATTCTTAATAATTAATCTAACAAATAAGATATATAAAAATAAAATGAAAAATTTGAATAATAAAAAAATGGGTTATACACTTTTAATTTTTTAAAAAATAAACAGCATGGTTTTTAAAGACATGGTTTGTAAAATAGATTTGTGGTCTGAAAAATTTCAATAAATAAAGGAAAAATATGTAGAGATATTTCCGAATCAAAATTATTAAACGCAGTTTGAAGCTTAACATCTTGAAATTGGATATGTAATAATAAAACTAATTTTTTTGTAAGTAATCAAATACCAAGAGAAAAAAAAACAAATTAATAATACATTGTACATGTAATACATGCTGTACAATATTTTAAGCCACCAACTGCTATATTTTTTAAACTGATAATTATTTGTTTTTATTCCTGCATTTATGTTGATAAATTCTTTTTTAAATTTTTTTAATGTTATTTTCTACTTTTAATCTTTGTTAAAATACGTACTTGTTATTGTATATAAGTAAGTGAACCGTATCTAAAACGAAATAGAAACTGTAATGAAATCATAAAACCGTACAATTTGTCACGGAATATGCATTAAGGGTACCTTTCAATCCCACTTTGTATTTAATCATCGCAAAATAAAATGTTCACACACAACAAAACAAACCGTAATTTGCTAACCAAACATTTTGACTCACTCATACATGCAAGAAAAGCATACATGTATTCATACTGAGAGATTTAATTTAATAAACGTGTTGTTCATGGTTCCGCGCTACATTTCAAGAAATGGATCGCTTATTTGTCTGTTCCTGTAGTGACTCCTCACCACCCATGAAATAACCACTATTTAAATTATAAATAGAACGTTCATTTCTGTGTCCATGTCCGTACAAATATGTTTAATCCATAACATACTCGTTACGTTTAGTTTATGTTTAGTCGACGTGCAAAGCAAAGGTATTTAATACTTGTAAAATAAATACCGCAAACATAGAAGGCGAATGCTGTTGCAATCTCAGTCTAGCGTTAATAATCATTGCCGCTGTGAGTTTCGTATCAGCCAACGAAGCAGTCAGCCATTCAGCCAACTAACCAACTAGTAGACCCCAACAGACCGATCAACTGACTGCGCTTCGCTATTTAGTACAAGTACTACGCTTGTTTCGTTAAAGCACGCATTTGAAATATGTTGATTTGATTATCATTTGATACGAAGAGCCAACGTACTGCAGTTTCCAATTACGCGTTTCGTATGACGGAGTGGAATTTTATCGTTTGTAAAATAAAACTTTTGTGGATAGCGCATTCGATAGGAAACGATACGAAAGTAGTGGATATACACTTTCTTCACGATTAAATTGTACGCAGTTTCTTTTAAGAGATTAAGATCATGAAGTTATAAAATATTTTTTTCTTTAATTGTTGTTTTCATATAATTATTTTTAATTATAGAATATTTCTTGCAAATTATAACTAGAAATAAATTAATTAAAGTAAATTTTAGGACATAGATTCAAAAAAGTCAAATCCAAACAACAATATAAATGTGTTGAATATTTGTACGATATCATATCCTCAATAGAGATACAGCAGTCCATTACACGAGTATTTAAATATTTCACATTTATATACTCGTGAGAGAAAAAACAGTCTCCATTATTGTAATTTTTGTCATCTGATACCTTTGCTAGCTTGTAAGTCGGAGTAACCAGATCGATTCTGAGACTTCTTCCCTTCCCAATAACTATTGAAATAATTGTTCATAGCCCTTTGACGGAAAAGTTTCTCGCCATGCAGCTAGCTGTGCTTCAGAATATTTACAAAACGGGCTCTTAGTGATTTATTAGATTAGTTTGAAAATAATTGCGGTTTTTTTTCTGAATTGTAACTTTAATTTTTTTCAATGAAAGTGTCATTTCATCGTATTCATATTAATATCAATTTAAAATACTTTTTTCGATCTGTATTTTGATGACATTGACTTTCGCTTTATTTTTAATTTTACTTTAAGTTAGGCTATTGAATTAAAGATAAAAAAATAGCAAATAAGAGCAATTTTTGTATGAGTTAGAAAACGGGTAGTAAAACAGTAGAAACTGCTTGTAAATAATGCTTTTGGTGTGGGTACTGTTAAAAAACGTACAGTGCAATGGTAGTACCAACAATTTCCTGCTGAGGACGAGAGCCTTAAAGATGAAGAAGGTCGCGGACGTCCTTTTTCAGTTCATAACGACCAACTGAAGGCATTAGTTGAATCATAATCACGCATAATTCGATAGCTTGCACAAATGTTAGTAAAAATCAATTTTCTAAGACAAAAATATAGTCTTATGGTTCAAAAAATCTTTGTAACTAACGGAAAAATACATAGATGTAATCGAATGAAAATATTTAAACAGTTAAAATGAAAAAATCATTGAATTAAACATGAAATTATAAAACTTACTGTATTTAAATGTACGGAAATGAAAAAGAGATTGATTTCATACAGAAGTTCGTAACACAAACTATAAAAACAAAAATCATCATTAAAATACATGTTGTATAATAAACCCAGGTGAAAAGGAAAGAAATATAATAATTTCTTGACAGTAATACTAAAAACTAGTTTATTTCAATTATCATATCATAAATTGTATAATTTGTTGTTGAACATTTCAAAGCAGATTTAAGTTAACAAAATATAAAAAGTGAATCTTAGATGATTCTAACTGATTTTTTATTTTTATCATTCTTCTGTTTTTGTGCAAATATGTTTTTTCTATTATTCTAAAATCGTTCAATTTATTGGATTTATTCCCTCCTAATTTTTTTTTTCACCGAAATTCAGATTGTCGATTACATAAATAAAACAATATCATGGAAAGGTTGACTGTAATTGAAAAGATTACCTATTACCATACATATATATATATATATATATATTTCTTTCATCAAATCCTTTCAAAAAAAAATTTGAACAAATATTATAAAAACCTAGAACAATTAAAAATACAATGTTATATATCCTGTTTATACATATGTTATTGTGTACTTAAAGTAAATACTACTTATTACTGGGTTGTCTATAAATAATTTTTAATAATCAAATTGAAGTATATACTATAACTTAACAAATATATTATTCGCTAAAATAAAAACAATTTGAATCAATATACATTTTCCAACAAGTGTAATTATCGTTATGTGGTGAGGATCAGTACAATTAAGACTGCTTGACATTAATGGTAACCACTGTTTGTGTCTGTGGTTTTTTGGCTAGAAATCCTACTTTACTATCCACAGTGAAAATACTTCTCAACAGTATTATAATCTCTTACAATGTTTCTGCAACACACACACACAGAGTGAGCTTTTAATATTGCATTCATTTTTTCTTCACACAATTCAAGTATTTTTCAATTTATTTTTTCAAGCTCGTCTCCTAACCAACGTTCTCTACTGTAGCCGTTGTTTGATATATAAGTACATACACTATACACATACATACACACTCACACACCTATATATATATATATATATATATATATATATATATATATATGTAACAGTCTATCGAGAATCACGACAGCGTACGGCGCGTCTGTGATTAATGTAAAAATAATTAAAAACAGTGGCGGCGAATGCATTTGACCTGCCGATTTTAATAAAACCGTTGAATTTCCATAGAAATAGAATATTTCTGTGCGATGTCGTCGAGTCAATCCGTTTAAATATATGTATAGAGTCTCGACTCTTCAACGATGATTATATTTAAATTAAGGCAAATTGTTTTAATTAAATACGCTCATGGG
>CM068321.1:11064025-11161525 GCA_034766995.1 Acanthacorydalis orientalis | reverse complement strand
GGTTGACGTCCACGACGTCGTCGAATCGGTCGTGCGTCTTGCCATAAGTGAATGCTGCGGCAGTGATCTTTTTTTTCCGGACCAAGTGAAAATGCCGCCGGTGGGATTCCCCGTGCCGTAAATACTACGTCCCGTGGGATACGAATGCGTTACGTCGCCACCCAACGGTGATAGATTGATAATAGCATTGTCGTTCTCTGAATGCACGTTACGATACACTTTGCAGTAAACTATCATTCTATCCTTTTCAATGTCGACGTTGGCTCGCGTGTCTGATACGGTTCAATTTACTGGAGATGTTTACTGCATGTGATATCTATAAATTATAGAAGGACGTTTACAACAGCATTAACGCTATGCAAATGAGATCATTGTATTTGCAACAAATTTGCTACAGGTCTCTGGAATTGAATAGCAAATATATACATTACTCCAGGTTTAAAACATTTGCACTAATAGTATTATTTATAAACAAAGCTCTTTTTCCAAAATTAATTTCATTATATTCTATAGAAATTCAAATAGATTTTTGTAGTTGAAAAATAGTTTGTTAGTTCTACTGGCAGAAAAATACTTGAAAATAATAAATAAACCATTATTAAACATACTTTTACAAGACTTAAAAATCATATAGTGCTATGTTCTACCACACACAAAATTTAAAATTTTAATTTATTTGTTAATTTTTTTCTATTCTACATTAGACTAAAGCTATATATATGTATGTTTGTGTGTTATGTGTGTATATAGCCATTTTAATTATTTTATACGCATTAAAAAATCAAAATAAATAAAATAGAAGTTTAATAGTACATACAACATTTTTAAACAAATTTGATAAAATTGCAATGATTCACGTATATTAAATGAAAAAAAGGTAAGAGGAGAGACGACATTTTTTCACACTTATTTAATGAAACCCCATAAGTGTTGTTCAAATTAATCAATTAAGTTAATAACTTAACAACTACAGGATGCAGATTTACAACCAGAAAAAAAATATAACTAGGTCAAAGTAGTGAAGAAATCGTTATGAAGTACTAAACCTATCCGGAATCTATATCCATCTATCTATCTATCTATCTATCTATCTATATATATATATATATATATATATATATATATATATATATATATATATATATATATATATGGATATATGTATGGATTTATGGTATGAAGAAAGTACAGAAAATATAAAACTTATCGAAGTAATATTGAAAGTTTAAATTTAAAACTTTGAAATACGAAAACAGAATAATAAACACTTTAATGCACAATAAAACAAATTATAATATGAAATAATATTTAAAAAACTATGTTTTGGATTCAATTTACACCTAACTCTATTGTTTAATTTCAACAATTTCAATCATCAGTAGACACTTCCACACTAATGTGTATGTGTAAATAATTCTTAGGATGAGTAAGTTTATATTACATAGTCGTTTGCTAATTGTGGAAGCAATGCAGAAATGTCCGAACCTGTCACAAATGTCAGAATAATTAATAATTAGTGAGAGTTTATACCGTTTTCAACGTGAACCAGTCGACATAATCTTAGCACCCGAATCAAGTTAGACACACGAAATTTAACATCAGACTGATGGCTGCTCGTATCACGTCGCTTCAAGTGTTTGAATATAAATATCTACGAACAAGGATTTAATCAAGTCCAACAAAATGAACTATTTAATAATATTTCAAGTTTCAGGCTATTCTAAAGTAAGAAACCAACTTAATGAATTATACTTAATGTATAAGATAATAATAAATAAATGAAATAAGAATATATAATTAAACAGTTTAACTATTCAAATAAATTTGAACCTAATACTAAATAATTATTTTGAACAAATGAATTAACTGTAATAAACAAAAGTATTAAATTAATTATATTTTGAAATATTCAAATATATATAATGTAGAACAAGAAAATGTTGCTGTTTTAATAAAAACTTTTAAAACAAAATTTGATAAATTATGTCCTTTTTAATAATAATATCGATAAATATTTATTTTATTACTATACCAAGAGGCTTTCCTTCCTCCAATCGCTACCCTCTTCAACTCTCAAGAATATCCTCTCCCTCCTGCTTTACTTGCTGTAGTTAAGTGTTAATAATTTTTGAATTAAAAATGAAAAAAGAAACAAAGATATTGTGTAAAGAAATTTATTTTTCGATTTCAAATAAAACGAGAAAATAATGAAACTGAACAGAAAATTTATTGTAAATTATTATAAACTTATTTTAAATTTCTGTGTACACGATATTCGTAATTGATGTGTTTTTCTGTACACTGAATCTTAATACCCTATTTAAAAATACATCTGGAGAGATTAACATGCAACTGGTCGTGCCCGAATACTGTTTCATTGGAATCGACGAACATGACGATTCGTAAAACATTGGAAATGATCGGGAATGGAAATGATTAACGTGCTACTTGCTGGGTGTAGCGGGAGGAGCGACGTTTCGAGGTGGTGCTCTACTCGAAAAAAAATATTTATACATTGTAAACTCAGTTACCAACATAATTGACTTTATGTATGTAGTAACCAATAGAAATTTTATCTGAAGTAAAAATTAAATAAATGTGTATACGCAGAAGTAGAATTATCTGAAATATAAATTATTTATTTTACAAAATTTGCTGATCTGGTTGATATTTGACTCATTTTTCATAGTAGTACATTTCATTTAATTTACAATAGGAGGCACTATAAAATCACTTCTTAAAACTGCTTGATGATTTCGTTACATCTTTTTAACTCTTCAAGATATCTTAATAAACTGTATTGTTTGTTTATTGAATTTATACTTATACATTCTTTAAAATACCCGTAGTATATCTAAAGTACATATTATAATAAACCAGAAATATATTCATACATATATATATATATACCAATTCAATATACTTCAAATAGTTGAGAGGTTCCCAATATTAAAGTTTTGTAAATAGTAAATTAGTGCAACAGTAACATGAAAAATGACCAGAAAAAAGTGCACATTTTTGAAGGCATTTAGATATAAATATTTGTGAGATATAAAGATTGATTTTACAAAAAATAGATTTTTCTGTGTCTCAATGCTCATTTATCACTGCAATCTAAATACACCTAAGCAAATATCAAAAGTGATCAATGAACATTTATATTAAAAAATGCATTTTATAAAGTAAAAAAGAAATTATCTGTAATTACTCTTGACACAAAATTTTAGTAATACAAATATAAGCATCCTGTTTATTCCTAAATCTAGCAGCATTTTAAAAATGATATCCCAACGTTATCTTGTATAGATTACTACGATTCGAATTTCTTTTTTTGTCCCATTCAATGTTTGTAATCAGAAATTTATTAAAAATGTTAAACGTTTATATTTTGCTAATATAATAAACACTTGATAGCTGTTAATATTATATAACATATTTTGTTTATTTTGCAATTATATGCTCGTCATTATAACGAGACTTATAGTAACAATGTGTGTATATATATATTATATATATATAAATAAATTTCATAAAAAATTTCATTTCAACAAGATTATTCTTTAAAAAAATTCTAGGAAATAAATTTTCATTTACTGTTTACTCATCAACCGCACCATTTACATGTTATTTCTTTTCCGATTACACAAAAAACTGATATTTCCGTAGGAATTATAATCACGAAAACATCCTCGATTTTTAGATGAATTCGCGTTTCATTCCGACGAGTTCGGAACGGTTACATCGTTGCTTGTTTTCTACAGCACAACGTGAATTTTTCACATCATTACGTAACCGATGACTGGGCTTTAATAAAATCACGACCGCTCTCGCATCTACATGAAATACGTACGTTCACGTATGTATACACACTTGCAAAGATGTATAACACACATATAAAACATACTCACGTACACAAACGAGCTTATACAACATCCTGTACGTCCATGTAGAGAATTACGCATAAGTGCACTAAATTATTGGAGAGATTTATTGTGTTTGTGAAAATATGCGCACGTGTTTTTCTTTTTCCGTAAAGAATTTGCAGTGATTACTGTATTATAATAAAATATCGTAAACAAGATTTAATCTTGACTGTGGAAATGTCTGCACGTTTCTACGAGGTTTTTACAGAATGAGGAAACAACGAAACATTTTATTTATAGTACTTATTTTTATTACTGAAATAAAAATAGAATGCCTTTAAAAACTTAAACATTTTAGTTCTTTTTTAACAGTTTACTTATTTAACATTATGTTTTATATTTTTAACGTTTTCTTTAAAACATTTTGCAGTATATTATTGCTCTAAATGTTATCGGTGGTATTATTTACTATCAGTTAAAATTTTAATATTTGGTTGGCAAAACTAAGTTAAGTTTATTATCTAGAATGAAACAAATATATTGCTTATATATATATATATATATATATACAGGATTGTGTAAAATAGGAGCAACAAATTCTACTTAAATATTTAAGTGAATTTAGCTTTCCTTCAAATTAGTTTACAAAGATAATAATGCATACTTATATACTGATGAAACAAAAACAAAATGATGTGAGTGAAAAAAGATTTGCATTTTTAAAGAAACCACATCTTTCTTAAAAATCTCATTACAAATTATAAAATATCAATTGAATAACTTGTTTCAATTGAACAACAAGTTGTTCATCTGAATATATCACTACGATGGGTGGTAACAACACGTAATAACTCGAAACACATATCTACTTTGGTAAAATGTTGGTTAAAAGAGAATGGAGTTCAAGTTCTTGATTGACCGGCACAATCACCAGACTTGAATTCCATTGAAAATCTCTTTGAGATTCTCAAACGATGAGTTGCGAGCGACCGTTTCGAAAACAAGCGGGAATTGTTTCGAACATTAAAAAATGAATGGAAAACGATACCCGAAACCACTATTTTAAATTTAATTTCATCAATATCACGCAGATGTGCAGAAGTTACTAAAAATAGAGGCTTTTACACAAAATACTAGACTTGTTTTTTTTTTTAATTTTGCACACTCTCATATTTTGCAGTTATTTAATTTTGTTACAATTTTAATATTAGTGGATTATTATTATTTTTGAAAATGTATCATTCTGTTTTTGTTTTGTCAATATATAAGTATGCATTTGTAATATCATTGTAAACTAATTGCAAGAAAAAAAATACACTTAAATATTTAAGTAGACTTTGTTGCTTCTGTTATGCATAATACTGTATAACCAACTTAAAACATGGAAAATGAAAATTAAATTTCAGGAAATAAAAACCAAATCTTTAAGAAATGCGAGGAGGAAAAATTTGAGTACGAACATAAAAATTTCAATAATATGCAAATAACAAATCAATCAAGAAAGTATGCAAACATTTATCTATTATTTTCTTTTCAAAAAATGAACGTATAATTTACCTATACGAACTTAAAAAAAATTCTATCCAAAAAACCCTTAATTAATCTAAAAAATATCCTTTGAGTTATAAATTCTCATAAATTTTGATGTGTATTAAATATATAAAACTGTCAATTTACATACGACCCATTCATTTAACTTTCCTCTGAGCACATATTGAAAGCATTTCAATTTTGCTCTTTTAATTTACTTATCTACGAATATATATATATATATATATATACGTACGCATAATATACGTAACAACTAGTAATATGTTTTGGTATTTGAACATTTTCATTAAAGTAAATATTTTAATAATTGTATAATATTAAAATCTGGGAACGAAAATCACTAATTTAACTTCTAACTCTATATAAATATTTTATGAACTTTAATTCATTCTATAATTGATTCTGAACCTGGTATAAATGTTCATTAAATATGACATTTATATTTAAGATTTTATATACATAAGCTAAACTGCTTGCATATACATACACACACACACACACACATATATATATATAATGTATATATATATATATATATATATATATACACTTTATATTAAGATTTAAATTGATTTCCGTAAGTCCTTTTTACTGCAGATTTATTTCGCACAGAAAAATGGAACCTTTTTATAAACGAAGTAATTTAATAATGAAATAAAGCACATCTCCATATAAAAATTATTACTGTGAAATATTCACAAAAGCGTTTTAAGGAATTGGATATTTAATAGCCACTTCTGAATTTTTAATCGTTCATAAATGCGAATCACCAAACGCTATCACTTATCATTCAAATTTAACTTTCTTAAGGCTGAATAAAAAAAAGTAGTTTTTCTTAATAATATTTTCAAGAAAAGTGCAGCGAAAAGTTATTGAAATGAAGTCTGTTTATATTATTAATACGGTAGTATATAATGCATACATTTTTTTATATCAGACAAAATGATTGTAATGCATTTCAATGGAAATGATTATTTTTACAGTAGTGTGTCAATATAGTCATAAAAATGAACCGATTTTATCTTACACCACTTTTATTCATAGAAACATTATTTGTGAAATTATTTTTGTAATGAACGTTGCGCATAACGGACGAGCCTGCACTCTCTAGCAATATAAATAATTATCTGGCTCTTTTAGTTTCCACATTCCCATCTACAGAAGCAGATCTATTTCAGTTATTATTAAAAATGCATTAAAAAAAACTAATTTAAATTCTATTTTTTTATTTAGTACCGCAGTGTATTTATTCAATAATGTAATTAACAGCAATGCTTTTAAATATATATATATATATATATATATATACACATATATATATATATATATATATATACACACACACACACACATATATATATATATATACACACACATATATATATATACACACATCTATACACACATCTATACACACATATATATACACATATATACACACATATATATACACATATATATATATATATATATATATATATATATATATATATATATTTAAATTCAATCTTCACTGAAATGTATTCTATAGGTACAAATATTAGGTAATTAGTTTTATATTCGATCAAAATGATTATCTGTATTGTGATACGGGGAGGTACAAAGTCAAAAAGAAATAAATTATAAAAAAATAAAAGGAAAATCAAAATTATCAAATACTTAAATGAATTGTTCTTCTTTAATTTAATATAAATAATTGTTAACTTCAGTTATTATTGTTTTTGATATAGAGAGATATTAAAAAGAGTAATCAACAATTGACTATTTAAAAATGACAATGTAATATTTTTCTCAAAATGACATTGAATCACAGATCTAATTATTTGAAATCTTGACAAAAATTACTATAAACAGTAGTTTATAATAACAAAGGAATGTGGGAAGGTACTTTAGTCAGATGTCCAGTTATATAAAACATTGACAGATATAAGTTTTATTCTCAAAGAACTGCTCTTCTACAAACATAATTTTTCCCAAGCAAGAATATTTTTAATATTATAAAATTTTAAAATCAAGTTTTAATTTTTGAAATTAATTTTAATTTCAAACAATAATTAAAATTAAAAATAATTTTAACGTTAAATGTCCAATAAATCTAAATATATATAGAAGAAAATTATCTGAAATAAATTAAATATTGAAAGAAGAAAATGATTCAAGAGAGTCATAAAGTAGGAAAAGATAAACTATAAAGTTTTATTACAATTTTCTTATTTATTCATTCTATACCTCAGCCTATTTTCAATATTTTTATATGTTGAAAAAAATCAATCTCAAAGTTGTCTAATAATCAAATATTTTAATTAGAACTTTATTAAATTTATATATATATATATATATATATATATATATATATATAAATATGAGATATAATCATGAATTATATCTCAAGATCAAGAATTGTTGAAAAATAAAAATGGTAATTTATAACTAATAGGAAAATATATTTAAATTACTGAAAATTATTTTAATGAATTCATCTTTTTAAAATGTCAATTTTTCTACTTTATTCTGATAATCAAATATTTTATATTATTCAACCAATAAGTTTCAAAATTCTATGAAATGTTCCATGATGTGGTTCAATTAGACATTCTTAATTGTTTGTGGTTTTCGTTACAGTTAATGTTTTATTCACTAAATGTCATAAATATTTAGTAGGTCAATAAAAATTCTATTAAATCATTATTTTTTGTTACAAGGACTTTTTATAAACAATACATTTGTTATTTTTTACAAATATGTTAGAATCAATCTACTGAAACATCACTTAATGAAAACTGAATCATAACTGTAGACTTTACACTTAATGATCGACCTCCAATTATTTGCAACATTTGAAATTAAATTAAAACATGTTTACTAGAAATAATGTATTAAATTATTTTTATATTAAACTATCCCCTTTAATTCTTTAAAAATAATATTTATGATTTACTAAATATTTAAGTTATTAATTTTGTTATGTATTAAATTAAAAAATATACCATGTCCCAATATTTCAATTATAATTTTCAATTTGGTTTCAAATCGTCAAACAGAAAGATTCGAAGGAGATATGTTGAATCGGTGATTTCTACCACAAAAACCGAAAGAATCAAAACAAACAGAATTCACCTTCTGTTGACTGTCACTGATTCAGTTTACTTTTCTGATTCGTCTCTCGACGTTAATTTCAATTATCTCGCAACAACGCTCACACCCACACGCAGACATCCGTGGGACGTCGATGAATGGAACGTGCACTAATTCGTATGATATCGTCGGGACAATGTTTGTAACGAAAACAAAGTCAAAGTCAAAAGTGCTAGTGACACGAAACTGATACAAAGTCATTCTCTCGCAAGATGAACCCGTCGTGCGTGGGCCACGGTTTGATGTTTGACGCATAACGTTAAGCGAATCACTTCTTTTCAAGTTGTATCAAAAGAATGTCTGCGAGTGAAAGTTCCACCCGAGTCAACCGATACTCTAGATCGACGCCCGTTCATCCCACCCGTTCGTTCGTTCATTCGTCCGACCGACCATCCACCTAGCGGCGAAACCATGCCGGGTGCGTCGGGTCACGGCCCTCCGACTGTGACAGGTTCTTTCCATTCATGACCACATTGATATTTTATCTCGGCACTGCTTTACTTCGACGACAAAAACGCCAAAAGAAATCTACTACGCACGCCGAGTTCCAAATTAAAGAGATGTATTTCGGTTGATGTCGTAAAGTATCGTTCGTCGACAGTTTATTATTTTCTTTTCTGTCCGACTTGACTGGGATACGTTTCACCTCACGGTATCGCTCGAATGAACTCGTGTGTCTATGTGAACTCTTAATGTAAATACTTCTTCATATCTACAGAAATGTGCCCTTCAGTTCTTCATTTAGATTTTCCTACCAGGCGTTGATGTTTACTGATTTTAATTAATTACAAACTATTCTTACATTATGTAAATTAAGACAATACTTTATTTAAAAATAACGCCTACATCTGATAGCTTAAATTTATTTCAAATGAATATCACTTCTTTCTTCTAATAAAACAAAAACAGCACGCTTATTAGAATCAACATCAATTTATATGCCGTTTTTTACAATATTAAATATACAAATATTTTCATTTTAAATGAACATCTCGAGATGAATGGTTTTAATAGAATTGTTAAACAACTCGAAAAGAATACACCAGAAAAAATATTAAACTCATATAATTATAACGTAATTATTCAAAAATATTTTGTTCTGAGGAAAATTTATAAATTAATAAAAATAAGTTTTTTTATTGGCTAAAATGATAGAGTTTAGTAGAAAGACAAAAAGTAACAAAATTACACTTATAGGATATACTTAAACGATGTATGCAATTGTTTGTTCTTTCTTGGCAGAATTGCCATGCATTTATATTAAATTAATTAGATTGAATATTTACAAAAAATATGTATAATACTAATATCTTCACGAATAATTTCATTTAGAGTATAATAGATCTATGATATATTTATACAGAATATACCTAGACCTAAAGCCCTAAGAAAGCGTATTAGTTAGAAACACTTGTATGTATATGGTTATAAATTTTTAAATTTCTGTTTGTAATAAAAGAAATTTGTTTGAGAATTTTAAATGCTAGGGTCATTTCAGACCGCATCAAATAAAAAGGCTGTAATAAAATTTACCTACTTTTTAGTATTTTGTAGTACAGACGATTTACAACATTGTTATATATAAGTTTGTTAAGTTCGTAGCAAAAAATATTATTTTGATACTTTTATGTAATAACAGCCTCCGATATCTGTTTTTTGCCCCTCAGAGTCTGCGATCAGGGCAGCATATATAATATGTACGCATGTAGAATATGCATTCAATTTGTTTATCGACCTCTTGGGGTTCAGCGACCCCTAATGGGTCTATACCGATACAATTGGAAACCCCTGTTTTAGACTATTAAAATAGAGTTAGAAAACAATAATAGCTTTTTCTTTCTTATATATCTTTTAATTTGATATCATAATTTTATATTATAAAAAATACTTAAATTTTACTTTTATTACAAATAAACTAAATGTGATAATTATTTATTTTCTTACAATAATTCACATCAATATATCACATATAATATTTTCTTATTCTCACATTAAGTAATAATAAATTATTAGATATTTTAGTAGAAAAAATGTTTGTAGTGTTAATTGATTTACGACAAAAAAACTAAGTACTTTTTCTTTAATGCTTTTCAGTTGTTGTTAGTAACATTTTTGTCATACGATTATTATTAAATTTACTTTGGTTCATTCTAGAAAACCAGATATGTAAACAAACCACACACACTTTTATATTATTCTTTTTTAATAATCTATAATGCAATTACATAACATACTAATATAAAAGTGTATATTTTTTATGCTTGTGTCAGTCTTTTGTTAAACTATACATTTATTTTTTTCTGTGGCTAAAATTAAACTTTCTGTATTTAGGACTGTATGTATATATCTACAAACGCGCTAGTGTATGTGTTTGTTCGCATATTTATAAGTACTGGAAGCAGTAAATGTTGATCGTTAAACTTTTTTTCCAGTAAAGCATACCCGACAGAGTTTTAAACTTTAGTTTCAGTGCACGTGTAAATTTTTTTATATTCATTCGTCTATATATTTTTGAAACGCATTTACTTTCTTGATTCCGGAAATAGCAAACGTAACAGTTGAAAAGAGTTAAAGATTTTAACTTCCTTCGTTAAAGTCGTCCAGTTTCCTGGATAACAATACGTCGTCCATGTGATGTGGTCTTGTGTCGTATTACAATCAACGTTCACGACACAAAAACGCGATTGTAATGTCGACGGTACGTAGTCGGGCCGTATATACGGGCATTAGTTGTGCTTTTAAATGGGTCAGAAGGATGAGGTAAGTACGAACAGTCGAGACTAACTCTCTTGGGGCGTAGCACGTCCACGCGTTCGTTATAGAAATGTTAGAAATCCTGAGAAATATACGTTTTCCAATTATTGTTGTAAGACGGAGCACAACTTCTAGATACTAAGCGAGATCTTCGCCCATTATGTTGTTCTTTTTTAGGTATTCCTACAAACAAGTGTTTCCGATCGATACTAATACTTGATACGAAAATATAGACAATCGATAAATAGAGACAAGTGCAGACAATGAAGCGCAAGTTTTCTTTAAACAAGCCATTTTACGAACTTTGATTCATATTGTACTTTTACTCGATTTTATATCAAATTTGTATGCTATTAATTAAATCATTTATTTCATTTCTCTTTATATATATAACGAAAAGGACCTAGTATATTTTAATACTTTACTGAATTATGAGAACTATTATCTTCAATTTTATACCAAGTTAGCATATTTGAGATTCCATTCTTAAAAACATCGATTTTGAATCATTTCTCTTTATAATATATCGACTATAGTATCAGTCAGTGCTCCTAATATCTGATAACATTTTCCTGACAATTATGTATTGAGGAAATGATTTTTTAACGTTTTCCCAAATTGTACTAAAATGAAAAGAGATTAATAATTATCTAGTGTTTATAATAGTTCTTTTTTCAATGCTTAAAACGTATTTATTATTTATATATGTAATTAAATTCAAAGATTTAGTTCCATAATTAATCATTTTAATATTATAGATTAAATGATATATAATAATCGCAAGTGATTCTATTTATCCACTCTACAAATTAAACATACTAGATGTATGAATATATTTTTTATTAAAGTAATATTCAATTAGAAATTAATCACTTTGATCCAATCTTATGTAATTTATTTATTTATTTTTAGTTTACTTCATTTAATTGAAAGTTACTTCGCATGATATATATTACACCTAAAAAATAAATATCTCTATATCAAAACATTTCTTAGAAATGGTTTCTACAAAATAAAACAGATTCATCTGATCATTTTCAACATGTTATGACAGCAAGATATGTAGGTGTTGAAATGTAATAAACATGGCAATCAATAAAGCTCTTGTTACAATTTCAGTAAACATTGATACATTTCAATAATGTTTGATTTACCGACGCGTGCTTTCGTTAAAAAACAATTAAAATAATGATATATTTAGTAAACAATAGAATAAATTTTGTTCAAATACTATATTGACAAGTGTATTTATTATTATTATACATGAATCCATATGTTATTTCAATTTTATATAATGAGTAAATATTTAAAAATCATTACATTGGTATATTTATGTTTTTACTTTTATTATTGCTTCATATACATATATATATATATATATATATATATATATATATATATATATATATTAACAATTACTTAAAAGTTATCTTTATTTAGAAATAAATTAATATAATTTACATTAGAAAGAAAATGTTTGAAATCCGCTAGCATTTTATATCGGAAATAATTTTAAAGAAATTATAATCCTGAAGAATATAGGTTTGTTCTTAAAAAATCTCTGTCATAAAACTAATTTATCCTAAGCAAATATATTATTATTATATTAGGTTGGTAGAAAAATAATGGCGATTTATGATCTTCACATTCATATACATATTCTCTTCATTGAATTTTCCTTTTTTTGTTTTTCCTAGCTTTTTTAAGTTAATTTAAGAGTTTTCAGTATTTCAAGTGTGTCAGTGGAGTCTCGGTTTTATAGAGAATGTGTAAATTGATAACAGATATTTCCATTCCTCAAAAGAACAATTTCCGCCATCACTTAATTGATTTTCTCAAAAAGCAATAACTTGCCTCATATTGATCTGCCCAATCAACACCACCCATTGATTTTGTGTAGTTGAGTACATTTGGCTTTTTGACGACTTTTCTTTACCTCCTCTTATAAACATTTTTGCAATTGTCATTCAAGCACTATACCAATTACTCAATAGAGTTACAATTCTCTTATCCTTCCAAGGTAAGAGCATTGTATTTCGCTTTTTATATGTAACAGTCCTTTTTTTGGAAACCTTGACTTCTTTAGTAAAGTTGGAAGACCTTTTCTCTTTATTTTTATAGCATCTGGCAAGAGGCATTTCATTTTTCTTTACAAATTGCGCATGACCGCATAGTAGAGCCAACGGATTTTTAGTATACATGATAAGTGTCTCCGTAGCAAAGTCAACGGTGAGGAAAGAGTTAATATTTGTCCATTGCTCTAAATGTATGTTTTTACCAAGTAATAATTATTTATTAATAGTTATCTACCTAGTTGATTCCTACATGTTTTTGTTAATATTAATATTTGATTAATTACAAACATCTGTTAGTAAAAAAATAAATTACGTTTAAATTTGTAAGTTTTCATAAACAGCTAAACTAGTATGAATATCAATAAGTTAAAAAAATAAATAAAACGTATAAAAAAAGAATCGAATAAACACTCACGCACTTATATTTATACATTCACTTACCCAGACAGTAAAATTCGTCTCAAAGTGTTTCATAAATAAAGAAACGCGCCGCGGGGCCGTTTATTTAATGTCGACATCGTCAATACTTGTACTTAGCACAGTGGCCGATATGTGTCCGCAAATGCCTAGAATATAGACAGTCGAAGTAGCCCAACACTATTGCTGGTAGTTTGAACGAACGAAGTGGCAAGGCCGGCCGTCTCGGGTACCGCTCAGTGTGCGCCGTAACGTTATTTACAGCCGCAAAGTTGGCGTCATAAAACGCCAACATTCAACTTAAATCACCTGCACTCTCCATTTAATTTCATTATGATCGTAAGTTTATGCCGAGCGGGGAGAATTTCCGTGGTTTATGTGCGGTATGTTCCCTGTGCTTTTCACGCTTATGTCCGATGCTAAATTTAATTATTTATATAATACCGTATGTTACGCAAGCGTCGTACACACTTTTCATTACGTGGACGCTTTAACGAAAATATGACAAATACATATCATATTTATAATTCTTCATATCAATATTATTAAAAATATTAATGAATAAATTCCTACTTTATTCTTCTTATTCATATTTATAAAAATAGAATTGAATAGAAACCGAATAATCGACACTTTCATTAAAGAATATTTCTTCTCATATATATATATATATATATATATATATATATATATATATATATATATGTATATATATATATATATGTATATATATATATATATATATATATATATATATATATATATATATATATGGGTCGTTTGATAAGTATGGTAAAAAAGCAAAACAATTCTTTTGGAAAAATCGATTTTATTTCTCAACATAGTCTCCATGAGGTCTGCAAAGTACGAATTTACTGGGGCAATGACATCCTTTCGACGAGAATTTCTTCCCACCGAGCCAAATTTTTAAGTTTGAGAATAGGTCTGCATTTAACGGCAATAACATCCATTAGATAAAGACAAACAAAATTATAAAAATATTAATAAAATGAGTAATAGAAATTTAGAGATAAATATGTTTCTTTGTATATTTTCGGTACTCTATCAGTTTAATGAAAATAGTATCGTAATTAAAATGTGCATAAGTAAGAATCAAAAATGATAAATAATCATTGAGTATTTTCAACTAGCATTTTTTGAGGTATATGAGGAGAATGATTTTTTTTAAAACAATACCACATTATCAGACCAGTACTAAATACACATGTACACATTGCAAACTGGATCAAAGAAAGTAGGATGGAGTTAGTACATGCATATAATATAAAATATTTGAGTAAAGAAATTATTATAGAAGAATTCTCTATCTATATATCCAGGCCAGAGGTCTTCAAACTTTGTCGACCTTTGAAAGCCTTAACCATTGTACTCAGAGAATATTTTTACTTTCCTTCCACCAACTCGATAATTATAAATATATTTTATGATGATAAAAAAATTAGGATTACTTTTTAGCTGAAAAAATGATACAAATTTTTCATTTATACATAAATTTATTGACAATATATAAAAAAAATTATATTTTAATTTTTTTTAAAATATGATACAGTTAAATGTCAGCCCCGCGGGCATTTCGAGTTGCAGGAATAAATGTTCATGCCAGCGGTGCTGGAATTCCAAGTACAAATGGTTAAGATTATAATTTTTTTGCGAAAACCTTACCATCCCCCAACAATTTTCAGATAAACATATTTATCTGAAAAGAGGTATACCCTACAAGTTTTGAAAATCAGCTAACTTACATTACCAAATTTTATTATGTACATCTGATTAAGCAGGGTCGTAATGTGTATTCACAAATACAGTTTTACTACATAATAATAGACAATAAGAGATATTAAATAAATAAAAGAAATTATTCTAATTAACTATTTTGAATTTTTCTAGCTTTCGGGTTTATTCTTCGAAAAATCAATTTTGACTTTAATTCGCGGAACTCCTGAAGAGATTGTGCGAAATCACAAGTTTCTGCAGAACGCAGTTTCAAGAACAATTATCTAGTTTAAAGGAAAGTAACAACTACTATATGTATTATCAGAGTATGAGAAATAGACTTAGATAACTAATTTTAAAAAAAAGTATAATAAAATGTTTTTTTTTTATATAGAAAAAATTAAAAATTAAGAATATCACTATCATACATCGAACAAACATGGAAGAAAAAATGTGAAATTCCTTTTTTTGAATTATCTCAAAGAATTTGCTTATAAATGTAAATAATTCAAAATAATCATGATATAAAATCAACAACATCAACAGAGTATATAAAAGAAACTAACAGAATACTTTCTAACACACATAGATTACACAAATCAAAATTATTTGTTAATTATATTTAAATTTCTCAATGAGAAAACCAAATTGCGTTCTTGTTACTTAATGTAAATATTTGATAATTTTATTATACTCATCTCTATTTTCATATGTATATAATTATTTAAAAACTTAGTACGAACTAATTATTAGATAATAATTACATAATTATGAATCAAATTTTATTTGAAGAGCGATAAAAGTCCTAAATGAAACAATGAAAAACATACAGATATCAGTTATATCTACTAGTGAGACATTTTACCGTATTAATCAATGTGTGGAATCAGTAGTTTATTGCGAAAACGTGTGATAAAGAGTGAATACAAAAGAAAATTATACATTTCACATCGAACAAGTGTTTTAGTATTGGTAATCTTTGTAAAATCTAAGAACTTGTGTAAGTTATTTGAAAGTTTTCAATAATTATATGTATTTGAACTATGTAAAGCATATATTTTGAAATAATTGTGTATAAAATAAATATTTCTTGTTTCAGATCTCTGACTGAAAATGGAGACATGAATAAAATTTAAAATTTTTTAAAAAATAATAAATCGTTTAAATATAAACTATTATAAAATGAACTATTTCATAAATTTGATGTACTGCTAATTCAATGAGCAGAATCGATCGCAGATTGGAGAGATCCAAAGACATTGAAATTTACAAATGTTTTTCTTAGCATTCTTGGAATTATTTCTGTTGAAACAAGAGTAAACAGAAATATATTAAAAATCAATACAACTGAATAACATTGTACCCTTGGAACATATTTATAAATAATATATATATATATATATATATATTTATATATAGATATATTTATAGTTTACTATTAAATTATAATTACTTACTTTTTTAAAATCTATTCCTCTCACATTTACATTTACGTTCAATAACGTTCTACTTAAACTAATACCGAAAAGATTTTCTTACTTCTACGGTTATTTCAATATTTTAATTAAGAAAATGTAACAGATAATAAATGACACATAACTTACAGATGTCACATTTTCAAAATTAAATTATTTTTTCTACTATTGTTTTACAAAAATAAAAATTTATTTATTTTTTAAAAATGAAATAAAGTAAAGCGATTATGAATAATAAATATTACATTAAAAAGGATCTATAGAGGTATTTGTAGTTGAATACAATATGTTTCAATCAATCAAAACAATATATTGAAAAAAACGAATACTTTTCTGGACAGACTGTAGATAAATAAATACAGATAAATAACTTTCATATTTACTTTAATATATACTAAAAATTTCAATAATGATCGAAATCATTCAAAGTATTAAAAATCACATTCCTATTGTATACAATTTTTCTATAATTATTTCACAAGATTCGATCTATTTGTTAATAATAATTTCAATTCTATTTAAAAGATGACTTATTCTTTTAAACAAAAAATTAAATTGCATAGAACATATAAATTTATCCGCTGATTCTTTTTAAATTTAATTTTAAATTTATTCCCTTATAAAAATAATATTAATACAATTTAAAACCAGGCAACAAAACTATTTCCAAGCTAAAAACTGACTTAACTTTACTAATTTATGTCACTTTTACAAAAAGGAAACTGTATTTTATTCATTTTTATGTTTTTTAAGTAACATAATTTCTTAAATGCTTTAAATAGACTTGATTAAAATAACATCTTTTTTGTACATGTTTTCTTTTCTTACATTTAGTATTTCATTATATTATTAAATTAAAATATACAAATTTCTCGTACGTATTTATTTACTTATTGAACTAATTAGTCACATACTTTCATTTTATTACAAAACTGTGTACAGTTGTAGAGTAATACGATTAAGTAACAAATATTTATATGATATTCTGAAATGAAATATTTTTCATACTTAAATTTAATCGTTAATTTACGTATACTTTGAATACATATAGACACATACACGCATTACATTTGTATATATATATATATATATATATATATATATATATATATATATGTATATATAAATTTATGTATGTATGTGTGTGTGTAGATGTTTGTGCATGGATATGAATAGAACTTTGAAAAAAAATCTTTTAACGATTGAATATGTTTGACATATAGTGTTTATTATTACATTTATAAATAAATAAATATTTATTTGAAATTAAAGGCAATAAAAAAACTGATTTAATCTGTATCTATAAGTTATCAGATTTACTATGTATATTAAAACAAGTATTGCCTTAAAATGATTATTGATCGTATTGATATCTGTCATGATTGAGAGTAATTATTGATGTGTGAATTTCTTCGAGAATTCCTATTTTAAAAGTAATATATATCTTTTATTACAATGTATTCTTCAAAGTTGTACATTCAAATAAAAACAGTATTATTTGCATGACTTGATGTCATGAAATTTTAATTTGAATCTTTCCAAGTCTTCTGAGAATTTTTTATACAATACATAACAAAAAGAATTATATACTTAAAAAAGGTCAAAATGCCTGAAATTTTCTCGGAAATGACTTCAAATATGTACATTTGTAATAAATTGCTAATACAATCATCTGTTTTATGAATTTTTTGAAGAATTTGACTGATTGAAACATGATTTCTGAACGAAACAGTATATATATATATATATATATATACCAAACGCTGACTCTTTTGGATATCTATTTTTGTGATAAATTTTATCACTGGGTTAGGGTGAGGGTTATTATTTTATAAGCTTATTTACAAGTTATCTGAAGGCTTAAGATGATTAAAATTCAGAAGTTAGTAATAACGGACATCGAATCGAGTGATTCACTAAGCTAAGAACTCTAGCATAATGTATATATATATATATATATATATATATATATATATACATATATATATATATATATATATATATATATATATATATATATATATGAAGAGAGAAAGAGACATAGATATACAATTATTGTGCTTTTCATAAATATTATTAGTGTTATAAATAAACATTTTTTTTTATTTGAGAAGAATTACAGTACAAATTATAAAAATCATATAAAAAAATATCCATCTCATAAATTTAGGCTACTATTTTCATATAGCATAGAATAAACCGATCATACATATACATTTAAACTATAAAATTATATTATAAAGATATTTCATGTAATAATTTTATTTCTTATAGATATATGCGAAACTGAAACTTATACCAATTTTGCATTTTAAATTATTTGTACCTTCCTTTAGCAAAAGTTAATAGTGGAGAATAAAATGCAACATACAATTTAACTTTAATTTCAAAGAAACTCCTATCAAAGCATTCTTTTAATCGTAATAAACATACTGTTCGAATGTATATATATATATATATATAGATAGATAGATAGATATATAGATATTAACATAGGATTTTAATTTTCATAATAAGATAATTCAGAGAAATTAACTATTCTTTAATTACTCTAAATAATTAACAGTGTTAGCAAAATCAATATAATTCATTTTTGGCTAGACATTTTTTTATTAAAAGATATTAAATATTATATCGTATTTTTTTATAATTATAATTTTTAATAATTATACAAGCTTCTCTAAAACCTTCCGTTGAATAAGTTACTATATTTTTATTAAATATTAAAAATCTTCTGTAAAAAAAGACATTTTTAATAATAATTAATGAGTTAATACGTTTTATTATTTTGTCAACTATAGAAAAATGGAAAATAAAATACTTTGACATTAAATGTCATTTCAAAGTTTATATATTGTTAAATAAAATAAACTATATATATATATATATATATATATATATATATATATATAATGTAGAAGTGTATATAAGAAGGTTTAAAGCTTCTTAATATTCTACTTTACTTATGTATCGAGCAACATTGTTCAAATATTGATAAATAAATTGACCACTCAACGGAGCGCTACATCAAATTGTTAATGAACCAACAAGAAATGATGAAATGATTCGATTTGAGATGTTTGTCTTGTAAGACCATTAGACTTACATAGAGAATGTAGATAATATACTGGAGTTAGTGACCATAACATCGCAGTGTGGTTAATATAAACATTGACAGAGATGAAGTTTGGTTTGATTTCGTAGTAAACATTATTAGATAATATTATGAAGGTAAATGGTTTATTTCA
This sequence comes from Acanthacorydalis orientalis, assembly GCA_034766995.1. NCBI lineage: Eukaryota > Metazoa > Arthropoda > Insecta > Megaloptera > Corydalidae > Acanthacorydalis > Acanthacorydalis orientalis. Next base: position 11,141,273 of record CM068321.1, on the reverse strand, counting down.
ATACTAAGTCAAACAAAATATTTATATGACAAATTGGTTCATCTCGCAATAAACAACGATGTTGATATTCGAGAAGAAATGAATTATGTGTTGCAATAAGTAGTTATATATATATATATATATATATATATATATATATATAAAGATAAATAAAATAATATTACTTTTTTTGTGCATAAAATACTGCGAGATTAAATCTATTTTCTTGTTATATCAATTATTCTTTATATATCAACAAACATATTTCAATTAGATATTATCTTATTGTTTAAAAATCTTATTAATTGAGGTATGGAAAATTTACAATAAAAAATATATCTTTCAAATATAAAAAGTAAATAAACCATATGTTATCATAATATAAACATATTAATTTTTCTTTTAATACGAATACACAATTTAAGCTCTAACTAAAATAAAAACAATCATAAAAGACTAATATACTAATTTATATTTTTGAGTGCACAGAATATTTATATTCAAAATGTTTTAAAAATTATTAAATTAAATTATTAAAAAAAATTTTAATCACCAATCAAATATAGAATAAAATTTTAGACATTATCAAATTTTTTCAGTATATTTCTAAAACGAATTAATAAAATTAAGTTTGTGTGGAATCAGTGACAAATTAAAATATTTATATGAAAATTTTCTTACTATAACGATAACCTCGTTACATTCGTGCTATTTGTGATAGAGTTAGACTATGTAAAAGTATATATATATATATATATATATATATATATATATATATATATATGTATATATATATATATATATAATAAAATCATACACGGACTTACAAAAATGCATAGGAAAAATAGAAATATACATATATTAGATAAATCTATGAGACGGGAAAATAAAATTTATACGAAAATAAACAAGTGAAGAGTTTGAAATAGAAAATGTCGGGACATATTTCGAGAAGAGAAAACATTAAATATAAAGAGGTACAGAAAAGAGCTTTAAATAGAAAGGGTAAGATTTAAGAATAAATCTTCACACAAATGTATGAAAAGAAATATTCAAGATTATTTAAATTGTCAAATTTTGAGAAGCGTATTCTAGAAATGAATAATTAAAGACTTAAGATGATATAAACACACATACACACACATATTTATATATATATATATATATATATATATATATATATAATATATGTATATATATATATATATATATATATATATATATATAATATATGTATATATATACACAGTAAATCTATACTTTTTATTCTTAAATGCTGACAATATAAACAAATTATCTCTTTTAGAAAAACATTGCTGTGTTTCTATAAAAAATATGAATTTTTTTAGTGAATTAGTTTTAATTTGAAAATAAAAGTAAGATGTAAGATATACAAGTAACCTTTCATTTTTCAACAAAATTGCTTATTATTTATTATAAATTAACTATAATCTTATAATGAATCTTATTTACTTTCGATAAATACTCTACAGTTATTTAATTAATAGTATTAAATAGACAGTTACTAAATAATTTCACGGAAGCAATTCAATTCTTCGACAGATTTTTGATTGAATCTCAATTAAACCAAAAAAGGAAAAAGTCTATAAACTATATTAAAAATAGACGTATAAAGAAACAAGTTGATTTTTAAAGAAATTGTATTACTTTTTAATGTTCTATAAATTATACTTTTTTTTAATAAAGTTATATATATGTTTACATAATTATATTCATGATTTTAACAAGTTAAGTTATATAATGTAGTTAATAAAAGTTTAATTGAAATATATTTGGAAATTTTCATACATTTTAATACGTGTGATAAAAATATATTAAATAATAGTGCTGAATATATAAAATGAATTAATAGATTATATACCATATATTTTTTAAAAAAATTAATTATAGTTGACAAGAAAACATATTTTTTCTTCTAAAATTTGATGCGAGAATGTTTTATATTTAAAGGGATTATGGTCCATATTTTGATGATAAAAAAATAAATAGGAAATGCGTTAGCACAGATTAAAAGAACTAATATTTAATTGGAAAATGTCCACAGTTCACATCAGTTTTTAGTTCTGGTTCTAGTCCAAATAAAATTTTCAATCAAAATAAAATAAAATTCGTTTTTCTAAACAAAGAGTAGTTAAAGAAATATTTTAATGCTAGATAAAATTTAACTAATAAAATTATTTAACTGTGAAAATTTCTAACAGCTTTAAAAATTAAATAAATGAATTTCACTTGCCCCACAAATCGAAAAGGTTTGATCAAAAAATATTCAATAATGATTTTTGATAGTTGCTTATGCACATTTGAATAACAATGCCATATTTTTACAGCTCTAATATACAACGAAATCTTTTCAATGTTTTTGAAATAAGTAAAATGTAATCAATGTAATGATCTTAGTGATTCCCATCAATTTGAAGTTTTATTTTCTTCAATCCTTGTATTTAAAAACGGTCTGTATAAAATAAACAATAAATATTTAGAGATGAACGAGTTAGTATAATTATTACTTTTCTTTTACCAGACTGATTAATCATTTTGACAAATCTTGTCATCCGTTCAAGAAAATAATTAATAAAAAATGTTATTATTTTGCCATACTATACTAACACAGTCACAACAATACAAATATAAGAAAACATTTTACTTTAATATTTTGTTCAAGAGAATACTACGATTTATTAAAATTAAATTATGTATCGGATATAAAATGAATAAGAAGACAAAACAATATATTCGTATTGGTTTTCATTTTTTTATCAAATTAGATTTTAAGTTTTGATATTCTTAATGTCAAAGTTTTTTATTTTTACAAGATTAATAATTATTGATAAAGTATCAAAAATGAGTTTTGATAATTAATAAATCATTATTTTCTTATTTAATAGCGATATTCTAAATAACAAAAATTTGAAAATATATAATGAAATAATAAAAAATTCAACATCTTTTATAAAGTTATATAAATTACAAGTTTCAAACTTGTTTATATCATAAGATATATAAATTACCAAAACTTTATATAAACAATAAATTAAACTTGAATACAGAGTTGGAGAACAGGCAAACAGATTAAAACAATTCAATGAAAGAATTTAGTAACATCAAACACCACATGAATTCAGGATTGAATTTAAAAGAAAAACTATTTCTGTTTTCAGACAGATTTAAAATAACATGAATAAACATACAACAGAACTTGAATAATGGATTAAATTTTGTTAGAAAATAATAGATTCTCCAGACAAAAATTTAACTTGCAACCATCAACCAAATTAATTTAAACAATATGAAATTTTTTAAATGTTGATTACTTTACCTAAATATAAATTTATGTAAAAAATAGTAATAAAAGAAAATAAGTACTGATTTCAATGAATAAAAACACTAAATTTTAATTAATATGCTGTGTACTAAATCATAAAATCAAAAACAATATAATATATATATATAAATTATAAAAACATAACCATATCAATTATAAAATTGGTTATTAAATAAACTACCTTAACAAAAACAAATATATTTGAATTATTAATCATAAAGTTTTCTTCTAGGTCATTTTTTGTTCTCACCCCAGTAGGGTGAATTCCCTAGAATTAATTAGAGGCATAGTTACTTAAAATTCCAAAATGAAGGAAAGACCTACAGGCTACAGATATATAAACAGATTAATATATATATGTGACCAATTACACTACTTCAATTAAACTTTTTTCATTATATTAATTTATTTTATTTGCAACATGTAAAAAATTATAATAAATTGAATGAAATAAAAGCATAAGCTTGAATGAATAGAAAATATATTGGTCTTGATTTAAAAAAGGATTAAAAAAATAATGGAAACTATTATACAATTTAAATTAATTGAAAACTGTCAATATTTTTTTAATTCGAATATTTTATTATAAAATTGAGTCCTGAAGATAATTAGTACAAAATAAACTAATCTTAACTAGACCCGGTCCTGAAAGATACAAAAGACTAACTACGCTGTTATGATGAAGCTATAAACAAGTTGTTCACTATGAAAGTTAAGAATTTACGACAACCATATCAAACCAAGCATATAAATATATAAAGATGTGAAATAATTATTCCGTATATAACGTAACGTAAATGGAACGCTTTTATCACTGTTTTTAACGTTCGCTGCATATCGAATGAAGGAACTCGTTATACCTAATATTAAATACCTATAAGATATATATATATATATATATATATATGTATGTATGTATGTTTTTAAATAACTAATAAAATATAAACTCACTGTTGTGTAATAAAATACACGCACTGTCGTAACAAAAGCACACATATGTTCTGGAAATTTCGTATTTATTAACAAAAAATAATAATTCAGCAATGAATATAAAATAATTTAATATAAAAGTTGAAATATTCAATGCATATACTGTATAACTATGAGTTGGTTTTATCACATAAATGGTTTGTAAAATCAAGTACAATATTTTCATAACTTTGAAAAGATATTTAAAATGGAAAAAAGGAAAATATTATACTGAGAATTAATGATAAAAATAACATTAAAATGTTATATATTTCTTGTATTATTTTGTTTAAATGAAAGACAGAGTAGAAATGCAATTTATAACATGTAGTTTAATTCAATAAAATTAAATTCTTTTCAGTGTGATTACAGATGATTTCTTTGAAATATTAGGTTTTTAAGATAATATTTCTGTTTTTATTTTCTGAATACTGACCTTATTTTTTTCAATAAAAGTGTCATTTCATTGTGTTCATATTAATATCATGTTAAAGTGCATTTTCGGTATGTGTTTTAGTAATATCGATCTTGGTATTATTAATTTTGCTTCAAATTGGGCTATTTAATTAAAGATGGAAGCAAATAAGAGCAATTTTATTTCTATGACTTCAAAACGAGTGGTAAATTGACTGAAACTGCTTATAAACTAAACGATGCTCTTTGTGTGGGTACTTTTAAGGGACGTACGGTGCAAGGGTGATTCCAAAAAAATTGTGCTGGAAAAGAGAGTCTCGAAGATGAAAAAGATTGCGGGCTTCCTTCTTCAGTTCATAATGACCAACTGAAGGCGTAAGGGTGTTTTGAAGGGTTAATTAGCAAAAATGTGTTGATTATAATGGTGCTTATTTCGACTAATAAAGTTAATTATTAGCTGATGATAATAATATGTATGAATTTAAAAGTCATAAAACGCAATTATTTCTCTACCAACCTAATATAATTACTCTAAGGATAATTCTTTAAAACAGTACAATTTCTTAAAAAGTTTAACTCTATGAAATTGTTTTTCTAAGCTAACCTGACCTAAGCTGACATGATATGAATTAATTTAATCAGATCAGACCAAATCTGATTAGATCTTGCTATATCTGACCTGAAACAACCTAAATTATTAAAAAAAATGTTTCAAAGACTTGTCTTTCTAAAAATTATCTTTTGAAGAATTTTATTGCAATACACTTTTCAAAATATGTTTCAGTTGTTGTTGTGAACAAAAATGTGATAAAAAATTACTTTGTTAAATAGAGATAATAGTTTTGTATATTTTTTATTTTTCACCTTAACTTGTTAATAAGAATTATTTGAAAAATTAGTAAAATAATTTGACATTTTACTTTCTAATTTAAAACAACTTTCTGTTTTAATATTAAAATACATTTTGTAATATTTTGTAAGATAATCGAATATTTTAAAACAATTTCTTATTTATTACTAAATGATCATAATTAGATCGTTAAAGTTTTATATTACTTAAGGAAAATCTATTATATTTAAATAATTTCATTATTTCGATACAAATATCTACTAATAAATAACTAACATAAAATAAACAAAAAATCAATTTCAATAAATTCTTAATTATATATATATATATATATATATTACTTTTTAGTAATTAAAAATACTAAGTTTATAATAAATATTGATCCTTAAAGTTTCATGTTTAATAAACAAATTTCAATATATTTTTGTATAATAGTTTATTAGTTAATTCTTTTTCAAACTTATCTTATGATAATTTGAAAATGGTACTGTAAGCATATTCTACTTACTATATTAAAATTGATTTTCTTTGAAAATGATTGATACCATCAAACACGCATATGTAATTTTGTGAGATGACAAAAAGTTATTTGAAAGGTTTTAAGAAAAAAAATATTTTAAAGCATATTTTATTTTAAATAAATTAAAAATATATCTAGAATGAAATACATAAAATCTAAAGAAAACCTTTAAAGATTTAATTAACAATAATTTAAAGTGTCCAAGCTTTAATTCCTCGTTCAAAGTATTTAGAAATAATATCAACATTTAAAAAATCAAACTTAGTTAATGTTTAACAAGAATTAATTTTTTTTGTAAAATTAAGTATAAATCTAAAGCGGAGAAATTAGTACAACATTCAGTATTGCAATTGATATAAAAATATATTTTGTTTTACTTGAAATACAGATTTAATTAAGGCATTAGGTATAATGAATTCAATTTTTATTTTACTTTCAAATATTTCAAACCACTTTGACATACTTCTGTTTTTAATAGAAGCATTAAAAATATTAACAAAAATTTCTTAAAAATATTACACATATATGAGAAGTTACAATTTAATTTTGGCATTGTGGATAAATTTACAATCATAAATAAACTTTTCTCTCGCCGTTAGATCAAAAAGAAAATCTCAATAAGCAATATTGAGAAATTAATCATTTATGTGTATTTCAATAGAGACACACTGACCTTCAAAACAATCAGATTCAGACGAATCATATCTATATACTAAGATTTTTCTCTGTCTTAATTTTGTAAGGATATTGGAATCGCCAGTGAAATATTTATAAGTAAGAAGCAAATATGATCAATAATCAATTAGTGGACATTTATTTATTCAAATATTTTTTTGTGGTTTGTGAAATGAGTAAAAAATTCGTCTCTAAAATTTTTGTCTTTGTTTTGAATTTTTAATCGACTATCTATCACAACTTTGTAAAGAGATTTCTTGCAATGAATGTTAAGATCATATAATATATTTAGAACACTCAGTCAATCACAATATTTGAAAGATAAAAAGCATTTTCTCATTAAAAATCATGATATAATATTAAATACACAAGTACACAGTGGATAAACGTACGTTTATATATATATATATATATATATATATATATATATATATATATAAATGTGGGTTTATATATATATATATATATATATATATATAAATGTGGGTTTATATATATATATATATATATATATATATATATATATACAAACCAGTGCCAATATAGTCAGCTCATTTCTGTAATCAGGTGGGACTTATATCTCACTCCAACACTTCTAGTACTGAAATTCAGTTACTAGGAGAGTTTAATACTCGGTTACAAGTACCAGGACTTGCACTATTCAAACATTCTGGGTGTTTCAATTAGTTATAATCCCAGTATAAAACAAAAAAGCAAACATGTCTGACTGTCAGTATGTGGGTTTGTCAAGAATAGCTCAATTGATTTACACCGTGCTTTTAATTATGGTTTCAACCTTTTCATTGAAAAACTCTATGATTTTTTTTGTTAAAAATCACAAATAAACAACACTTCGATCGAAAGGAAATCTTGACATAGTAACTACTTATCAATAAGTGTTTCTAGGTGGATGCCTTATATTACATGTTTTAGAATATATAATAATATTATATATAATACATTTCCTTGTAAATAATTTACAAGGAAATATTTAGTCATATTCCATATCAATGAATATTTTAACTAGAAATCTTAAAGGAAAAATATTACATCTTAAAGGAAAAATATTACATTTTACAGGAAAAATATTCATCTATGGTTGAAATTATCCTTTGGAAAACCCATTAAATATTGTTTTACTTGCTATCACATGTAATTCCTCATATGAACCACAGATAACACAACTATTTTTCACACATTAAAATTATGTCAAAAAATATATTTTATGAAACAGATATTAAATATTTGGTGAAAATTACCTGGAATTTTTATATTAGTTTTAATGTTTAATAAACATTTTTTTATAAAAAAATGTTATATTCATTTTTTAAAACATAAATTTATATTTACTGCAAATACATGAAATTGTTATGAATTACATACCTTATAAAAAATAACTTAATATTTATAAATTATATTTTTTCTCATATTTATAAAAAATTATAAAAAAATAAGGAAAATAAAATCTATTATATCTAAATTGATTGTTTTTTTGGACAGATTATTGCATTTTTCATTACTTATTTCTAATAAAAATAACAATAAGCTGTAAGAATGAATATCAGCAACATATATCAGAAACATAATTCATATCATTTACAAGAAAGTTTAAAAGAAAAACGGTTTCTCATCATTCCAACTAACACTCATTTTTTATTGGACTCTGCAGTAAAAACTAGGTTGCATCTATGTAACAAAAAACTTTTATTAAAAAATTAACATTGATAATGCTACTCATACTTCATTTATGTAACTATAATATACAGTATGAACAAAAAATGAATTATACTCTAACTACTATTATATAAAATGTTTATATATTGTTATATCAAATTGTTATTAATAATTTTTTTTTTATTTTTAACTAAGAACATTTTTTTATCATTCTCTATTCAAAATGATTCCAATAATTTCGCTATCATTTCTATATTTATAAATATTATTATTTTATTTTCTTAAAATATATATATTTAACTAAAAAAAAATTATAAATAGAATATTGTTCACATTCGACACTATATTAATTATCTTTGAAGATTTTTATTATGTTTTTTCCTTTTGTTACGAAATTATATTATTCATTGTAATTAATTAACTACAATCACAGGAAACTAAAAGGTTTCATAAACGAAGAAAATTATGAAAAGGAAAAAATATCTCGGGGCTTCCATGAATTCATTCATATATATATATATATATATATATATATATATATATATATATATATATATATATATATATATATAACATATATACAGTTATATTTACGTAGATATATATATATATATATATATATATATATATATATATATATATATACTGTTATATGTCAATGAATAATTAAACAGTTTTTTCTTAATTTTTTTTTAAAAAAACTGGTTCTTGAAAGTAAATTGGATTATACAAAGGATATGGTCACACATCCGATGAGTTAATGTAAATCCCAAGTTCAATATAGAAATACACAGAAGTTTTGTACGTGTTAATTAATTCAAGAATATTTTAACACTGATTCAAAAATTGGTTTTCCTTAGCAATTGTATCATAAAGTAATAATTTGTAATTATAATTTTAATATGTTGTTTTTTGTATTATATTACCATATACAGAATTTAAATATCTTGTCTATCGATGAAGACATTCGATTAGTAATAAAAAGGAAAGAAATGATTAAGAACAAATTCTTTGAAACATTTGTATATTTTCATAAACACTTGTTTCCTTATTAAGAAAGCAATATTATTAAAAAATGCATGCAAGTAGATAATAAATATAATACGTAGAACTAATAACAGCAAACTTGTTTGACAATACCATTAATTTGAATTTATCTTAGAAAAATAATAATATACAATTATAATGAAGGTTTTATCTTGAATCATGATATATTTTCATTAAAGATAGACATATATTTTCTTATATATATATATATATATATATATATATATATATATATATATATATATATATATTCTTAATTATCTACTTAAAATTGTACATCTGAATTTCTAGTTTATTTATATTGAAAATGAGTTTATTACTAGCATATTCTATTTTTAGTAATTTTAATTATTTTCAGTATAACATAATTACTTATGTAATTATAGTTAAGAGTAACATATGTTGTTGATATAATATGTTATATTATGAATATTTTAATATTATCTTTGGTTAACAATATATACATATTTACACAATAATTATGACATTATTTATTATATTCAAAAATAAATTGCTTCACTTAATTTACAATTGTAGATAAATGTCTATTCGTAAATTGAATTTGAGTTTGTTAATGTAATGTTTTTTGTGCAATTTTCACTAATCATTTTCAATTACTTTCATGTGTTTTCCAATCGGTGATATGAAAATTTATCTTGTTGTGTGTGAGTATATGTATATATGTATATATATATATATATATATATATATATATATATATATATGTATATATATATATGTATATATATATATATATATATATATATATATATATATCTAATAAAAGGTTTGACAATATTTTATCAAAAAGTATTCTAATCATAAATCTACAAGAAAAATTTCATTTTTTAGTCTTATTATTATTAGTTTTATATTATTTTTAGTCTTACTATTAGGTATTATATATATATATATATATATATATATATTATATCTGTCTTTAATAAAAGTTACTGACATTATTTTTTCAAAAAGTATTCTAAGAATTAAATCTATAAGAAAAATCCAAAATTTTTTTGGATCAGTACTATTTTTAGTCTTACTATTAGTTATTATATATATATATATATATATATATATATATATATATATATATATATATATATATATATATTATAAGTGTTTTTAAAAAAAGTTACTGACATTATTTTATTAATAAGTATTCTAAGAAATAAATGTATAAGAAAAATCCTTAATTTTTTTAGCTAAGTATTATTTTTAGTCGTATTATTAGATATTATATATATATATATATATATATATATATATATATATATATATATAAATGCAGAAATCTCTGACAAGATAGGCAAACAATATAGTATAGTCATGAGACAGACAACAATCAAATGTTTTTTACATTTTTAATTGTTTTAGATGTGTTAGGTATATTACCATAATGTACTGTATGTTTAATTTCTTTGTTATGTTATATAACAGAGTATATATTTTTATAATAAATATTTATACCTATTAAATATAGAAAATCAACAATTGAACATACATCTTTTGTCCTTACTGTTTTTCTAAGCATTGTTGTTAGAAAATAATCCAAATATATATTATAAATAAGGAGACGAAATAGAAATAAATACAGATTATTGAAAAGAAATAAGGCTGAACAATATCAATATGAATACGGTTTTATTTCAATAGAGTTGTACATTATTTAAAAATTTCTTGTCACTTGCACTACTCAAATTCTTTTAAAACTCATTAAAATATTTTCCGCATCGGTCTGTAATTCTTAATATAGGCAATTAAAATTTTACTCTGTGTATTTTTACATTAATATTAATATTCATATGAAAATAATATTCATAATAATCATCTTCTTCATCCTTTTTATATATTTAATAAGGTTTAAGTGAAATTTACATTATATATATATATATATATATATAAATATATATATATATACATGTATATAGTGTGTGTGTGTATATTCTAACACATAACATATTGTACATTCATTCAAAGAGACATATAGAGAAAGAGATATTATTTATCAAGAGATTTTAACAAAAAATAAAGAATGTTCTTCTATTAAACTACTAGAGATATCAAAACATGAATCATTGATCTATATAATTAATATTCTTTCAAAAAAATGATTACTAATTTCTAAAAGTAACAGTGTGTGTGTATGTATGCATTTTTACTAGGTGCTCTTGTTTAATCAGTCAGAGTTTTATTTATTGGACTGATACAATGTCACATTCTCTTTCGTGGAGATCAATTCAATAGTTTACTATATTTCTGATATACAAGAATAACTACAAAAAACTCGAAGATATTTTAATGAAGCTAAAGTCATGGATTCCTTTACCTGATACTACAGGTATTTACTGTGTCCCCTTTCCGAGAAACATAATGGTTAATCAAACGGATGATTATTTTAAACTAATAAGAGCCTGGTTCTCGAGTCTAAAACTGTCCAGTTTGTTGGCCTTGTATATTCTGATAACAATAATATCTTCAAAAATTGAACAAGATCTCATAGTGGAACATGAATCAACGATCCTTGTACTTGAAAATGAGTATGTCAATTCACTTCAACCATTAAGGAGCAGTACAGTGATTGAATTAATATGAATGATTACAAAAATATTTGATATTTCAAATGAGTAACAAATGTGTTTGTAGAAATTATATCATTTTTCTTCAACGTGTCAGGAAAACATAGAAATAATTAAATTCGTCATTAATTAAGGAAGTTTTATAAATTTAATAATAATAAATTTAATCAAGTCTATTAATAATTATTATTACACATATATATTTTACATTCCAATTTTTCAAATATATGAACTAGACTTTTCTATGATTAATGAATTTAATTTCATCTTGACGTATTTTATCTATAATTTATGTATATTATTTTAATGAAAAATCGTTTGCCTATAATAAGGAATATATATATATATATATATATATATATATGTGTGTGTGTGTGTGTGTATGTATGTGTATGTGCCTCTAAATGCATAGTTTAATTTTTGTTAAAATCATTAATTGAAATATATAAATATTGTTTTACAACAAACATTCCAGAACTAATGACTATTTTAAATGTATGAAAAATCTCACCAACATATATCAGTTCATGAATTTATTAAAAGAAGTCAACTACCTCATTTTTCATACTTTACATATCTTTTTTCAACATGAAATATATTATTAACCGAGGTTACAAACACTGAAAATAACATTTCAATTATATCGATAGAATTCATTCAATATACACCTACGCATTGATATATCCGCATACTATTTATATATCTACTCATATACATATATATATATATATATATATATATATATATATATATATATATATATATATAATGCGTATAACGGATGGAAATTTTTCATTCTAGCGTAAATAATATATTAAATTTATCGGATATTTACAGTCAACGCATTCTTTTTCAATACATTTTTATTACTCCCTTTCTTTCTTTGTAGATATGCGTGTTTATAACATTTCCTTCTATACGTGAAAACAGCGGTTTACGTGTGATATGCATGTAAAATCTTGTATTGTATTTGAACTACAGAAAATCCTTTGTGGTGGAAATAATTGATTCCTGATATTATGAATAATTACTTATATGATTAAATATTTTCATAGAAATTTCAATAAAATGAAGACATGAAATATAGTAAGTATTGTTTTTTTAAAAAATAAAAGTATTATTTATAAATAAGACTATTTTTTTATTTACAGGTATTATTATTAGTTTACTGGTTTCATTAGTATTCTTAATTTAGATCCAAAAATTTATTAACTAAGAAACTTTTTGTTGTGTCTAAGTCCTAATTATTAATAATCACTTTCTTTGATGAGTTTAAAGCTCATGCTATAATATAATTTTTAGTTAGCTTATAAATATTTGATTCGAAGCAACTCTCTTTGTACACCCGCACACCCTTATACACCCACAATCTGTAGACCAATTGATATATGTAACCTCTTGTTGTTCAACTAAACCGGATTTATATCACTTTAAAACTTGATCTTGTAAAACAATTTTGTGTATAAATATTGTAAAAAAAATAATTTCGATTACTAACCCCTTGACATACGAATTAATTTATATTCGATTTGACCAAAGAATACTATTTATTTTTCAGCTTGAAATTTCTGCAAGATTAACAAAGAAACAATATTTATACATTGATAAATATTATAATTTAATACTAATAACCAAAATTAATAAATAATTATAAAATAACAAATTAAATAATAATTCAATAGTCCTGTAGAGTATGAAACTTTTCGACAGATTCTGGTATATGTATATTATATATTTTCACACTGCCAAGTCGTTTCGATTCTTATATTATTTTTTGAGCACACGTGACTTCTCAATAAGATGTAACTTTTTACCAGAGGAAGGTATATGTTCAGGAAAATGTGCCCTCACTCTAATAGCCCATTTAGTTTTTACTGCCACTTTCGTACAAATTCAAAACAGGCATGTTGTAGGGTTCATTTCTATGGTTCACACTTTAATACTGAATATATATACATATAGTTATTTCTCTCTAATACTTGTTGCCTTAGAACAATTGAAAAAAAATTTTATTCTACCTAATTCTCAAGTTTACAATTTTTATAGGTTTTCAAATGAAATAACAACGATATTTCTGATTTTTCGACAACTGAAGTTTTTTTTAATGAAAGAAAGAGTTATAAATTTAGTCTCATTAGAAAGAGATTAATGACCTTTAAATATATCATTCAAAAGATAGCGCTCCGAGACCATAATTTCTTTGAAAGGCATCAATAGATTCACGCCCGGCTTCAAAGGGTTAAATGACCTAACGACCAGATAGATTTGTTTCAAGTTATTTCTCCTCTTTGTTAAAAATGTTATTTAACTTGATATAAAATTTTATTAATTTTCAATAATTAACAATTATTTTTATAGTCCATATCATAACTTTTTGCTAACAAAGATGGTACTTCGATTTATTAAAATGTTATATGATCTATAATAATTTTATATTACATCAATTATTTGTTATTAATTAATTTTATTTTATTTTACTTTTTATATAATATATGATTATCTATAAGATATTATTTAAAATTTAAAAAATAAATTATTTCTTAACATGTAATATTTGGTCACTTTGTAATAAGTTATTTCTTTCTTTTATATACCTAGAATACAAAAGACTCTTATATTTTTAACTCTCTGTCTTGTAAAAATTATTTATTCAAAAATAGATTATTATTTCAAAGTATAATTTACTTTTCATGCCAAAGTTCCTGTTAAAAAGTTTTTAAATTAAATATTCTTCAAATACTTGTTTAAAAATATTTTCAGCTTCTATTTTCCTTTTTACAGTTTTATAATCAGATTGATATGTTTAAACATTTATAAAGTTAAAAAAATGTATATTATTTCCTCGTAGAATAAAAACAATGTATTAAAAATGTAAAATAAAAACAAGCTATTATTTTAAAACTTATTCACATGTAAAAATACGAATTAAATAAATATAAACGTATGATATGTTGTGGTTATAAAATTATTGCAGACCACATAAAAACAATGACTGTATGTGACTTTTTAAAAATTTCTAAAATCTGAAAAACACGATTAACAAACCGCTCGCATGTGTATGAGATGAGGTAATCGATATGAATTCGAAGTGAAGCGAATACTATGTTGTGGTCAGTAGACCAGTGAACCGTGTCAACTCTTCAGCTCGACAAATGGAGTAAAGTGTAGTATGGATCGTACGTAAACAAGTTGATGGTCTTTCTGCGGTCGTTCGAGTGTTTAATTTACGTAGAATGATTCTGACACGCTAGAACGTGTTCCGATGCAAATCAAAAGAGTTGTCAATGAGAATAGGACGTTTATATTTTTTCTATGGGATTTTCCCATACGTTGAAACAACATGATTCTACTTGCGTGTGTATCTAATGTTACGATTAATAAAGTTGATACCATCAACAGATTGTTCTTTTTTTGTAATGAATATTTATTGAATTTCATTCGAATTTTTATGTTTCATATATTGGACCTATGTATGAGTCAAGGATTGTTTATCTGTTCGTTGAAAATAAATTTATTAACTATGAGATAATAAAAAATAAGCGTTTTGTAAAAGTCACTTCTTGAAGGTCGTTGAAAAACAATAGGAAATGAAAATATTAATTTCATTAGACTTTAAACCATATAATTTTTTAATTTGACGATTTATATATGTTATTTCCTGTATATTATCTAGTAAAATCTTATGTACACGAATATTTGAAATAAAATATACACCAATGTCACTATTGAAAGCCTGTTTTTTTATTAATATTAACTAGAATATTAAATTTGTTCATATTTTAAATATATTATGATCAACCTGTTTAAAATTAACATTATGTAAGGGTTAATAAAGCATTCTATATGATTTAATTATACAAGAATATGAAAGAGGGAAAATAATTTTAAAATAATTATAATTTTCTTATTTTGATATTCTAATATAGCACTTTTACTTTTATAACGTAACGAAAATTCTAAAATTATATATTGAAACATACTGACATAAATAATAATTGACAGATTTTTATTAAGTAACTAAAAAAACAAAGGTAATAGAACATTTACTTTTACTAAAAATGATGTCATATCAATAATACGTTTTTTTTTGCATTTGAATACAATTTATAATTTTGTGTTATATATGCATTATTAAAATTAAAAGTTATATGTTTATAAATATGAATTCATTAATACGTTGTGCTGATAGTCTTCGTTCTATTAAATATTTAGTTTTTTTTCAAGTCTACTTGTTTTGGTTAGCATATCGTTTTTAGATCGGTTTTAGAGGCGAGTCTGTAAAATCTGCCTAAATACGACATTTGTGCTGAAACTAATAAAAAAAGTAGAAGAGAACGAGCCAAAACCACATATGCCATCAGGGTAACATACAGATTATTGATGAGACAATATAAAAAAATTATATACATTGTTTGAAAGATTAAAAATCTTAATTATATTTCTATCGTGAACAATTTAACTATTTCTACTGTTTTTATTGTATTTAAATATATAATTAGTGTCAATAAAGTATCTTTTATTAGAAATGAATTAAAATCTCACAAAGAGGCACTCAAATCTCACAGGCACACACATACACACACATACACACATATATATATATACTATATATATATATATATACTATATATATAATATATAAATATATATATATATATATAATATATAAATATATATATATATATATATATATATATATATATATATATATTCTAATGAATATTATTTTCCTTTTTAGATTCTTGATTAAATGTTCTGAATATCTGATTAAAACCATAGTATTTACACTTTGTAAGATTTTTTCTATATTTAAGAAGATATTAATAAGAAGTATTATGTTTTTTTTCTTTATACAGAAGTTATAACATTCGAGCACATTAAAATGAACGACGAGTTATTTTACATAACAAATATGGTTTTAAGAAAAGATATTCCTCAAGCATCTGTATATAAAATTTTAACAAGGAACTATTTATTTTAATTAGGAAAGTGTCAAATTTCTGAAGATAATATATAGATATCATTTTAAAAGAATATGTACTAATGATCCAGATTAACTGGTAAAATAATTTATAATTATATTGTTTTAAGTATTTCCTTTACTGTATTTTGAGATAATTTGTCTCTATAGAATTAAAAAAATTGAAGTTTTATAATTATAAGGTTTATTTTTTTATTATGTAGAGATTGTTTTATTGATCTGAAATGAAAATAAAGTTTAACGATAACGAAAAAGTTCTAGCAAATAGTATTTTTCAAATAGTAAATTAATATAATTTAATGACGAAAACGAATAATATACGTTTTTATTAGCATCAGAATAATTTAACTTAAACCAATAGATAAAATATAATTAACTCAAGAAAAAGATAGATAAATATTCCATAACAATAAAAAAAGTATGAATTTTATAAAAAAAGAATAAAATCTCAATTTTAAAAACATCATAAGTGAGTAAACACTTAAAAATAGGATGCCCAGATATTAACTTTATTTTGATCGATTAAATATTTATTCAGTTCTTTCTGTAGACTATTAACAAGATTTTAATTAAAATTGAAAGTCTGAAAAATGTTAACTTACTGTAGTATGTTAATAACCCCATTTTAAGAAAATATTAAATCATAGATGAATTTAATCACTATTCAAAAACATTGTTCTCTGCTGTTTTTTTTTTAAAAAAAATAAAAATGTTCTAAGGTCATACATTTTTTAAGAATAATTTTTTTTAGAATCTTATGAATGGTTTCTCTGAACACAACTAAAATTCTAGTTTCCATTTTAATAAAAAAAATGTATATATCTTTTGTATATATAGATGTAATGAAACACCATCTGATATTTTTTTAATATGTAGATACTTATAGATGATATAAAACGTTCATATAAAAGTCAAGAAATTGAATTCGATTTAATAATATTTGTAATTAAGTACTACTTTATGTGTTTTTCAAAGAAGTGAAAAATGAGTAAGATGAATCCTATTCAGATGAATTAACACAAAAATGTAATAAATTTAAAAAACGTTTCCTGATATATATATATATATATATCATAGTTATAAACTCATAGCTTATCCAAGAAACGAAAAATAATTCAAATGGCGATTAAAATATACATATTGATTTAGAAATTATTGTTTACCATTAAAGATAATCGATTATATAGTCACAAATGTCATATGATTATATTAACAAAGAAGCAATTGAACAGAATTCCTTTCAAATATATCTATGAATCATTTGTTTTGCTACGTGAAATGTCAAGAGCTAAATAATAAAATAATATTTTGTCAAAAATAATAGAATTACTTTTTTATTCAAATAACGAAAACATATTACAATGATTTGAAAACAAAGTAAGAATAAATTCTTATTCGAACTTCATAATCAATAAAATATATTTTCTTAATAAACTGTTGGCTTTATGCAAAAAATAAATTTATAAAAAATTATTTTGTAATACTATATTTATGAAATAAAAATAAGTATTTTTTTATATACAAGTAAATTCAAATTATGTTCATTTCTATCATTCTTTTTCGCTACAGATCAATTCTCTTAAGAAAGTTCTCTTATAGGGACATATTGATCTAAGGATTCAACTATATGAAAATCTGCTTTTATCTAAAGATTATTTTAACTTGAATTGTTTTGAGAACAAATTCAATTATCTGAATGAATTAACTAAATTGGCTAATTTATTGAGATAATTGAATGTGTAAAACATCGTCAATTGTTATTAAAAGAGATCAAGAAAATATGTTAATAACGAATATATATGAGGTTTGTTTGATAAATGAGGTAAATTTCTATGATGTGGCGCCATCATTCATTTGGTAACTGTAGGTTTGTCAAGTATCACTTTTCAAATTCGCATAGATGAAAATTTCAGCTAGAAGCGACGCGTTTTTCATGTCCTGCAGATGTTTGAAGCGAACATTGTAACAGTTTCCGAAAAAATGGGCAAAAACGAGCTGGTATTTTTGTGTTGTTTCATCACCGTGGATGAAAGATGGATCCACCATTACACATCTAAGTCGAAGCACCAATCAAAACAAAGACAACGACTGATGAAAGTGCGCCGATAAAGTTGAAGACCGTCTTATGGATTGGAAAGGTGATGGCCACTGTTTTTTGGGATTTCCAAGTAAATATCCTGATTGACTACGTAACGAAGTGAAAAAAGAAAATAGGAGCCTATAATGCAACATTATTGGACCGTTCGAAAGAAGAACTGAAAGAAGAACGGCCAAGATTGGCGCACAAAAAATGCTCTTTCGTCAGAACAACGCGCCATCCCAAAAATCGATGGTAAACGTGTACGAATTATGCTGCGAATTGATTCCTCATCCACTCTATTCTCCAGATTTGAGGCCGTGCGACTTCTTCCTTTTCCCAAACTTGAAAATGTGATTCGGTAGGAAGAAATTCTCATTGAATGAGGATGTCATCGCCGACGTTAATGCGTATTTTTCAGATTCGCTGGACCAAGTGTATACCCCTCAATGAAGAATATGTTGAGAAATAAAATCGTTTTGTTTGAAAAAAGGTATTTAACTTGCTTTTTTACCATACTTATCAAACGACCCATATATATATATATATATATATATATATATATATATATATATTATTGAGTTCTTTTGTAATTTTTATCGCGATTATTTCATCACTCTGAGACTGTATACTTTGTTTGTCTTGTCAAACACAAAATAAATAAAAACTGAGTATATTCATGATTATACTTAAAAAATCAATATTCTATTGAAAGATTTAACAACATTTCATTACTGATGTCAAGAGGTAAGTTTATTTTTTCAATTCATCGTATAAACAAATTAGTATAGTAAGTAGCAAATCAGTTACGCATGTATTTGTTATAGGCATAAATTTCATCTCTCTCGAAGCACTTAATGTAGAACTAGAACGATAAAACAAAAACTATTTCTGTAGACGTATTTAGTATTTGATCTCTAATTAAAAGTGTTTGTTACTTTGGAAGAATAAATTGTATAGACGCTTCTTTAAATTTAATAAATGGATAAATAGTCGACTGCATTCAATGAACTCTATAAGAATATATTTTCAAATCATTGAGTGTGTAAGTCTCAAGGTTGTAGTTAACACCCACGTTTGATCCACCAATTTAAAGAAGATCAATCGATCTTTTTAAAGCTATATAATTCAATGGCGTACAAAAATTTAATATATACTGAATCTCCAAAAAAAACACTCAAGTTATTACTAGTGATAAATTATAAGCTTTGTAACAGATACTCAATAGATTCGTTTTACCTTCTGAGAAAAAAATACAGTTGTTTACTAAAATAGTCAAGCAATGTCTATATCTTCAGAAGATATCTTATAAGTAGAGTTTTACGTCTTTGATCTATTGGTATGAGAAATATTTGAAAATACACAATATCTCTGTCGAAAAATAAATAAAATACGTATTTTTAACAAAATCATTAACCTCAAAATTTAAAACTTTATTAAATGTACAACTGAAATGTAAATAAAATTATTTAAATTGAAAAATTGAACCGAACTATAATAGGAGAATTAAAGTTTTTACTTAAACTTTTCTTAAATTATTTATAATCGAATATAATATTTGAAAAATATTATAAAAGTGTTTTTAAATTCAAATCCATATTTCTTACTTTAATTCTTCAACTATTAAATACTTCATATTATTTTATAGACAGAACGAATTGTTGCAAACTGAAATAATATTAAGATATAACTATGCCGAAAATGCTTGAATACTCCTTACTTATTTATTAAATATTACTAATTCCTGATAAAGAGAAACAAGTTATAAAAATACCAACACAAAATATCAAAGAAATTTTAAATATAAAAGGTATTAATTCATATTTATAAATAAGATAAGTTTAAAATATAAATTCTCTAACTTAAAATGCATAAATATTTTTTTTTTATTCATTAATCCTGCTTTTTATTAAATCATGTATTATTATTATGTTATTTAGAAATTCCCAAGGTTATATATTTATCCTGTATTTAAATATTTTCAAATTGAAAAAACAGAGTTCATGAAGAATTAGACGGTTTTTAGAGTCCACTTACATACATATATATATAATAAGTTCATGGATGGTCAAGGTTATATACATACATACATACATACATATATATATATATATATATATATATATATATACGTATGGACATATAAACACATGCAAATAAATACACATAAATTCGTACCAGTCTGTCAGGTATTTTTTGTCACATGTATTGAGCAACAGAATTACGAATGTTCAATTAGAATGTAAATGTTTTTAGATTTTTATTTGCGGTTTTAAAAATGTGATCACTTTTAATGAGGCAATTACGTTTATTGAAATTAGGGCTGTTGAAATGGAAATTCCGTGAAAAATTACCTGTATGTTCTAAATATGTATGACATGTGGAATATATATATATATATATATATATATATATATATATATATATCAATACCTATATAATTATGCTACCGCATTTTATAAAAAAATATTGATATGTCAAGGTCTTTTCGGTATTTTTACCTTAACAGAAATGATGTTACCTTATTTTATTTTTAGCATCAAAGAAAAATTATTATGAATTTTAATATGGTTGTCAAGGAAAACAGATATTTTTTTAATTGAATTACAATTTTTTTATATATATTTATATATGATTTATAATTTTGTTTCCATGCATATATAAAATAAATAATTATAAGTTTAAATCTAATTACAAAAAAGTAGCAAATATTAACCTATTGTTTTGTATATACTTTTTTTAATATACTTTTTAATTAAGACCTGCATCGAACATAACAACTGCACATAAATAAAGGGATCAAAAATAAAATATTTCATATATGTTTACGAGTCATGTCAGGTCAAGATTATAAATAATGTGTTTTTTATACCAGCCAATTAATTTTTTTCGGTCTATGTATAATAATAGTGTATTTATTTATGGTTTAAAAAAACGATGTAAACATTTTTTTATCATTTAAAAAACAATTGCTATTTTAATATAGAAGATATTTATTATTTCATAAAGTTAAAGAGTTTTATTCAAGAGAATATAATACTGAAGTATATTAATATATTAATTTTATTTTGGAATTAAATAATATAAGGTATATAAATTTAAAAAAGTAGTATACTTATAATAATATTAGTATATATATATATATATATATATATATATATATATATATATAAAATGACATTACTTAATTTTTTGGAAAAGAATGCTTAAAGTAAAAATTTGAACAAAATTATTTTAAATAAAACCTATTAATATATCAAATATATCATATCATTTTTAACCAATTATTGTGTAGAAAATGAAGAAGTAAAACTTTTTATAATTATTTTTTTTAAAAATAATGCTAATTTTGCGAATAAAATACTATAATAAAAAATATGGCTTAAAAAACTACAACACCCTCTACTATGATGTTTAGATTAGACATATGAACTTAATTATATAATAGAACAAATTTGGAATGACAATTGACACTAATTGTCATCAATAAAATTTTGGGCTAGTCTGCAATAAGAATGAACAAGTTAGCCTCTACCAGATAATACAAACTGAACAGACCAATTCATATGACATTGGATAATGAAACCAAAAAGAACAGAAATTATGTTGCACAAAATAAGACTTTCACAGATAATTTTTTCCTCACTCCAAAAACTACAAAAATTGTTCAACAATTGATAATTTTTGATTATTTTCAGAATGATAAAGTAGAGAACGAATAGATTCGTCATCGAAATATGTATAATAAAATATCAAAAATGTTCAATTATGTATTATTGAACATTTTTGATTAGGAAATGTTTCTGGTTTATAAAATTAATGAAAAAATTATATATAAATGGGAATTTAACAACAGTCAAAAATTTTACGTTGATAAAATGATCTATTCATCAAAACAAGCTGCTAACATAAAAGACAAGAAATATCTACAAGCTGATAACATTGAAGACAAGCAATATCTACTAGCTCCCATCACAAATTTGTTGGAAAATTAAAAAGAGTGCATCATAATCAATGAAAAATTAAATAAAATAGTGAAAAGTGAATACAACTCTCGTATACAATAGAGAATATAATAATCTTCAATTAAGTACTTGAACTTGTATACAATAAAAAGTACAATAATCTTCAATTAAATACTTAATTGTGAACTGAAATGAAATAAAAAATCATTTGAAAGTTCACAAAACAAGAAGAGTACACAGACGGTCTATTTTGTATCA
Source organism: Acanthacorydalis orientalis (assembly GCA_034766995.1). Lineage (NCBI taxonomy): Eukaryota > Metazoa > Arthropoda > Insecta > Megaloptera > Corydalidae > Acanthacorydalis > Acanthacorydalis orientalis. The sequence goes on along the minus strand of CM068321.1, from coordinate 11,117,942 downwards.
TCTATATTATTACATATGAGAAGAGCATTAAGGAGCAACTAAAGCATGGTGATCGTAACAGTAAAAATATATTTACGCATAGATTAACATACAATTCATTTAAAACATTTGTTAAATAATATTTTATAGAATATGGTAGAGAATGGGGCTAATTATTCTTATTCTAGAAAAAAAAACTCTATATTACAAAAAAAATGTAAAATAAAAAACATTCCATGTACATACATTGTTAAGTATTTTTTGTTTAATATAAAGAGAAAATAAAACGATACTAAATAAGATTTAATTTCTAAATTTTAGTCAATCGAATGATTACTCATCAGTTGATAATAATAAATGGCCATACTTATAATATTTTAATAAATACTGCAACTAAGTCTCACTAGTTAATATTAGTTTATAAGCCACTATATCTAGTTAGTCTCGTAAATTAACTGTTAATAAATTCAATAACCATATGTAACAGTATAGTAGATACGACTACCTAGTAAGTCCTAGTTTCAGTTTTTAGTAAAAGATTATTAACATGACCCGCCAATTTAAACAATAATTAATCATATCAGAGAAAATGGTTACAATATTAATTTTATTTTTTTGTTTACTTTTTTATAATATTTTATATGAAAATTGAATCATTGTTAAGTCGTTCATAAAAATATATAATTATTTAAACCAATCTTCTCATACATGTATTATAAAAAAGTCAGTATTTAAAAATGACTAACAAAAATATGAATGAAAAAAATCAGATTGAAACATATAGTGAATTATAAACTATACTGACTGATATACAATGACAATTTAAATACAAAATATCCTATCCTATCTCTATTGAATCTTTTTAAATTGTATTTTCAGTATAAAACCGATGTTGAAATAACGACTCTCATCCATATAAAAATAGTAAATTTTAATATAGTCGATTTGATCAGAAACTGCACTTTGACGCAATATCCCGTACCGGAAATAATAAACGAACGGCACGGAATCCGTCATAACGTAAAATAATAGTTTCTGCGTGATACCCGAACACCGTCCTAACGCGGAAACTGTCTACGGCCGCACAACTTTTATTGATCCGTCTTAAAATTAAAACTATAAAATTCAACCAAGATGGTACGGTGTTCCGTGAATAAGTTCGCAGCAAAATGGTACAAGAAACGCGCGCAGGCAGGACTGCAGGTGGTTCTGCATTTAATGCCTTCGGCAAATTGAATTTCGTGACGCGACCGCATTGATTGCCTCGGCTGTAAAACTATATTGTTCATCGGCGGTCGAACAAAAAAGAAGACGGCGAAGAAGAATACAGAGCTAGAACGCCGAACTCCTGGTATATAAAAAATACTTAAAATTCGACGAGAACAAACAAAAATCACGATGAAGTTTTATTGGTGGCTATAGATTAAATAAGTTTCCTTTATATGTATATATACATACACACACAGACACACACACACACACACACACACACACACACACACACACACACATATATATATATATATATATATACACACAAATATACAAGAATCACATCTTTCTTACTTTCATGTTCAATTTCTTTATTTTACTTTCATAAGAATTCACTTTATAAAATATATAAACAAACTTGTACATACCTGAAGTAAGAGTACTAATAAGAAATTTTATTCTTTCGAAATATTTCTTTTAGAACTTTGAAATATGTTTAAAAGTTAAATTACTAAATAATAATTTGAAATTACAGTTGATTTAAGATTTGTATGAAGATAAATATGTAAGTCGAATATAAAATGTACAAAAGAATGAAATGTAACAGAAGTTGTCACATTGTTTTTAAAGAAGTATGTTAGTAATTTGAATTAATATAAAAATTGAAAACTATTGTTTTTAAGAATAATTTGAATCATTAATTATTTTATAGAAATACTGCATGATCATTGAGCATGAAAACGTTTTCTTTGAAAATAATTTTGAAATTAATTATTTAAAAACTGTATTCATATATGTATGTGTTTATCTACGTGAGAATATTTTTATAGTACATTATTTCTAACTGAAAAATCTAACAAATACAAATATAATTTCTAATATTAATTAAATGTTATATTTAATTAACTCTAAATTATATTATTTATTATATATAAGAAGATTATGAATAATATAAATAAACAATGTGGTTAAAAATAAACAAAATATCTGTAAAATTGTAACAACAAGTTTATTTTTTGATAAACCATAAATATTTGATCTTAGTAATATTGTCAAGGAAAATATTAAAAACTGTACTCTAAAATTTAGAATTTTTTTGTTAGTTCTTTTATAATTACTTATTTAATCACTTAATAATTTATCTTTTTACCTTTTTACTCTTTATGTTTTTTCACTATATTTGTGGAAAATAAAGTGATATGTAATATCGAAAGGTAGAACATTTATAGTATTTGTGTATTACTTTTTATAATATATTTACACATTACCAACCAAATGGGTAGATATACCCCATTTTCATTATGGAGCTGCACGACCGAATGGGTATTGCGGTCGCCAAAGTATTAAAATCATAAACTATAAGTAGTTCATTTTTTAAAAAAATAGGTTGATAGAAATACTAGGTTAATTATTCATTCGTCAAGGTAGGTTATTGAGGTCTTAAAACGTTTCGACAGCTAAGGTCATTAGCGCCCGAACACAAATTATAATTAAAAAACTCAGCCCGTTTACACATTTGAGTCTAAATCACCTCTTAATTCGAAACGCTAAAGTATGAATTCCAAACGCTTAAGAATATTCCATTTGAACAATATTTCCCTCAGTGAGAGATAAAATATACATTTTACTGTTAAAGTACATAATCTTGATTGGACAATACGTATAAATATAATAAGAAAATATGAAACTATTGAGAATAATAAAACATTCAAAATATTGTGGTCTGATATTACATATTAGAATTCACAGGGTTTTTCTTGAATAACACGTTAAAATACGCCTACAGGGATTCACATATATGACGACACAACATGTTAAAATATCAAGATTGAAAACACTAAATCAAGCTAAAAAGGCCAGTCTCCTTTGTGAAAGTCAAAATGCGATTTACGACGTCATTGTCGTCCCCTTTCATTCGTCAAAATAGTTGCATAAAAATTATGAAACTTTCAGCACAATTGTATTTATATGTTTATTTACTGTAATTCAATGTAAGCACCGTATATAAAAGTTAAATTCATATAAACTAATTCTATTTTACTATATATATATATATATATTAAACATTTTTTGTATGCAAGTCATTTTCAAAAATTAATTCTTAGTATGCAGAAAAATATAAATAATTACATAAATAGTTAACTCTTTGCGTAGTACAAAAATTTACAAGTTTCGTTTATTTAGATAAGTTAATAATAAATCTTTTCACAAATGATTTATTGATCTAATTTAAAAACGACAAAATAATTTTTATTCGGAACTATTCAGTAAATGATTAGATTTTAAATATAGCTACTACTCATTCGTCCTTCATAAATGACAAACGAAAATAATAGTCATTGAACATTTTTGTTTAGAATTTTTTTATTATTTGTGGGGTGATAAAATAAATTATTTATTGGAGTAAATTCAGGCACAATACTAAAATCGAATTAAAAGTAAATATTTAGAGGAATATATATTATTAACAAATTCTTTGAAAAATAAAATTCTAAATCATGGAACACTGTACATTTATACAGAGGACTTACAATAGTCAGAGTCACGTACTCTAATGTATATTTTAAATATTCTAAAAAAATATCTAAAATATACTTTAATATCGAATATTTGCTGTAACTAACAGTGGAAAACAGAAACTCAAGATGTCAAAAAGAATGAAAACATTCAAATAAATATCAAGATAATTACAATAAAACTATTAAATAAATAAATCAATTTAATAATAAAATAATTATAATTATTTACATTAATTTAAAATTTGGAAATAATAAAAATTAATTATTATATTTAATTTTTAATGAAGAGTTCTCAATTATCAGAATTAATACTAAATCTTTTATAAACTGTTTACATTTTTGAAAGAAGTAGATGTTATATATATATATATATATATATATATATATATATATAGAAAGAGAGAGATGTATATATATATATATATAAAGAGAGAGAGAGAGGTTATATATATACAGAAAGAGATGTTCTGTATATATATATATATATATATATATATATATATATAGATAGAGAGATATGTATATATATATATATATAGTTATTTATAGATGTTTTTAAAATACAAGATACTTTGGAGCTAGATAGAAAATCTGTAATAGTATGTATGCTATAAATACAAACGAAAGTATAGTATTTTTCTCAATTTTGATTTCAAAGTTAATTTAAAATCAATTGAACCAGATAATGTTTCTTTTTTTTGAAAAAGAATAATAGTTTTGATAAAAAGTTATTTGTCCTTGGAATCTTCTCAAGGAGTACCAATTGTATCTAAATTCAAATTTTCACCGTTTCCAATAAAAAACTGATCTCTTCGAAACCCGAATTTTATTGTGTATAAAGCATGTATAAAAATATATACGAGTGCGGTCTCCTTATAACATATTTATATCCGATTCGAACCGATAACACAACTGACTTTATTTCCACGCAAACCTTCCGAGAAAAAGAACAAAAAATTTTTTTCCAAACAACTATTGCCGTAAAGCAAAAGTTTTACCACATTCTCACGGCCTAGTTTTCAGACGACATATATATATACATACGTGCACACAGTCACATATTTACAAACACAAAGAGAACACCGAACGGGACTACACGCGTTCGAACTTCGTCGCCGTGGTGCGTGCCTGGATCCATCTAACGGACAATTCACACAATGGCGTCGGCGTTTCGCACGCGTCGCGACGCTGCGGTCGCTCCTCGCCCGGACTTGCGTCTCCTGACGCCGTGCCCGGAATATTCAAACAGCGTACCGCGCGTTTCTAGACACACATCGAACGAATCTGAATCCTATTCGAAAGTGAACAACGGCGTCGAACTGGTTTTAATGATCTGAACGGTCGTCTGTTTACTTTTTTCATCTCATGATACGAGCTGTGCGTCGCAGTTCTGTTGATAAATGCGTCACCACGTCGTGTAAACAACACCCGGGAGAATTATATCTACAGGTGTAAAATTTTTACCATTTATTTGTGTTACGTCTACGAACGAATGATCTGTGTACTGATTACAGATGGATTTTTAAATATATAACCGAAGATGTTCAATGCGAACGAAGTATCCAATAGCATTTGCATTCGACGAGTATTCTCCTTCCGGGTAACACGAATTAACACTTTGCCAGCGTTCAATAAAATACGATGTTTTAACATTCGTGTCGTTTTCAATTTTTCCTTTCCTATTGAAAGGTTACATTCGCAGGAAGTGAAATTTATATAACATTGTATACTATGCAAACCATCGTTCGATTCTATAATAGAAATCTATGTGTATTTTTTCTAACAAACAAACAACGAAATTGACGAGCGTGTATTGACATTTCTATTGCTTTCTAATTTCTTCTTTTCAATATTTCGTGCATTAACATATATATTTACATATACGAGGATCATTTGATAAGTTTTGTAAATATTCATGATGTGGTGCAACCATTCCTTTGGCAACGGCACGACTATCAAGTGTCACTTTTCAAAATAACATAGGGAAAAACTTAGCTTAAAGTGACGCATTGTTCACGTTCTACAGACGTTTGAAGCGAGCATTGTAGCAGTTACCACAAAAATGGGAAAAAACGAGGAGGCTTTTTTGCGTCGAATCTTCACCTAATCTTAACCTAAATCGAATCATCAGTCAAAACAGAAGACTATGAATGTTGAAAGTGCGCTGAATAAGGCGAAGAGCGTTTTATTGGCTGGGAAGGTAATGGCCACTTTTTTTTGGTATTCTCAAGAAATCATCACGATCGACTACTTAACGAATGAGAGAATGATAATAGAAGCCTATTATACAATATATTTGGACCGTTTGAAAAAAGAACTGAAAAACGGCCATGATTGGTCCACAAAAAAGTACTCCTTCACCGGAATAACGTAACGTACCACAAATCGACCGTCACAAAGGCATAATTGTACGAATTAGGCTACGAAATGATTCCCCATCCACCCTATTATCCGGACTTGGCTACATGCGAATTCTTCCTCTTTCCAGACTTGAAAATTTGGCTCTGTGGGAAAAAATTCTCATTCAATGAGGATGTCATCTCCGCAGTCAATGCATATTTTGCAGATTCGCTGGACCAAGCGTATAGCCCGCAATGGAGACTATGCTGAGAAATAAAATCGTTTTTTCCAAAAAGCGGTGTTTAACTTTCTTTTTTACCATACTTATCAAACGACCCTGTTGTATATACATACAAAGATTATGTTGAAAAATAAAATCGATTTTTTACAAGAAGGGTATTTAACTTGATTTTTTATCATACTTATCAAATGACCTATATATATATATATATATATATATATATATATATATATATATATATACATATATATATATATATATATATATATATATATACACATATATATATAATATATACATATATATATATATATATATATATATACATACAGATATAGATAGATAGATAGATACACTATATGTAGATTAACCCTTTTCATTTACAGAAAATGTATTAATAGTTTGTAAGCAAGTTCTTCCGATAAATATTCTAATATGAGAAATATAAAACATTTCTGTTAAACTAAAATTCGTTATAGTCAAGTGAACGGAAATTATTTAAAATAAAAATATAAAACTATTTAAGAAGAGTAACATCAACAAGAAAATTTATAATTTACTTCACACTATAGGAAAGTAGGTAATCCATACATGTGCGCATATATATATATATATATATATATATATATATATATATGTATTATGATTAATATTCTAAAACAAAATAGATAAATAAATAAATACTTACAGTGAGTACACACCAAAATCGGACTTAGACCCTGAAAAATTGAAAAAATATTAGTTTTTTTATAATAAATTAATACAGTATAAAATATTAAAAAATCAGAGAGAAAATTTAGACAAATTTTTATTCTATAAAAACTTTTACTTTTTTAAATTACGATTGTAAGAGGTAGCCCTAAGCCTAAATGCTATATAATTTATTTATGTATTTTTTTCTATAGATTACTGTTAATATAACTTAAGAAATTATTCATATATATATATATATAACTGAAGAAAAATATTCACTGTATAAATAGGATTAGTTGTAACGAATAAATATCTTAATTGGAATACAAAGTGATCCATATAAAGAGAAAAAATTATAACCTCATTAACGGAATGAACATTTTGTTAAAGTCTACTAAAATTTAAAATTATCTTGATTCCTCATCAAAGACATTTATTATTAATAATTGTTTTATTTTAAATGAAATAAATTAATAATAAACAAGTAGTATAGTAAATAAATATTCTTTATAGAAATATTTGAATTGTTTATATACAAAACATTCAAATAAAAACGTATGATTATTGAACGATTCTCATCAACCAAAATAAACACATTATCGTCCGACAAACAAAGTAATCTGTTTATTATAATCAGACGATCAAACACAAATAATTATATGTTAGATTTGTGTTAATAATAAATGTGGAATGTGATAAATTGAATCTTAACATGCAAAGACTCGATGATTTGTAGACAAAGTCGAATTAAACTATACGCAAAAGAAAAATAATAGGGGATAGACTTTTAATATACAATAGTCAAATATATTGTGTTAAACTAAAATAAGAAAAAAAACCTTTAAAAAATATTGTTATGTTGAAATATACCGTCGTTATATATATATATATATATATATATATATATATATACACACACACACACACATATTACTTCATAAATACGTAATACACGTGTACATATCATCCATGAATCCAATTCAAACATACAAAGAATATGTTAATATTTCATTATCAGTGTAACAATCTCACCGGATAACAATTAAGTATTGTTAACGTTTCACAGCTCGTCGATAGATTTATTAATTAACTGCATGTTTAAATCACGCATTAATTTTGTTATACAATTCTTTTTGTCTTAATAAGTAACTGAAGATTACTTCATAAAGAATTGTATAGAAAGTTACTGTTTTGAAAATGTGCTACTTAATGTGTATTTCATTAAATATATTTGTATCAATTTATATGATAGTGATTTGATATTATTTTTTAACGAGATCTCTTCGATTATTTATTGTGTTCCCAATAAACAAGTACAGAAAACTTTCTTTTCTTTAAGGTCGATTACATGTACTTTGCGGTACTGATATTATAATTCGTTTAAGTAACTTTGCCAATTAATGAGAGAAGTTTAACTTTGTATTTATATAATAGTGCGTAGAAAATTAATAAAACTGTATAATTATTCTTATATACACACCCAAACGCTTATATATATATATATATATATATATATATATATCCATATATATATACACACATTTTCAGTTTTAATGACCACACGTGTAACGACTTCACGTTTATAGTAGGAAATATTTACATATATTTTGGTATACATATCTCTATTCAAACACTCTCTTGTATGAAGTGTTTATTTCACAGATAAATCGAACAGATTCAGTATTCTTCAAGACTTTATTCTTTACATAGTTGACGGTAAATTAAAAGGTACTTTCTTACCTATTCCTAAATATAAAATAAATGGTATATAAATCTAGAATTTTGTTCTATTAATAAAACATTAATTGTACAGCTTATATATATATATATATTATTTATATATATATATATATATATATATAAATATTATTTATATATATATATATATATATATATATATATATATATATATATATATATATATATTATTTAAATATATGTATATATATATATATATTATTTAAATATATATATATATATATATATATATATATATATATATATTATTTATATATATATATATATATATATATATATATATATATGTGTAATCAAAAGTTATGAAGGATGCTACAAAATGATGTTTATATCACATTCAATCGATCGAAAGGAACAAGTACTCAACGAAAATATATCGATTTTAGATATGAAGAAGTTATTAGTAAATATTTCATGGAGTAATGTTTCACATACAATAAAATCTAATTGTTTTAGATTAATTGCTTTTTAATATGTATTTATTTTATATGTTTATTATTTTTCAACATAATTATTATAATCTTATTGAGAATTATATTTTCAGATAATATCGTGATATTTAATTGTCATTGGTATAAAAATGTAACAGTAATTTATTTTAATATTAAAAGAATTCAAGCAGATATTAGTAATCAATCAGACTGTTTTATTACCGTTTTCAAATTCAATAAATGGAAACAAGTATTATTTAGGAAGTCAAAGAAAAAAATATTAACTTAGGTTTGTAATAATTATTTTTAATTTAATTAAAATTCCACAAGTGAACTTATTACTTGTACCGTATCTTTTTGAAATCTATGCGAAATTTGAACAAGATTTCAAACCAGAGATTATAGTTTTACGTGCAATTACTTGTAAAAATAAAATATTTTTATTATCAAATATATATATATATATATATATATATATATATATATATATATATAATTCTACCATTATACATTTAACCTTAATATAATTCTACCCTAATACGATTCAACTTGAAGTGCGTAATATTATGCTAGTTATTAAAATAATATGTCAAATACTTTTTATTTCTGCATTTAATTTTTTTCGAAAAATTAATTAGAATGCATATCCTTGTTTATTATTTGTGTTTAATGTTCATGTAAGGACATATATATATATATATATATATATATATATATATATATATATATATATATATATATATGTATATATATAACAAAATAAAATAAATGGAACAAAATTTATACAAGATATAAACTATCTTTTATTAATTTCTTTTATTTTGTTCTTCGAGACCACTTGTTTATCGCTTTAACCGATTTCAACACTGCCTTCATCCATAGGTATTTGACCTTTCTTTCATTGTATTTAACAAATAAAAACTATTTAAAAAATATCTTCAATGGATTAAACACTTAATTATAATGGTTTCATGGAAATCAGTACATAAATAATCATACAATTTATTCAGCTGAATCTGTATTGCCCTATACGTGTATATATATATATATATATATATATATATATATATATATATATATATATATATATATATATATATATATTCTTATATAGTTGTTAGAAACCATAACTGACATGTTTACAATGAACTTTTTCTAGAAAAAAAATTAACTTTTAAAACGGTCATTAAAAAGGATAAATTTAATTAAAAAAATAAACAACAATTACAGTACAATTTATCTAACAATAGTGTGTAAGGTGAAAAACATATTTTTTTAAATATAAAACTATGATTCATATAATACATTTAGGTGATCAAGAAAATTTAACTTTATGTTTGAACTTAATATCAATGTAAAAATTACTTTGTTTTCTTTATGTTGCGAATAAAAAAGTGTATTTGTGTGTATATATATATATATATATATATATATGACTCAATGTAACTTAACTCCAACTAAATATACCTCATTCAAATGATTAAAAATAGAAGAAACTCTCTAATTTTAAAAAGGAAAGTCATGTCTAAATTTTCATAAATATATATGTATATATTTATGTATATATTGTATGCATTTTTGAAAACAAATATTAATCTATTACCGTAACCTTGAATTACAAATACATTTTTAATTAGAACTACTTGTTACTAAAAAAAATCATTATCAAGTTATTCAATGCTCCCTAGGCTACGTACTGTCCTTAAAATTTATTCTTTGACACGCAAATTTATTTTCTCAATTAGTTTCATATCAAATACTGTCTTGGTTAGTTACATCACAACTGACGTACTTGGTTACATATAGTTTATTTATACTTTTTCTAGACGAAAACACGAAAGACTTTCATTTTTATTAATAGCTTACACATTGATATGCTTATATGTTCACACACATATTACATGATAATATATATATATTTATATATATATATATACATATACATATATATATAAATATATATATATATATATATATGCACATACAAAATTATAATAATTAATTATCGGTGTGTGGTTAATAATGTTATAATATTTTATTAGTACTAAATCACAGTTAAATAGAAATATTTTTGACAATAATATATTTCCTGAAATTTACGACATGTAATTATATGACTATTAGTGAAATATGAATTTATTTTATTTATTAATTTATGTCTAACAATTGTTTTGAATTATATCTATTTATAAGAAATGTACTTTTTAAGACACAAAATATTTTAAAATAAAAAATATATATCAATGATCTAGTTTATTTGATAGTATATATTAAATGTATGAATATTTTAATAGATTTTGCCTAGAAAAAAATTTTTACATGTGTACAGTATGTGGAGATGATTTATTTATTTACATTGGATATTTATGTACTGACATTATAATTAATTGTATCTATATTTAACTATAAAAATAACATATTTAATCCTATTATTGCTGCGCATATTGTAATGAACATACAAGAGTACAATTTTTTAAAATTGTGTGAATGGGTTATATTATAATATTGTATATTGATTGTAATATTATAATACTGGTATATTATAATTAAATAGATATTTAGTAAGCATTAATTGTACATAAATGATTACAAAAAGTATTTAGGACCATTGTTTATTATTTAATGGACTATCAAGTATATCTACTTTATCAGTTCAAATCTAAAAAAATCATTGAATAATCATTCAATGTAGCAGTAGATTTCAACTATGTTTTGTGATAATAAATGAAAGAAAATCTACAGAAATATTGCACAAAAAGTGTATCTTTTGTATCATTTTATTAAAATAAAACGTTTTAGAGACTTGAAGAGAGTTTTTGAGTAAATAGTCGTAATTTATTTACTTTATAATATGGATAAAGCACATGTTATATGATCAAATTGTAAAAAGGATAACAATATTAAAATAAATATTGCAAAACTCCGTTAACATAAATCTGATAGTTAACTAGATCGTCATACAAATGATGTAAAAATTATTTAAAAAGAGTAGAGAAGTCACAAAATAGTTTTGATACTGTGGTTAAATTCACTTTCAAAAATTAATTATTTTTTCCAATTATAATACAAAATTTATGCCTTGTAGTGAGGAAAAAGAATTAATTTATAGAACTAAAAACGTGACTACGAAAGTTTGAATTTGTCGAAAAAAGGTAAAGCTTAGAACCTATATGCAAAGCTCAAAAATTTAAAATAAGTGTAGCTGAGATTCTTGTAAAATAATTTCCTGAACATAAAGTGTTCGTTTTTAAATTAGACTATTGAAAAATGATTTCGTAAAACTGGTTTGATGTCAATAGTTCTATTTGTTATTCATTGACTGAAGTTAACCACAAATTTATATTGTCTTTTCTTAGTAAAAAAAATGATTTAAAATTTCTCTAATAGAGTCATATTGTTTGAAGATTTACTGCGTGTAGGTAACGATCTTTTAAATAATTATCACTAATAAAAACCTAATACGATAATAATAAAAGGAGTGTTAAGAAGGAAATAAGATTAAAAAATTTTCTTTCACAATATACACTCTATAAATCAAACAAGTTACACAATTGTTTAATGTGTTTTTTCTGGTTATAAAAAATATAAGATACCAAATATTATTCGTATTACACTAATTTTTATAAGAAATGTTTTATGGTCTAGTCAAGAAAATATGTGATAAAAATTCAAAGAAGTGAATTATCAATTATTTTATTTTTCTAAGTAAAGTCGTTTTAGATAATGTTAGTTGATTATTTGGAATTGATGAACGCATCGACAATTAAATTAATGACCACTCAAATAATGACTTATCGATATTCTACTATAACTTCGAAATATTTACTATAACATTTCGTTAAGAACAATCATTTCTCCAAGAAGAATACAAGACTAGCACTCTAAAGTGAAAAGTTTAATTGTGATTTTACATACTAAGGATATCGTGTAATATGAGTATTTTCTAGACAAAAAAACATTGAACCAATAATTCTGCAATACTTTAGGTATTCTTAAGAAAAAAGTTCATTCGAAAGACAAAAATTTTGTTACACAAATTTATTCTTCCTTATGATAACATTCTTTTTTATTTATATTTACCAGTGAATCATTTTTTGTTGCCAAAGTAAATCACTTCGTTGTAACATCCACCTTATTCACCAGAATCTACTAATAATTATTTTTTTTCTACTTCTAAGAATAAATATTTTCCTGAAGTGGTCTGACAATATTAAACACTTAAAGAATGTATTCTAAGAAAAAAACACATAAAGAATAATCCAGGAAAGGATTTTCATAAATATTATAAACGAGGAAAGAGAGAAGAATGAGTGTATTAGAGTAAACAAGAACTTCATTGAAAAGAAACAAACACTAAATGCTCTAAGTCCTGTTAAATTTATAATAATGAATTTTTTATTGGAAAAATCAAATTTATTTACACTTAATCTTGTTTGTATTAAAATAAATTAATGTAATAAAAGTGAAGAGAAATAAGAAAGAGTTTTTATCCTAAAAGTTATAGAAAGGTTAAGAGTTATGATAAATAATTATTTTTAAAAGAAATATGTTGTTCCATGGACTTTTTCTTCTTATTTGTCTGATATAATACTTTCTTTTATCACTACAAAATACATGTTAACCTACATTAATTGTTAAAATTGAACATTTGATATACATTTACGATATGTACTACAATGAATATTTTTTGAACAGTCAGCATATTCGTTGAACTGTTTGAAAAGTATTAATTTTAATTAAAATAACTTTAAAATACCTAATTTACTGACATTAAATACAAACGGGAATAATAATATTACGTAATAGGATAATTTTAATTAATAGAATACAATTGCTATATTAATTTGATATATTTTCATTCCTAAATATCTTGAAATATGAAGTCAATAATGCGGTAAATTAAACTGCATATACATGCCTGTGTCAATTGACAGTAATAGTTTTTTATCGTTATTTCATATTTGCGGTCTAATTATATATTTATTTTAGAATGATTAAGCAAACATTTTTATTTTTACATATCTACAAGTATATAGATTGAGTTTTTGTTAACTAATGTATACAATATAAACTTGCTTAGTATTTTAAACTCGAGAAATAATTAATTATTCCTAGTTCAAAAAAAATTATTTCACTTATACGAAAATGTTAGAATAAGAACAGTATGACATAACAATATGAGGAGAAAAAATTGAGAGAAAGTTTGATATTCTATTAGCTGAACACAAAAATACCAAAGAAGTATTTTATATTTTTTAATGATGTGTTGATTTTATATGAAATATTCGAAATAAAAATTGTAATAAAATCAGTACCGAATATTATATATTAAATAGTGATATTGAATACATTTTTTAAAATTTAATCTATTTTTGACAGTTGTTCACAGACTAAAATAATTCAAAAATCTTGATGACTAATTTTGGTTTATAATTTAATGAAGATAAGCTATTTAAATATTATAATGTATATATATATATATATATATATATAAGTAGTAATGCTATTTCAATATTATGAATTTATTTGCAAAATTTACTTTTAAATAAATATCTTATTTGTACCGCAGGTGTTAATCTATTACAAAATATGATTAATAATTTAAATATAAGAGAATAAATCAAACAGTAAAGAGTCATTGAAGAAATAGAGTTTTTTTTCTAGATAAGAATTTTTCCTCTCTTACAACGACTAGTTAAGATTATAGTTTTCATTATAATCTCCCCTAACTTCAATGCACTTAGTTCAATGTTTTATGAGATTTTAAGATATCCTCCAAGAAAAAAATTTTTGGTTTCTTACGTAGTGATTCTTACAAACCGTAGCCGTATTAATAAGCTTTTCGTAAAAAAAAGATTTGTTCAACAAAGTCTTTTTTAATAGTCTAAAAAGATGGAAATTATTTGGTACGAACATGGCACTATATGGTGATGATCCCGGAACTCAAATAGTAGATGTTAAATATGTTACTCTAATTGATTTTATTAGCAATTGAGGTCAAAATATTGTCTTGGAGTAGAATCACACCCTCCGAATATTTCTCATGCCTCTTGGACTTATTTTTTGGGTTCAGTTTTTATAAAAGTTACCGTAGTTGTCTCCATTCATTATTTTACCTTCAATTATGAAATGAATAAAAATTACATCTTCCATTTCCCAAAAAAATGTCATGTTTGACTTTTTAAATTTTCCTTTATTCTCTAAATCGTAATGAAAGATCTATGTCTCATCAAAGATAACTAAATGAGTCAGGAATGAACTCCCTTCAATCTATGAATATGGCGCTAGATTGGCTGCGCAAGAGTTCAAAAAGTTTCTTCCAAGAAAAATCTAGTAGATCATTGACCATTTGACTATATAAGTTAGGGGGTATAGAAGTTAGGGGGAATTATTATTGACCTTAGGGTTTAAAAGGAAACTCACCTAAATAAAAATTCTGTATATAAAATAATGGTTTTTTTATTAATTAATTGATCTTCACTTTTTGACTTACTGTCACATAGACTAATATTAACCTAACACTGTATTGTTCTAATGTTAATATATATATATATATATATATATATATATATATATATATATATATATATATATATGTATATATATATGCTTAGGGAGATTTTAATAGTGAACAATGTTTCTAATTATTTTTACATGCTTAGTAGACAAATTTCAGATGCGTTTATTTTAATTGATAGAATAAAATTAAGATAAAATAAAAACTAATTGCCAATCATAATTACGTTATGGATCTAATAAATTTTAACTCTAAGTTAAACATGACATAAATATCATGATGTATCAAGTTATAGACTTTCAATATATATTTCACTGTAGTTTACGTTTTCTATACTCTGTAAACTACTTTTAATTGAATTTTATGCAATCAAATCTATCTATTTAAGTAGGTGTGGCGAAAAAGAAACGATAATAAACGAATAATTTACGCAATACCCCTCTACAAATAAATTACAATATTGTTTAGAGTGGGCTTTCCAAGTTATAACAAATGCTCACATATACTCATCATATTAATATGGTTTATGTTTGTCTGTTTGTACAAGACATTTTTGTCTCTTTTACCAAAAAAGGTTTAATAGAAACTTAAAGGAGCTCACTGAAATCAAATTTGAAGTCAAATCCAGTATGTAAACTGAACAAAATGTTATGATGAAAAATGTTTGTGGTAATACAATAATGTCTCATAGTCATCTATTTGAGTAGAATATAATGTTTACTGATTTTCTTGAAGAAATATACTATGAGTTGACATCCTGTCAAATTTAAACTACAAAAATCGCTGAAAACATCGAAAAAGTTCGAAATTTAGTACACGGTGATCGCTGCTTGACTATTAGAATTGATTATTGAAATAATAAACCTGACTAAGGAATCAATTGTCAAATTTTTAATTAAATAACTGGACATAAGGAAGATTTGCATCATCACGGCACCTAACTTTCTGACTCGCATAAATTAAGAGTTAAATTAATCTCTGAATTTATTAAACATATTTGATCTTTCAGAATAATATTATTAAAGATGACGAATTCATGGTTATTCCAGCAGGAAACAAAAACTGTAGACTATGTAATAAGACTAATGGTAATTTTGAAAGATTGACGTAATTAAATAACAAATTAAAGGATTAAAAAAATTGTAAAAATATATATGGTACATAAAAGTATAAAACAAATTGCAGCCATAGATTATTTATCCAGAAATTGAATTAATGTAAGTTATATTTCTTGTGAAAGACAGCTGTCAAAAGAAATAAATAAAAAATGTACTATTTAATATAGTTCGACTGTTATCAGGTGAAATAATATTTTTTATATACACTCACATACATACATTTTTATATACATTCATACACTCAGTAATTTTTCTTGGAAATATTGGGAAAACATATCGAAATCTGAATACAACTAAATTCGGTTATAACGTCTTTATATATGTTCTCTAAATATAGAAATAAGCTACTTCTAATCTATAAAATAATTTCTACAAATTAGAAACAAAAAAAATTTCAAATTCTATTGTATCTGTTTTTCATTGTTTCTTACCGAAACTTCTCGGTCATGTACATGTTCGTTTTTTCTACGACCGATTTCGTCCTTCGTTATCTTCAGGTTAATTGTGTTAAATATCTACCTAACAGTAATAAAAGTCAAAATTAATCACAGAAGAAACGAACTCTCACGTGAACACCAGAATTTGTATAAAATAACAAAATGCTAAGTTTTAAGACCAAAAAATATATTTTTTAGGTTTTTTATGAAAGAAAAATATAATAATTTAAAAATAATCATACACAAACTATTATACAGAATATATATATAGAGAGAGAGAGAGGGAAATATAAAATCAAATTAATTAAATCATAAATAATTTATAAGAAATAAATATATACCTTAAAACATTATATAATAAACTAAAGAATTTTTCTGAAATTAAAGTAAATGAACAAAAATATTCAAATAAAAAATTTAAATAATACAAATATTTGTAATAAAAAATTCATGTGAAATTATGCTATATAAAAATTATATTCATTAAATATAATGTTGAGTCACAAAAATGTGCAATGAAACTAATAAATGTAAAAAATATTTCCTTAAAAATACTTTCAAATTTTCTCTTTAATATTTTCATCAGTATCTTATAAGCAACTCTCTAGACAGTAATGAGCTAATATATTAAATGTACAAATTAATTCAATGTCTTCTTTATAGAAAGTGAATGTTTTCAGAAAAATGGAATATATTTCAACCTTCAAAATATCCATTATTTTATATAACTGCTTCATTTGTCGAATAGCTGACGAATCCGTTGTCGAAAAAATATGGCGGATTTGAGTTGATGAAATCGCAATGCATTATCTGATCTCTTCTACTATTTTAGCATTTTATACATGTTTAATGCCTTACAATGCCTTCCTCTAAAGATGAAAAATTCTCGCGGTTTCGACAATATGTTTTTTCAACTGGAGTGCAGAAAGTATGTAATTTCTAATATTATGTTGGTAAGAAAATAATTACGGTTTCTATCATTTTAAGTTTGGCGCCGATTTTTCTATTTACTGTTATGTTGTTATAGTCATATGATACTTCGTTGTAAATAATGAAATTATCACTATTAATTTCAGCTTATGTCTATTGTTTTTATTCTTTAGTATGGTTGGATATAACCACTTAAATTAGTCATGGAAAAAAGCAAATGCGAGCGACTTTGTTGTACGAGTTTAAATTGAGACGTAAAGTAACAAAAGTGCTCTAAATATCAAATTTATTTTTGGCGAAGAGTTTTTAGTGAACGTACAGCTCAATACTGGTTCCAAAAATTTCATGATGGAAACGAAAGCCTTGATGATGAGGAGGGTAGTGGACATCATTCAACTATAGAGAATAATGATTTAAAACCAATTTATGAAGCGTACCCACGTAAAACAATTCGTGAGGTGGCAAAAGAACTCAATGGTGATCATTCAACAGTTGTTCGACATTTATTCATAATTGGAAAAACAAGAGCTGGATAAATGGGCGCTATATGAACTAAACCAACATCAAGCAATTCGGCGATACAAAGTCTGCTCTGCGCTTCTTGTGCCTAACAAAAATGATTCCTTTCTTGATCGCATTGTCACATATAATTAAAAGTGGATTCTCTACAATAATCGGAAACGTTCATCACAGTGGCTAGACTGAGGAGAATCACCAAAACAGTTTCCTAAACCTAAACTTCATGAAAAAAGTTTATGGTCACTGTTTGGTGGTCGGAAAGTGGCATCATTCACTACAATTTCTTAAATTCTGGTAATACTATAACAGTAGAAAAATATTGTCAGGAAATTGAAAAAATGCACGAGAAATTACATCGTTTATGGCCGAGATTAGTCAATCCAAGAGGACCGATTCTTCTTCATGACAATGTCCGACCACACGTTTTACAAATGACTAAAAAAATTAAATCAACTGAGTTATGAAACCTTACTCACCCACCTTATTCTCCGGACCTGTCTCGGGTAGATTATCATTTTTTGGACATTTGAGTAATTTCCTACGAGAGAAGGTTTTTAAAGATCAATTATCAGCTCAAATTGCTTTCGATGAATTCTTTAATTCCAGGAATC
This sequence comes from Acanthacorydalis orientalis, assembly GCA_034766995.1. Taxonomy (NCBI): domain Eukaryota; kingdom Metazoa; phylum Arthropoda; class Insecta; order Megaloptera; family Corydalidae; genus Acanthacorydalis; species Acanthacorydalis orientalis. The sequence continues at coordinate 11,098,637 of CM068321.1, read as the reverse complement.
CAAAATTCTATCTTGTAGGTTTCTTGTTGGGAGAAATGTGTGCAGACCAATAGTCTTTATTTTGATTCTAAGATATAACTTTAAGTGAATTTATACTCGATATAAAAACCTCAATTATTTCTACACCAATCTAATATATAGTGTTTTTAAATGTTAAGTTTGGTACCTTAATTTCCGAAAACGACGAGAAAATATTTAAATTTAAAACAGATTTACATGTTATTCTATTTAAAGGCACAGAATTAATTTCTTTATCTAATAGATATATTTAAGGAAATAGTTTTAAGGAACAAATTATGTAAATGTTTTTTTAATATAAATTAATCATTAATTCGTTTTTTTGTAAATATATACAATTTACTTACTCTCAAATAACTTTTAATTTACTTAATAATTTAAGAGACTGTCAAACTAACTTTATGATAAACTTAATGAAAGAATAAATATTGAAATTAAAAAATAGTAAATAAATAAAGAGAAAGACAAAACACTGATGAAAAGAATCACATTTTTTGAAGTGTTTCACATATCAAAATAGATATTCAAAATACATATAACATCTTACTACCTGATTTCGCTTGAAACTATTTCTGATATTTCCAGTCATAAAAAAATTAAATCTATGCAATACTTGGACTGAAACCCAATTTAAAAGAAAACTTATAGAGAGTTTCAGACAGTGACAGCATCGATTGTATAAGAATGTAACCATGATATCTTTCACTTAAACAAAAACGATTGTGACAAACGTTCAATAAGATTAAATCTCGAAAGCGTTTTAAAATCATGAATATAAATTACGTAGTTACGCAAAAATATTTTTTGAAGACAATAAAAAAAATTGAAATTATTTCTCTAATAAAACGAATCTATTAAATAGCTTATGAAACCTTATACTATTGTTTTTTCTAATGTTATACTTTAGCATAATTATAAACTTTTGTGTGCATAGATTTCACGTAAACGTTAAACATTAATTATTATTTATTTTATTACATATTACACAAAGAACCAGTTTGCATAATTGTGAGTATTTACTTACAAAATACATTCGAAATGTATTCTTTACGAATATATATATTTGATAAAGATCACAATTTATATATGTCAAAATATGTAAATTATTGTGCGGAAACGCACAAAGTTATAAAAATTAAAAGAATGAAGTAATTCAAAACGAGGTTACTGAATATAAGCCTACAATCGAACAAAAGTAACCTTCATTTGTATGTTTTAATATTTGTTGAATTCCGCTATTACAATACCTTTTGTAAAAGAATTTAATTGGGAGAGTTAACCGACCGTACTATCGCTTAATTAACTAATAAAAATAATTATTTCAGTAAACATGGGCGTAAAAATATTCATACATTTACACATATATAACACACTCTCACGCATATTTATATACAGAAAGTCAATGATGCCGATACGAATGAGAAAAAATCTGCCAACGATAAAAAAAATGTGTATAAAAACATTTAACAACGTACGGTAGCTTTCAAATTGAATCATTTCTACTCTTCGTCGCTCGCGATTATATCGCAATATCGTGCTATTTTCTCGTCGTTTATCTAGTGAACAGTAACGCTGTCTTCTTTCTCATTTTGGTTATTTTCATCGCATGGCCTTTATAGTAGACGCACCGTGCAGGATATCGCGTGTTCATTGATTATGACATTGAATTGAACTTTTACGATCGTGTATACATACATACATATACATACATACATACATATACATATATATATATATATATATATTATATATTGAAAAATTATACTTTCAAACGATAAAATGAACACCTTTATGAATTTTAAATTTATGTATTGGCTATTAAAGAAATAGGTTACCTGTATAAATATATCATTTTCTATTTCAGAATTATCGTCGAATTTATCATTCAGAAAAAAAGTTTTATATTTAAATAAAAATAATATATAAAGACTAATAAAAAAGTTTACTTAGTTTAACAGTTGTAAAAATTTTATAGTTATATATAATATGGTTCTATAAAAATATTGAAGATATTTATTAATTTATGAATAAAGTTGTAGTTGTAAACGTTTTTATAGACAAAAATAAATATTTTTAATTTTATTTCTTAAATATTTTTTTAGAATCAAATGAAATCATGCCAGAATTACATTCAAATTAAAATAAAAGAGTTTGATGGATTTAACCTTATGTTTTTAATACTCGTATATTAGGTTGGTAGAAAAATAATTGTGGTTTATGATCTTCCAATTCATATATATTTTTCTATTTGTGGTCCAGAACTGTTTGATTACTAATGCATAACTTTTATGCAAACTCTTGCATTATTGTGCTTGGTTCTGATTCAACTAACGCCTTCAGTTTGTCGTTATGAACTGAAGAAGGACCCCCTGACTTTTTTCGTCTTTGAGACTCTCATGTCCAGTACGAATTTTTTGGAACCATTATTGCATCATACGTTCCTTAATAGTACCTATACCTAAAGCACCGTTTACTTTACGAGCAGTTTCTGTTGCTTCACCGCCCGTTTTAAACTCATAAAAATTGCTCTTATTTGCTTCTTTTCCATCTTTAATTCAATAGTCCAAATTAATCTAAAATTAATAATAAAACTAAGCGCCGTTGTTGCATATATGCAATATTATTTTCTCTGCTAACAATATTTTTTTAAAACTTTTTATGTAATAGTAAATATTAATTCAATAGCAATAGAACCAAATTATTTTGTTTCGATTTTTACGAAAGTGACAAAAAAATGAAATAGATGTAGACCTTGCAAGAGCCAGACTATATATGTATATATATATATATATAAAGTACAACATTTTTCTCCACCCGAAGTATTTTAGCAACTATCAGAGCATTTGATTCGGATTTTAATGAAATAAATGAATTTAAAGCTTAAAATGGATAAGTTTTTTTTCACTTTTGAAATATTTTTTTGATAATGCTAACATTAGTTGCTGTTGTGTATACAATACATCTTACTGTGGAAAACTATACTTAATTTTTTTTCTAACAGCAAATTAATTAGGAAGGACCTTGAACCAAACTAGGTTGTGATTTCGAAAATTCCTACGATTTTGAGTAGCGGCGTTTAATGAATTAAAATGATTAACATGAACACGATGAAATGACACTTTCATTGAACAAAATTAAGGTTAGAATTCAAAAAACAAAAACCGCAATTATTTTTCTATCAACATAATATTAAAATTTAAATAGTTCAAAAAAATATTTTCAGATCCAGTGTCAGTTTAATCAAAATTACAACAAGGGAATCGAATGAGTCTATTAATACTTATTTTATTTATCACTGATTTTGAATTATTACAAGAAATGTGAGACTTTTTTCTAAATCTAGTGTAAAGATATTTTTCCATAATTTAATATCAAAACAATTAATAAACTATAAATTGAATACTCAAATAAATGAAGGATATGAAGATTTGAGAAAAAGTACTCGTATTACACATACATTTCATAACTCTTGAATACTTTGAAAAATTGTAATGAAACAATCCAAAAAAATTTAAAAATATAGTCTTTCAAATGAAGTAATTATTATTCAAGATAACTATCAACTTTATCAATATATTTCTATCAAGGTGTAATAAGTATATTCATTCCAACATAGAAGAAATACATAAATCAAGTACATTAATTTCCGCTGGAAATATTACATCTAATTTAAAACCGTTTGGTTTTCATTTCTGGAACAAATATTCTCGACATCCAACTTCTACAAATCTTTCTATAGTCTAAAATGATTATGATATACCTTACTGTTTCTCTAGAAAGTTCAAATATTGCAGCAATAGTAGAATTTCTTTTCGCAGTGGTAACTAAGTACACCGTCATAGTTTTGTACACAGGTCCATATTTACTCATACTGCATAATGTATATTGCAGCTAGACTGACAAAAAGGAAAAGTTATACTCGATTACTAATGTTTCTTATCTACTTAATCTCAATATCTTAAAACTTTCAAAGTTATGAATTCGTATACGAAATGTTTCAATTGTATGGAAATGAGTGCATTGAAGAGTAATTTTATTCTTTTACAGAAAAAAGAATTTTAGTAATTTAATTAAAGAAGTTCCATAGCTAGGAGTATATTGATCAATACAAAGGTTTATATAGAGTCAGTGTAAACGAATGTACTGGTAATGTGTTTTCCATTGTGGAATAACATTTTATAGTATCACAGACACTCGTGTGTATCACAAACTAATCTATTAAAGGAGTTGAGATAAAATCTTTATTTTCGTTTAAATACCTAATTGGAAAATTAAATTCTTCTCTATCACAGAAATTTACGCAAATATTATTATTTGTACTAAAAACTATTAACCAGTGCAATTTAACAGTAAAATAAACATATTACTTAGCATTTATGAACCTATTACTGTAGTAACAGTGGGATCCAAATGGTATAACTAAAAGATAGATATAAATCAAGTGCAAATAAAAGGTTATATTTTCATTTTATATTAGTACTATAATTCGATAGTATTTGTACAAAAAAATTTAAAAGAACTGAAATGGATTAATGCAGTAGAAAGAAAATATCGTATAAATCTAGTACTTTTTTAAATCATTCAATCAGTTTCCAGTATGAGAGAAATTTAATCCAAAATCATTCTCTTACATACATACATGAATACTTATAATAAATTACGATCATGCATCCCAAAATCATCCAATTCGTTAAAATCTACTTTCATTAAGAGACTAAAGCAAGAACTATGTTTCATATAATAGTTTTGTTTGCAATCAAATTTGTGTTAATGAGTTTATTTACACAAAGAAAGGGTTTTGTCAATATTATATATATATATATATATATATATACGGTGATTCAATTTAAGCTTCTACAAAGAAATATTATAAAGAGGGGTAGGGGTTAGAAAAGTAATGTTAGTTTTTATTCAGTATTTTAGTTCAATACTAAAATACAATTGAAATAAAATATAAATTAAGGATGCGTTTTTTTGTAATTTTTTTTTAATACTTTTGTATGGAAGCTTAAGTTGAATCACCATATATATATATATATATATATATATATATATACTCGGGCACAACTCGATTTCTATAACTCTTGGTCACAAAAGTTAAACAGAAATTAGAAAAAAGCTTATCCTGTTTTTGATACTTCTTGTGTATTGTTGTCTATGTGATTTGGATATTACACAAACATTTTCAAATTATGTAGCAGGTATTCAGTATCTCAATTTTTTGAAGCTTAATATATGTATTTGAATGAAAGTTCAAAATATGTATATCTTTATTTCGAGTATACGACTGAACTATTAGGTCTAAAAATGAATTCTGTGCCTTTAAATTCAATCAATCGTAACTGTTTTAAATTAAAATATTTTCTCATTGTTTTGGGATTTTAAAAGACCATCCTTCACATTTAAAAACACTATGTATCTGTATCAAGCAGTTGGCATAGCTTCACAAAACAGTAGTGGGCACAATGGAGTCTGAAAATCAGCCTATTAGGCTTTGCATATTTTTCGCATTCTAGTTGAAAAAAATACTGCCGAAGTCACAGGAATGATTTGTTCAGCTTTGATGAAAGATGTAGTTACGCATAAAATATACAAAAATGTGAAAATAGTGGAAGAGATCTGAGAATTTAATAAGACTGCATCCATTTAAATCCATCATCTTATTTTCAACAAGTGATTCGTCAGTTATCTGACAGATGAAATAAAGTAAAGCAACATAATAGGGGATATTTTATTGGCTGAAATGTATTTCATTTTTCTCTAAGCATACATTGCATACATTTTCTAAAAAAAGGGACGAAATAAATTTGTACACCTAATATATATATATATATATATATATATATATATATATATATTAAACATAAAGTAAATGTTAACTTCTTACGAATTATATAAATTAAAATATAATAACTCTTTAAAAAAGTAGGTACTAGTTAATAAATGTAAACAGATATAATAATGAAGAATGCTAAAATTCTACAATAATTTTTCAACAGATTTTTTATAAAAAACTATGTATATTAATGTTTTATTTTATTTAAATAAACTTGTACACTTATACATTCAATAAAGTGATTTTTTACGGAAACTTTTATTAAAAAGAAATTTATTATAATGGAAATTATTTATTTTCATACAAATTAAAATATTCCTTTATTTCTATAAAATTATGATAAAGTAATTAAGTATTTTGCTAAAAGTAATATTTGATTATGATTTTTGTCAATATTTTATGAAATAAAAATTTAATTATATTCGTAACTATAATTGAAAGAAGTTACAAGATCAGAAAAAATATTAGTTTCATATCAATGAAGATGGTTTAACATTCATAACTAAATTTACTTTTATATCTTAACCAAACAATTACATTCAAATTTTATTAATAATATATCTAAAGTTAATGTAAAATATACAATAATAAATAAAAATCATTTTTTTAGATGTACTGAAAATTTAATGTAAATAAAATATGCTATCAATCGAAGTTTTTTTATAGTATTTCTATATATTTTACTGGATTTTAGTTTCAACAATCAATTAACAACGAAATAAAGATAATAAAATATCAAAGTTCTTAAGTAAATATATTTTTACTTTACAAAAAAGAACATTTTTTAAAGAAAGCCTTGGTAATAAATAATGTTTGTACTTGGTACGGTTTTTATTCAACGAATCATAAAAAGATCAAATATACACTAAATGAGATAAAATATTGTACAAATAATTATGAAAAGAATTAAAACGGAAATAAATCAAATCTTAATTTTTTCTATCAAAAAACAATTTGTACATTTTTAATTAACATACTGTTATTAACTGACCGAACAAACAATAAAAGTAATGTGAAAAAGCACATTTAAGTCAATGGTGTGTAAATATTTATGAACTGCGGATCATCAATATTCAATTCTACGTGCGAGATTAATTAAATCTAAGCGATATGTTCAGTGGTGCATATCTATTGAGGGTTATATATATTGTGTGGCTGTTGCAGGTAGTGCAGCTTGTTAACGAATACCTATATCTAGATTAAAGCCATAGATTTGATGAAATATTACTCTGTATATTCTGCATGTTGCAAGCTGAACAGATTTAAATTAATTTACTTTTATTTATAATAAATCTTGATTTTCTTAATAAATATATCGCTAAAAGTAAATATAGATGGTAGTTATTTTAAAATTATTTTGAACTGAATATAAAACAAAACTTAAATACTACTTTAACGTGTAAAACATTTAATATATTCTGTTAGAAACAGAATTAATTAAAATATGGAAAATAGTAATTTGTTCTTAAAATCATACTATATTGCAAATAAAAAAACTTATGTATAAATTAAAAACGAGGGTCAATTAATATTCTGATTTTATATACTGTATTATTTATTATTAAAAAAATAAATTAATATTTTAAAATCTGTAGTAACACAAGAAAAATACTTAATGTATTTTACATATATATATATATATACACAATTAGATTTTAAATATTTTGTGTATTTTGTCACAAATATATTTTTATTATATTAATATTGAGCTATTGAATACAACGTAAATTATATATTTTTAAAAATACAATACCAATATTCAAAATTACATAAAACAATTTCAAAACTTCTATTTCATTTCCAATAAATAGTAATACAATTATATAATTTTAGAAAAACGGCCACAAATGTTTAAGTATACATAATGTTTTTATTGTAAAATACCATTTAAATGTTTAATTGATTTATATTGAATATATTTTTATCAAATAACTAATTATTAATAATAACTAGCGCAGACGAATTCTATTTTCTATAAAAGATAGTATTTGAAATTTAGAATAGTTAAGTATTTTAGGAACAAAAAGTGATTTAGCTATTGTACTAATATGATGTAAAGCTTGAAAAAAAATATAACAATCGAATAGTAATTTACAAAATTTAAGAGAGAATAGTTTGGTTCATTTAATTTTAATAAACCACGATCTGTTCACATGATAAGTTTAATAGTAGAGCTTAATAGAGCTTCGATATTTACTGCATATAATATATAAATATTGATAAAGAAGATTCGAGAATGATCATGCTGTTCAAAAAAAAATTTAGATACGTTAATGGATTGGGTGTTCAAAGATTACATTTTTTTATTATTTTTTTTCGATTTTAATCTCTTAACACAGCATGTTTTCCTTCTTCATTACAGCTGCTACAAATATATTCTTTACTCTTTTTCTTTTATCTCGAATTCTATTGAAAATTTAGTATTCTTTCTATTGTGTTCAAAATATTTTTCAGTTTTTAATCACTTTGTACCAGAATCTCAATCTCATTATCAAACCTCCAGATTTCTATTTTGTCTTCTTGATTTACTTACTCTGTATTCTTGCTTGAATTCTGTTTTATTGTTTATTCTGTTTCTTAAATATAGCCTTTACATACAGCAAAAGGCAGAGTTAACACACTATTTTATAAATTTTTAAAATTTATTTCATGTAAATTACATCTATATATCATTAATTAATTTCTTTATGAAACAATCTACATCGAAATATGTATTATTTAAGAAATAAATAAAAATGATCACTATTCAGTTATTAAACATTTTTTTTCATAAAATTGGTTCGTAAGATGAGTGAAAATTTTATTTATGAAAGTAAATTTAGCCACAGTTTCAGTATTATTATAATTTTTCAACTATCTTGATATTTTCTGGAATAAGTAAAATATACAGAGGAGATGTATTGACAGTAAATCGATATTTTGTATTAAAATTGAAGAACAAAACAGCCGCTATTGGTTGATAAGATGAATACATATTACTTTTTAATAACACTAGAGTATGCAGCTAACAATACCGCTATAATAAAATAAATCGAATTCAGATAATAAATTCGGCCATATTCACTATATTAACCGTCCTTTCGCTTAAAGAAATTTATCTTTTCCTTCAACTAAAGTTGTTTCTCATACATAAAACATTCCGAAATTAGACAGCTATAATTAAGTGCAATCGATGTTGACGGAGTATATTTTGATTAAGTAAAAGTATTTATGCTTAAAACATAATATTTTAATTACCATTTACATTTTTTTGTAATTCCATTTGGTAAAAGTTTACATATATATATATATATTATTTTGGTAGAAAAATAATGGCAGTTAATGACCTTCAATTTCGTATACATTTTTGTCATTAGATAATTAAATTTTGTAATCGAAATAAGCACCATTAGAATTGACATATTTTTGCCAACTAATTACGGGTTTATTTATTCTGATGGTGTAGAGATCCGTATTTCTGTTGTTAATAAAATCTCGAAATGCACTTTCGGAAGCTGTTTGGTTGTTGAAGACCTTACCCTATAAGAATTCGTCGAAATGTTTAAAGAAATGATAATTTAATCTAATTAAACAAGTGATGTCTGGTGAATATAGTAGTTGAGATAATGTTTCATAGCCCAATTTATTCAACTTTTAGAGGATCGACCTTGCATTATTATACAGTAGGCTCAAATATTTTCGATTGACCAGTATGAGGACCAGATATTGCAGTTCTTGGTGCATTTTGTAGATTTTTTGACAATAAATCTCAGCTGTTTCGCTAGGATTCAAAAATTTGTAGTGGAAAATATGACCGCAAACCATCAGACAGTCAACATAATTTTCTTTTGGTGTAATCTCAATTTCAAGAGATGTTTTGGGCTTCATTTTTATGCAACCATTGTGCAAATAACTTTCTATTATGCTAAAGGATCTACTTTTTGCCGCACATTACAATACGATCGAGAAATGAATCGTTTCTGTTACATAAAAGAGGCGTAGAACAAGCTTCGTAACGGCGATTTTTTCGTTTTTGTTCAGTTGGTTCGGTACCAATTTGTCAAGCTTTTTTGATTTTCCTAGCTGTTACAAGTGATCCAGAACTATTGGATGACTAACGCATAACTTTTGTGCAAGCTCTCGAATTTTTGTGCGCAATTTTGATTCAAATAATGCATTCAGTTTATCGTTATAAACTGAAGAAGTACGCCCACGACCTTCTTCATAATTCAAGTGTCTCGTCCCCAGCACGAATTTTTTGGAACTACCATTGCACCGTACTTTCCTTAACAGTACCAAAACCAAATGCATCGTCTAGATTACGAGAAGTTTCCTCTTCTTTACCACCCGTTTTGAAGTAATATAAAAAATACTCTTATTTGCTTCTTTTCCATCCTTAATTCAATAGTCCAATTTGAAACAAAATTAATAACAAAACCAAAGTTGATATTACCAAAATACAGACCAAAAAATGTACTTTAAAATGATGTTAACATAATACGATGAAATAACACTTTCATTGAAAAAAATTAAGGTTAGAATTTAAAAAAACAAAAATCTCAATTATTTTCTTACCAACTTTATATATATATATATATATATATATATATATATATATATATATATATATATATAAATATATTCAAATTTAAATGTAAATAAAAAAATGTTTGTAATTTGTTTCTTGATACATTTTTTACCAAATCTAAAATCAGAGTTTTATTATTAAAATTTATGAATTAAATTACATTCATTAATATAAAAATCGAATTAAAATTTAAACCTCACTTTACTATACATAATATATCTTGAATATAATTTACTTATCATTTATTTTAAATCATATAAAAACTTGTTTTTACATATATATATATATATATATATATATATATAACATATATATATATGTATAAATATATATTTAGTGTGTATTGTCCTCATAAAAATATTTTTAGGAAAGTCCCAAAAAAATGATAGAACAATCGAACATAATTAATAGAACTAGTCATATATAATATTACTGATGTTTAAAAATGTATATACAAGATAATGAACCACATAAAATACTTCTTGAAATACTATAATTTATTAAGAAACCATGTACAATTTATTAAAACTTGTTCATCATTTACTGGAAAACCCTGACGAGTTTATTACCATATGTAAAAACAAGTTAAAAAAAAGTGGACTGAAAACAATTTAATATATTAGCAAATACTGGATAGTTTTTTATCTGTTTTGATCGTCTATTAAACAGACAAGAATGCATCTTAAATAAAAAAAACACATACACACACCTATGTGAAGCATCTCATTTGTCGAGAAGATAGGCGAATGGATTTTACGCGTCGGGGTTTTTTTCCCGGTCTAACTTTGCCATTACATTATATATTAAGTGATACGCTCACATTTTTCCTACCATAACGCGCACATAGTCGTGTTGTAAAACTTCATCGGGGGAGACAGACGGCGCGCTAGACAACAATATAAGCTGGCACAGGCCAATACTGACACTTTCATTAAAATATTTAGCTGTCGCTTATTATATTTTCTAATAAACGTGCGCAACGTGTTCGGTTCGCGCTCTATTGAACATAGATTGTATGCAAAAAAGCCATCAAACGTCGCGTTGGGTACATTCTATTATTCCGTTTCGCGTTCGGCGACGGTTCTGTCGCTGAAAATTCAGTGCGACGCCGGTGATTTTCCAAACAGTATGTATTTTGTGTCTATTTAAGTGTATATTTTTACTGTGAGTTTAACTATAGAGTGCGGTTTGTTGTTCTACGTAGATTTTTTTTATTGTTACTTAAATGTGCTTTAGTTAAAATTATATTTTTGCAAATAATTCTGTTATAATCACTAAATGTGCTTGACGTGTTTTAATTAACTTTAACACAAAATAACCGTTATTTTACAATATAACTAACCTCTTTGGATAAAGTGTTGAATATTATATATTCCATTGTTGATTTTTATTTCGTAACAGATTTAAAATATCATACTTTTATAATATTTACTAAGGATAAATGAAATATATTTTTATATTATGTGCTAAATATTTATAAATTTCTCGAAAAAATTTAAATGAAAGTTATTTCAAATATTTTATTTAAATTAACTTGCTAATTATTGGACAAGATAATAATATATTTATATTATAGTTTTGACATTGAGGCAAATTTCATTTTCACAAACGATTTTTTTATCCAACTCACAATTTATTAAATCTTTTCTGATCAAACATATTCAATAATTGCTAAGTGAACACTTTTCATTGTTGTTTATGCACATTTCGAGGAAGAATCTGTATCTCAAAGCTTCAAGGGACTGAAAAATCTCTTTATTAGATGTTTCTATACCTAAGAGGCTTAGCCAATTACTGGACATTTTCTATTAGAAGAAAATTTGAAATATATGGCGAAAAATTCATTTTATGTCATGACACTCATTTCATAACATTAATATCATACCTGTGTTGTTTTTTGCATACCTATCATTCATCATATTCTGTATTAATCCTGAAGGCCATATATGAATTCGTTTCTTCTGCGAACGGATTCCAGTTTGATTATCTTCAGGTAGGTTTTAAATTGATTCGAACATATATTTTTAATAGTATTTACATGCATACAACTTAACTCAAAATAAAGAAAAAATAATACTACCGAATAAATTCGAAGCCTATCTTAAGATTTATCGTAGAAGAAACGATTTGTTTTATGTGAATCTCAGGATTATCATATGACAAACGCATATATTAATAATTAAAATATAAATTCCTTAAAAAACAGCTATAAAGTATTTTATAAACTATATGATTTTGTCCTAAGCTCTCTTAACTCATTTTAATTATCTTTTTCATTATAAGTACTTTGCTTCACACAAATCTTAATTAAATAATTATTTGCTACATATAACTCTTAATAATTTCTAGTAAATTATAAATGCAAATCCACACTTACTGAATTGATATTCACATTTTTAATGTAAGTAACCATAATTATCGTCATTATCCTCTGATAATCCTCTAACGGAAAAGTTTTTTCCAAACGTCTCTCAATAGAATAATTCAATTTTTACTTTCCATACCTAGGCAATACATTTTCTAAAATCATTTCCTACTTTGTAATCATTACTTCTTGAACCTTTTCATAATTCTTGGGCTTAGGTAACTTTTTTTTACTATTACTCGTTTTATGATCTATTACTCATTAATTTTCTTTTCTGTAAATATGACCAGTGTATTTTAATTACACACTTTTTATTCTTTTATTATATTTAAAAATCCTATTTGTCTACATATACATTCTATTTATCTCTCATCTTTATTTATTGATAGTTTCAATATAGATCTTCACATTATTTTTTCTCTTGTCTCAAATCAAAGAATTATTTTATAATTCGAGACCTGTAATTAACTTCAATGTACATTTCTAGCCAAAAAATAGAATTAAATTCCATTTTCTTTCGACAAAGAGACACATTTTATTTAAATATTGAATCATTTTTGCCAGAATAAACTGCTATTTTATTGACATGTTAGTTTCCTCTATAATTGATCTTAAGGAAAGAAAATGAATTAATGCAGTTTTGTACGTTATATTTTTCCTGAATTCAAATCAAAATTTAACTATCAAAGATACCTCAAATTTCGATTTTGTTTATTGGTTGAAATTTTTATAATTATGTGAGTATTCTTCTAACTTTAAAAAATTGAAATCATTGTAAAACTCATCTTAATTTTAATTGTTTTTAAGGAATCAAATTTCTATTACAATCCTTGTTTTATTTCATTATACTTTAAATACAACAGATGCATAGAAATATGTGTTTTTTCTAGACAGTATATTTAAAAAAATTAAATGATATTATCAATCGAATCTACGAGTAATGACTATGTATTTGGCTTCTTTTTACTTTCACACAATATAACTTCAAAAATCTATTAATTTAAATTAAAAATAAATAAATTTAATAAATATGTTAAAAAGTCATTTTTTAAACAAATGATATAAAATTCGATTAATGAATGTATTGAGAAAAATGATTTTTAAAATATCTTTGAGCTTTAACAATTTTTATATGAAAGACAACTAAATTTTTGTATATTTAATTAACAAGAATTCATTATTCATTCACAAAAAAAAACACTTTTCTTCATGTAAACTCTATTAATTATTCAAGTTTTTTCCTTACAAATCTATTCATAATTATTTTAATTTCTGTTTCTTCTAATTTTTTATCTCATGAAATGTTCTTTTTATATTATTATTTTAGATGTTATCTTTTCTATACATTCGTAACAACTATTCCCTATTATAAATCAATTAAAATTTTAATCTGATAATATTTAATAATTGTATAATAGAATGTATATTAAGATCTTTTTTATTAATATACTTTGACACATTTATATTCAAAGTACAGTTTATTACTTTGTTCAATGACTAATTCTTGTTTTTTAATTACGGATTTGTAATATTATTTATTCTAATAATGTGTATTATACAACTTTGTATATTTTATACATACTACATTTCTATTACATTTTTTTGCGTTTACATAAAAAAAATCAAAAGTCAAGAGTTTTGTCAAAGTATATAAATTAGTTTTTTGATGTATATTGTTCTTCAGAAATTAGACTGTCAGACAATTCAAATTTTTACAATATATCTTAAGGACCTGATGTATTATTTTTCACAAAGAAACATTTGAATATATATATATATATATATATATATATATATATATATATATATATATATTGTATATATATATATATATATATATATATATTTATATTTATATTGTATATATATATATATATATATATATATTTATATTGTATATATATATATATATATATATTTATATTGTATATATATATATATATATATATTTATATTGTATATATATATATATATATATATATATATATTTATATTGTATATATATATATTTATATATAACATATATATATATATATACATATATATATATATATATATATATATAATCTCATTAAATGATATATTGACCTACATCAAAACGAGAAAAATGCAAACTTAAGTTACTATAAACTTTAACCTGGTCGAACATAACTTTAACGTTTTATTTATTTTTATATTTCTTTTTAGAAAAAATCTAAAATAATTTATTACAACTGTCAAAATAGGAGACAAATAATTATTTGAATTATTTGAAGTGTATAGGTTGTATTTTTATTCAATGCGAACACAAATACTTTAATAACTATTAACACTTTAAGTAAAAATAGAAAGTGTATTGGTATCAAAGTATTTAAATTAATTTAGAAGGTAAAAAATTCATTCACTGGTATTACGCAATAAATAAATAAATTGTAATTGATTTATGGAAATAAATCAGAATTAATTTTTAATCAAGTTATATAAAATGAAACCTTAAGATTAGTTACATTTTAAACCTAATATTTAATTTTCAAAAAATATAAATAGTTTATACAAATATTTTTTAAAAAGAAAAGATACTGATACAATATTCCATGGCAAATTTTACAAAGTATTTTTAAAAAGATTAACTACTAGATTTTAATAGGAAATCTGCTACCTCCGAATGAAAATTCCATATAATTAATTTGATTTATAAAGCCTTTCAAAGTATAATAGAACAGATTCATTAATTACTTCCAAAATTTAATCTATTTTTAATTATTAATATTTACTGTATTAATGAAACAAATATAACAGATATTGAATAAATTATATTTATTACGAACTAATCAAATTAGTATTCTATAAACGTTGTAAGTAATTTACAAATATTCATAACTCAAGTATAAAAATTAATTAATTCATGTGAATCGATGCAAAAAGTATCTCGCTATTATATATTTTTAATTGGAAATATTAAAAAAAGTACAACATAGTTTAAAAATATGAACGAAAAAAACAGATACAAATATTTTGTCAACACTGTTTTGTAAACTCATATTCGGTAATATTTATTGATTTTTATTACTTGGTTACTTAAAACTCTTTTCTAATTTCATATTTAGGTTTTATCGACATCATTACTTAAATTAAACATATTGTACATACACACACACATGTGTATATATATATATATATATATTAATTTTTTGAAGCGATAAGATATATTTTTCTATTTCATGTAAAAGTTATGATTAATAATGCTTAAATTTTTGTTTCACTGTTTATTTATATATATATATATATATATATATATATATACATACATGAACACAGGTATGTGTGTGTGTGTGAAGAGATAAAGAAATTGACTAATTCGGTTACAGCAATCACTACGAGATCGACTATGTACAGTTTATATTTTAAATTGATTTAGAATAATATTAGTCATTTTAATAGTTATTAATAATAAAGATTTGCATAATGAACTATAATTTCTTGTCAGTTCTAATGAGAATGAAATGGCTTAAGGAGAAGTAAGTTTATTATTTGTGAATGAAAGGTGTTATAAAAATTAATGTTCGTATAAAAATAATAATTAATCAAATTTTAGATGAATATTCGTTTGCTTAATCCGTGAACATTTCATATTAATTCTCGTTACAACTGGATTCATATATATATATATATATACAATCATTATTTGAAATTATTCTAAACATTTAATGTGAACAAGGTACACTATTTCAATTATATATCACATAAATAATAGTGAATATCTATCTATTTGCCTAACAGTCCATCGGGTGCTATGACATTACTTTCAAAGCGACTTAAAACCCCAATAATCAACGATCTACCAGTCTATCTCTTTATCTGTCTATATATCTGTAGTATATAAGAGTTAAAAGCCACGAAACCTGGATTTAATTTATGGTTATTTCTCTAGATTATTAGTTTTTTGAAACGTTTTAGGTTTAAATTTTTGTAAATATTTTTCATTTAGCACCAATAACTCGAAAACATAAATACTTAACCACACTTAATATTATAGATCTATCTACAACTAGTATTGGAGAATAGAATCTAGCGACTCGAATATCTCAAATTAACTGTTGATCTCATGAATCAGGATTTTCGCTAAGATATATCTTTGATTTGAACATGTTTCGAGGCCCTTCAACTGGGCTCTTTCTCGAAGTTCCGTCAGCGGAGCTCTAGAACTCTCACAGTCACCGTTTTATTTTTTTGAATACATTTCATATCTTTATTTGATTTATTTATGATTAACATAATACAAACTAAGACAAGGAACTGTATTCTTTAATATCGGATAGATTAGTTAACAAATATTCATAAAAATTTTGGAAATTTTTAATTGTTTAATATGGCATTAACAAAAATTATATTCCTGTAATGTGTCTTTTAATGGCTCCACTAACGTTTATTTAGTTGTTTTAACAAGATATATCCTATAACTTTTGAACTACACGTATTTTTCATACAGAACATGATATATAAAATCATCAGAGTTTAAATCATAAACCTATAAGTAAAATCGCGATATAAATCGGTTAATCAAATCTCGATTTTTAGATATGTATCACCATAAACAGACAACAGACAGAACAACTTCTTTATTTTATATAATCATTACGTTATATATGATGGAATAAATAAAAACATTTATTTAAATAAATGTTAGTGAATAACAAAAAATTTAATAAATATTTGTCATAATTCTGCCTGAAGAATATCTTTCTATTAAATGAAAGTGTTTATTATACTTTTGTGTTCCGGATTTCGTGCACCTTCTTTTTCCTGTCTTAATTACATAATTTATATAATATTCAATATCGTCTGTGAAATCATTTAGAACAATGAATTCGTTTAAATTATTTAAGATTCAGTATGCTTGAATGATAATTACATTTTGCTATACACTCATATATAAAATGTCTTCTTTTATTAAATCTATCTCTAAAAGATACATGATTTTAAAAATCTATAAAATTTTTGAAATTTTACATTAAGTAATATTTTGTTACATATTCTAATTAGCTCGAAAGTTAAGATATATGATGATAAATGATTGTATTAATTATTATGGAATACGCTCATAATGGAGACAGTAAAGAATCGGAAAAAATATATAATTAATATTCAAAAATTTAACAACCAGAGTATGTTTTTCAAAAAAAGTTATAATTTATTAAAGTTAAAGCAAATTCAATAAAAATATATAAGAAATATTAGAAATTTAACATTTTAACGCTTAATATTGTTTAAAAATTATATATGTTGGAGTTCAAAATATTTATTTCAATTATTTTATATAAATACAAAATATACTAACACATACATACACACAAAAATCAAATATATATGTATATCTATAGGAATTAATTTTTCTCGAATAAACTTCACAATTAAAAATTATTTTTCATCAACTATATCATGACATCATTGAAGACAGAATAAAAATAATACTTAAATAAATAAAAAATATTACTTTCATACTTATGTTCATGTATATATATATATATATAAATATAAATATGTGTTTAAATATATGTCTTTTCGGACATTATTTATTTATTTTACAACAGATGTTAAGCGTATAAATTGTATAGTCATATATTGTATAGCAAGCACGTTCCTATTTATTTGTAACTAACTTATGTATATGCTTTTTTTGTATATAATTGAAGCTTCGTGATCATATTTCAGATGATCAGCAATTTAGGTACTCCTTTCACTCCTTACATAATTCTTGGTTAAGTATTTATATATTTGAAAACGATCTAAATATATTATTTTCTTTAAATCTGCTTAAATTATTTGTGTCATCTAACGTACTTTGCCATTCTATTTTTATTCATTTATCCTTATGTATATTTTCTCATATTTCGTGCTTGTTTGAACATAGACATCACGTTTTTTATTTATTTTTTTTAAAATACATTTGAATAATTTTATTCCTTACTCATGAATCGTTTAAAATTTGTTAGTCATATAATATTTTTCAATGCTTAAACAGTTTAAGGATACTAATCATTTGTAGTTTACTTTCAAATTTAGTCATTACTGAATATATTTAGAAAATTGCAGTGTCGTTATAAGGTCATATATTTTTTTAAATAAAAATTACACCAGAGATATTCTTAGAGATGCAAATATATTTTATACTTCATCTTACATTTTATTAATCATTCGAAAATTGTAAACAATGTCGTAAAGATTTATACAAAAATAACTATTTTAAAATTTAATGAGAGTATAAACATGACAATTTTAAGTAATTACAATTTATTAACTAACATGTTTCATAATATATTTTTTTAAAAAACTGTATAAATGCAGACTACTTTTTATTTTTGCGTGCAAAACGACACTTCTAGAAATATATTAAGTTCCCTTATAAAATATTTTGAAAAATGTTTTTAATTAATGTCATATAATTAATTATTATATGAAAATATAACCAACTGAGTGGTAGATTTAAATCATTTTTTTTATTTTATAAAATGTTAGAATGTTTACTTTAAGGACAATCTAATTTCTAGGACTTAGCACCTCAACAACTTGAATATTTTAAACTTAATACAGCTTTTCCTGTCTCTTTCTTCACATATATATATATATATATATATATATATATATATATATATATATATATATATATATATATATATATATATATATTATTTTTAATAATAATAATTTTGAATTAAAATATAGTTCGATATATGTTGCTTAATATAATTTCACAATAACATTTTTTACTCGCTATACAAGCCACAAAATAATTTTTCGTAGCAAAAATATCTGTATATACTAGGATTACTGATAAGTTCTGATGGTTGTTTATAACAATGTTATCGACATTAGAGATATAAGGTCCAAATTTTTGAACATTTCTGATTAGAAAAGATTCTTATGATTTTTACAATGCGTGAAAAAATCATTTGTAAAAATAACTGTCAATATTTTTTCATGGAATTTTAATTTTTATTTATTTAAAACTAAGTAACTATACGGCTAGAGAAGATGCGACTATTGATATTGCATGTAAATTGTTGCTATTTATCAATATTGTAGTAAACAAAAGCTGATTAAAAACAAATCAATTCAGTGATTTGTTTAAAAATTACTGAATTATTTGAAAGTGACTGGTAATGTTGTGGACAAGCCTTAGAGTCGTAGTTTTTGTTTATTCACAACTAATGAAACATCTATTGGAAGTTTTCTGACAACTATCATATGTTATTAACGATATTTTTTTAAAAAAAATTAGTAGTTAGTATTTTAGTACTGTAATAATTTTTGAAGCAAACAACTTTTTTTTCTTTTTCGATATCCAAGAACAAACATTTTTTAAAATATCCAAAATAACATAAATCGTCTTAATTTTTTAGTAGATTCTTAATAACTACTTTTATTTTTTACTAATTTTATTTTTACAAAGATACATTTAGTGAAGTACTCTATGCATTTCCTTTAGACTCCTGTCTGGAATATGCAATAGCAGTAATTTTATCTATTCTTGTAGCATATAGTCACTCATTTCTTATGTATCTAAAATTTAATAATGATATATACATAAGATAATTATAATGATAATTAACGATTATAAAATTCCCTATACAGACAAATTATTTCATACTGGTGTATATGTGTATATATATATATATATATATATATATATATATATTAATATATACACAACAGTTTCTTGTCTTTGCGTTGTTTAATCAGAAAAGAGACAAAACTTAAACATACTATTCATTTGAAATGAAGCCGTATTTTATATATTAATCAAGTTCACCCATTTTTATTCTTGATATTCTGCCTGTTTTCATATTTCTATTTAACCTCGCTACTACTAATGATATATAAATGTTATTTTAATTACTTTCTAAGGACAGAAGATTCGTGTCCATTTGTCGACGTTACCTTATATTTATAAATTAGTGTTATTTATATATATATATATATATATTTAGCAAGTATCTTTATGTCCATAATTAATAAACATCTGTCCTTTTCTCTAGACGTTCTAGTACTTCCTCAATACATATATTCCTCTTTATATATACATATATATATATATATATATATATATATATATATATATACTCAAAGTTTTGTTTTTATTTTCACGAACTATTCAATAATGTTGAAATACGCCACTGTACTTATGAATAAACTTTGTTTACATCATTGACCATTTTTCTGTTTTCAATGTCATATTTTTTACATGTTGTGCAATATACATACATTTACATTATTATCTTTTTCTTATTAATTTATTTTGTCTCAAATATAAGAAATTATTCGTTTCAATATGTTAAAATTTTATAGACACTTATATATAGATCACTTTCATTTTTGGTATAAAAAAATATAATTATATTATTAACATTAATAATATCATTGTTAATTGTTAATGCAATTTGGTTCCTTTCCTAACATTTTAAAGACCAAATTAGACATATTTTTAATATAAATGACACACGCATTTGTATATATATATATATATACATATATTTACATATATATAAATATATAAACACACACACACATTATATATATATATATATATATATATATATATATATATATAGACACACACACACTTGTATACATATCGAGAATTACTCTCATCTCATATTTATGCTTAAAACAACTGTTACTTTCTTTATAAAAGGTGATTTATGAATACCTCATATGGTAAAAATTTCTAATATATAAACATGTGACAATATGTATTCTTGGATTAATTAAATATTTAAATGTTGATAGAATCAATATTAAATGATTAACTATTTCCTTTTAAAAAAAAATTGTTTATTTTTCTGCCTGCATTTTATATCAAAATGTTTTTTTTCATTTGTGTAAAATTGAAATAAAATCATTTTCTGAATAATCAGAATGGTATGTTTATTATAGATCATATTTAAATACTCGCACACTTATACGAATTCAAAAAAGTTGTCTGTCCACATTATTATTTTATTTATTAGTTGATTTTTAACTATTTTTACATTCTTATTAAACATATTAAATATTTACTTCAATTATTTCTTTAATACAATATCAGTTACTTCTAGTATTTGGTTACTAATATTAAATAAATATTTTTTTATTAATATCTCTTATTATAAAATTAATAGAGAGCAATATAATGTTAACAGAAACTATCAATAATAAAAAAAATAATCACTGCTTTCATATATTAATAATATCATTATTTTAGTAATAAAAATTTAATAACAGGTAAATTAACTATCATATAAAATTTTAACTAAATTCAAAAACAAATTTAACGTACTTTCATTTGAAATATCAGATATGTAGATCTTAAAAAAATCATCAAAAGTAAATGTTCAAATACGGATAAGACCAACTAAGAGATTTAATTTCAAACTAATATTTTTTCAAAACAGAATTAATCTAATTTTAAATAAAAATATTTAAAAAAAGTATAATGACGGTTATTTTGTTCTATTTAATTTCAATTGAAGAATGCCTGAATGCGTAATAAAATACATTTTTGAACGTATTTTATTTCATCATTCTTTATTTTCAATCCGTTACATATATATATATATATATATATATATATATATATATATATATATATATATATATATATATATATATATAAGTAATTATAATATTACTGTGATGTTAATAATATTATAAAAAATGAATACGTGAGGGTATACTGGATGTAAAAAAGTGTATAAAATTTGTTTTCATAGGCGGAAGATCCACTCAACTACATTGAAACTATTTTAAGTGCAAGTGATCAAGGGTAATAATAATTATACAAGTGCAGTGACTAAACAACTATCATCATGTCTTGGGTACCGCCGAATTTATCAGCGATGTGCTCGTACCAATCGACCTTGACCAGCTGTAGCCCAGCAGCTATGCTGTTTCTCGAGTTGATAACTCGTCTGTTCGGGTACTCACCCGATGACAAGTTCTCGTCAACAACGAGCCCTAGCAGCTGGGGTTTTCCATTCGGTGCTAATTACGGCACCATCGGTGACACTTTTAGTCATGAGAGCTACGAGTCAGTCGGACCACCGGGGGTGACAGCACACGGTGGCGATACGACAGCAGATGGAGGCGAGTTCAACATTGACGATTTCATTTCGAGCTTAAAGTTTGACAACAATGATCATCATCATCCACATATTGGCCATCATGCCGAATTCACTTCACCACATTTTTCGTTTCCGTCGTTCGATGACCACGACCACAGTAACGCTGTAGTATCGTATGATTTTATTATCATCGGCGCTGGTTCTGCAGGATGTGTCCTTGCGAATCGTCTTACCGAAGTTCATAAATGGAGGGTGAGTACTACGTTCTTTATACTCTACTTTAAATTAATCATTATCCTTTCTAACGCACATACAAAACCGTATAAAAATTCAGTTGTTGCCAAAATTAAAAATGATATAAAAAAGTTTAGATATTTGTTAGTATATTTTTAAAAAATATATAAAATTAATTATAAATTACTAATAATAAAATAGTGTACAACAAAAATCCATTAAATACTGAAATTTACAATAAAATTAATTTTAATATATTACTTAAAATTATCCTAACAAATATTTTAAACAGTATAATTTATCATGAATAATAATATTTTATCAAATAAAATTTTATTATATCATGTGCTAATTTTTATAATTTAAAATTTTAATAGATTTCAATTTTCTTTCATAAATTAGTTAATACCTAAGCGCAATAAAAGTTTTTTTATGAAAATATAAAATAATTAAATAAATTTTTATTCTTATAGTTTATCCAAATTTCAATTACACTTCCCACATGTTCAGAGTACAATCAGAAAATTCGTTTAATAAACATATATGTATAAAGCAGATATGAAAGATCAAGAAAAATATGTATTATAAAAAAATATTAATGAAGGTGAACATAGCCGCAATGCAAAATTTTAATTTGATCCATTTTGTTTCATTTTTTAAATAACATTTTGGTTTAAATACGACAACAAAAATTTAAGATTGTTAGTAAACAAAAATGTATTTACATTTTTTTAAATATTAATACATGTATATATATTTCGAAAGAGAGAAAGGGAATGAGAAAGAAAAAATAAGGAATATAATGTATTTTTTATTATTTATATCACCAGTTACGTTTGAAATCAAACATAGTTCTGAACTTATTCTATTTGGCTCGCCACGTATTCTTTTTATTAAATAAATATATTTTATATTTGAAATAAAGTATTAGGTGGGTAGAAAAATAATTCCGGTTTATGACGTTCAAATTCATATATTTATTTTAATTTAACTGGTTTTAAGTCCAGAACTGTTGGATGACTAACGTCTAACTTTTGTGTAAGCTCTCGAATTGTTGTACGTGGGTTTGATTCAAGTAACACCTTCAGTTGGTCGTAAAGGTCAGTTAGTCGTAAAGAAGGATGCCCACAACCTTCATCTTTAAAGCTTTAGTACTCAGGACGAAATTTTTGGAACCACCATTGCACCGTACGTTCCTTAACAGTACCTACACTAAAAGAATTGTTTAAGTTAGGAACAGTTTTTGCTACTTTGCCTCCCGTTTTGAAGTCATTAAAAAAATTCTGTCATTTTATTCATTTCCATCATTTGCATTTTTCAATTCAATTCAATTTCATTTTCAATAAAATTCACAAAACAAATCCGCAATTATTGTCCTACTAAACAAATATATAAAACTGTCTTTTTACTTCAAGAACTTTTAACAAGTATGAGAGAGAACTAAAAATTTTAGTTAAGTTCCTATTTAGACAATCTATCAAAAAGGCAGACAAATAGTTCAATACATATTTTCTTATAATATCTAGACATATTTTTGTTCTCGATGTTATCTGTATATATATATATACATAAACAATTATATAAAATACGTCAAGATCCGTTAATGGAATAAATTTTAAAATGAAGTATGAGCTTTCTTTAAAAAGTATTGATTAAAAGTATAATCTCTTCCAGCAAAAAAAAATATGTTAACATTTTCAAAATATTCACTTATTTTTAAATACATGTCTTAAATCATAAACTAGACATGTTATAACAAAAATAAAACATTGAATATTCAAGACGTAAAGTTTATATTTTTTAAATGTATATATATATAAACGCAATTCTCAATTATATAGAAAGTTATTATATAATACTTTTTTAAATAAAAGAAAGTAATTCAACAAATTTGTCAATAATGTAAAATTATTATAAACTGATAGTTTATAAAACGTTTAAACACGTTTTAAAAATAAATTACAGAACGTACGTTTTATTCTTCTAACAATTTTCAAAACTGTTGAAGAAATTAATTGATAAGAAACTGAACATTTCATTGACCGTGCCATACTTAATAAACACATTCATATTAAGAAAATGTGAATAAAATGCATAAACGTGCACTTGATTATGAAACGGAAAGTAGGAAACGATATAAACAAGATTTATAGAGATAACAAGTATTAAATTCATAAAGACGTTTAATTGCTAGGTCAGCGAACTGACCACTGGTATATAAACTATCAATCATTCAATAAAAACATACAAACATATACAACTCGTGTAATCTAAGAATGTCGTAAATGTCGAAATGTATAATTTGCATAATGTGAAGTTCATGGAGCTTTGGTGAAACCTGACGCTATTACATAGACCGAAACATTTCAATTTCATTGGCATTCATTTCACTTTAGTCACGCATAATCAATCGAGATAATCGATAATTATAATTGTGATCAACAATCTATGAAACAGTTTGTTCGATTTGACAAAATAAAAATCAACCTATTTCGGTTACGCAACGTGACTAAACTTCACTTCTGCTATATAACTAGTTGACAAACTACAGTTGGTCAATTTTTTATATTTATTTGAAATTTCGATACCGTTTCAAATTTTTGCAGTTGTCTGCAATGTAAGAAATTGTATATAAATATTTCGATAAAAGTCTTGTTACATTGTAATTAATTTAATAGTATATATTTTAAGAATTCTTTTAGCTGTAGCAAAAATAAAAAAGTCTACCAAAAAAGCGCATAAAAAAATATTAACGCTTTAAAAGTTAAACTTTCTGTGCAGATATTTCGATTTTATGTTTAGTAATAAGAAAATAACATTATAAATTAATCAAATAATTTTTATACTCAATTATAGATTTATTGAGAACATTTACACTGTGAAAAAATATACACATGCACAAAATTACTTGCAAATTCCTAATATAAGGACATACTCATAACTTATTAGTACGTTACAACATTTAAATAAGTGAAACGTATTGAATTATAATTGCTTTCAAATTATGATATATCAATGTCATTGAGACAGTAATTAAGGTTCTTGTATTGAAATTTATTTCTAAATAATAATTTCAATTATGTTAAAATAAATACAACATAAAGAATACCAGCTTAATAAGTATTAAATTTATAAAGACTTTCAATTGCTAAAAAAAGTAGATTATCATACAAATTATTATCATATGTTATTTATTTATTTTAATTATTATCATAATTATTAACATACAAAAGTTAAAGTAGATTATCATACGAAAAATCATAAAAAATTATTTAACAAAATAGATATCATTTATTGAACGACATTAAATTTTAATTCCTAGTAAAAAATAATTATTAATAAAAGTTATTTTAATTAAAATAATAACTTTTACTTAATACTTTTTTTTATTAATTTTTTCTAAATTTTTAATAAAAGTAACTAAAAATATATCTATTTAGGGGAATATATACAATAATAAGGGCTATAATACGGAACAAGACTCATTTTTAGTTATTCCGATTCTCAATCTCTTCTTAAATGATTTTATTGAAGAAAACTGTTTCAAAGTATAAGAATATGGTTTTGTCTAACCACTAACAACTTCATAATAGTTTAATATGTACGAATCATGTTTATTTATTACTTAATTTTTGATATATGACCAGTGTGTCCACAAAAACGACGTCTACACTTTTTGCCATATTATTCGCCAGTGACTGACGTCAGTACAAGTTATACTGATTTCTGTAAATAATTTTCTAAAACTAATTTCGATCGATATTGAACTGTATAGTACCTATCAACCTCACAATGGTTTTGTGAAAGAAAATCACCAAACAATATTTTTTAAGAAAAAGGAATGTTAAAATAAATACCTTGAACGTATATATATATATAGAGAGAGAGAGAGAAAAAAATATCGATATATATTGAAATAAAATTGTAAATTTTTATTTTAATATTTCATACAAAATCAATAAATATAAAACTTAACCTTTCAAATATACATAAATGTTTAGGCTCATAATCAAGAAATGTTAGCTTGAATCAAGAATGTCCAAGAATGTTTTCCATGCACTGTTGCAGCCCCGTATTTACTTGTATTATTTTATTTTATCTAAACTTTCATTAGCTAGTTGACTTTTTTATAATAAGTTTTCTAACATATACAACTTTTCTAATAAAACTTTTCTTCCTTTGCAATTAAAGAATTTTTTAATCTCAATTATGTAAGTAGTTTCTGGATGACATTCAAACATTTTTATTTTTGAAAAAAGATATCAGATAATTTATAATTATTAAAGCTTAACTTTTTCATTATAAAATATTTTTTAAGTATAACATTTTCCTCTACTCACAGTATAAATTTGGTTATTGATATACAATATATTGGAATATACTTGAAATGATTGAAATATACAAATAAAAGGTACACTCTCATTTCTACAAGCTTTCCAAATATTCTCTTTTATAATTTCATATAAAATGTTATAGAAAGATTTATTTAATATGAAACACGAAACTTATCTTTGTATGTCTTCAATATTACAATTTTACTTGCTTAAATAATAATAAGTATTGGTGTATTAATCAATTCTAATCCGAGTAACGGATATGTCAAAAATAATTTTTCTATTAATTATCTATTTTTAAACATTACGATTTATATATGGCAAGCATTTGTTATTTCCGAAGGTTTTATATAAGTAAATTATTAACAGTATGACAAAATAGTAATTAAACAGATATTCCGATATACGAAGATAGTTAAAAGAATCTTCTATTTTTAAATAAAATCTATTAATTTTATGTAATAAATTCGAAGTATTATACCTTAAGGTATTTAAATTACACAAATATGAATAACTATTAATTACAATGTCAGTACAGTAAGGACAGGATTTTTAAATATTAGTATAATAGAAGATAACGCATATTATTTTATCATTTAATAAATTAGGTATGGATTTTTCTTAATTTTTTTAAATCTCAATAATTGAAGTGTTGAAATTAAATATTTTTTTATGTTTCATATTCTTGATATATAGATTAACTATTCAAGAATTTGACGTTTATTTTTTAATTTTGTTATCTTAGTATTTACAATTAATTAATAGTTCATTTATTATTTATTTATCTTTCAAAACCGACCTTACAAACCATAACTAGAAATCTAATAATTTTCTCTTAATAATTAATTATTGATAATTTTTGATTATTGTGTATGCAAATTTATATGGCGGTATTATCATCTTGAGAGTATTTTGAAATTATCATACAGCTCAGTGGGAAGTAAAAATTAATTACAATCGAAATTCGCTTAAATAGTAATCAGATTAATCAATTTTCAATTACTGATCATTTTTATCATAATTATAAATATATCATCGTACAAATTTATTTCAGTTCAAGCATTGTTGCATGTGCATTGTGCATTTAAAAATTAAAAAATTTTTGAAGTTTTTGATCGAAATATTTTCATACACAAAATTATATTTAACGATTATAAAAAATATTTATTTCATGTCAAGGGTTAAATTTTAATGAACAAAAAGTGGTAGAATAGAAATTAAAACAAATACATTTTTTTATTCTAACCGAGTTAGTTTAAAAATTAGTATATAGTAAAAAATTCTCAACTATTTAAAATGTTTGACTTAAAGAGTGTAATATTGATGAAATCATGAAATTATAAATGATATTTTTACTTTCATAGTATTTTAATTGCATTCAATAAATTAATTATCTAATATACCTTATATATATATATAATGAATATTTATTTATATATATATTAAAATGTATCAGTTCCTCTATCTTAATTCGAAACATCATTATTATAAAGTCAACAATAACTCATCTATAATTAGACAAGTATCCGAAATGATAAGTATGTGAAAAAACGAAAGAATAAGTCTTTTTTCCCCTCATAAATAAACATTGGTACTTGTATTCAATTAACAATTTTAATAGAAAAGACCTTGAAATAAGTAAGTACATTTAATCGTGTCATTTCAGTGAATTGATTTCATTTTTTTGCAATATGAAATACAGTTGGTACATTCAAACCTTTCTATTTTTTCTCTCTTTTTTTATATAATTTATATTTAATGTAGATAAAGATAGATGAGATCCTCTAATATTATTTTACAAAGATATCTCAACAAATTTTACTGAAATATATAATGAATTCTTGAGTAATCTAGTTTTATATAAGTAGAACTGCTTGAAAATATTTTTAGATTGTTAACTTAAAAAAGGTACGCTTTGTAATTTAAAAAAATGTTATATCTTTCGCGCGTAAATAAAATTGTGTTAGAAATTTTTACACTTTTAAATCTTTATGTTTCTCATACGTCCTTCATACTCAAACACACATTATGGAAGTAAGTCACAAAAAATATAACGTTTGAATTATTCAAAATTCTGTTAAATATGATATGTTGTAGACTACTCAATTGGATGATCAATTTAAGTAAATTAGTAAACATGGCATTTTCAAATACATACTGAAATTTTTTATTATAACTTTTTTTCATTGCCTTGGAATCAAAATATTATATACATATATTATTTTTGTTGTTGACCACTTGTATAAGCATAAACATTGAAAAAATTAAAAAAGTTGTTTGTAAATATATTGAAATTACGTATAATACTTAAATTTTATTTTAACTAGTTTTTATTTTATGTTTTATGAATGTTTACTAAGAAATTTAATTTTAAATGCGTATGTTTTTTTATATTTTATTGTTGGAATTTTTAACAAGTTTTGATTTTAAGAAAGTTCAAATGTTGATAATATTTATGTTTGGGTCATGAAAGTTAATGGTGATATATATATATATATATATATATATATATATATATATATATATATATATATATATATATATATATATTATATGACCAATGAATTTAATTTCACTTTCCGAATAGAATAAAAAATAAATTCATTTATGTACCATGTATAGTTTAATTGAGATGAAATTGAACGATAATGCGGACACAGAAATTTCATATTATATGTTAGGTTTCTAGATTATACTTCCTATCAATTACCTAATTAATCTTCGTCTAAATTTTGTTATGAAGTTTACTGAGTTATATGTAGAAAAAATAAAAATACATTGAAAATATCGTATAAATATAATTAAAAAAATAATATAATCAAAAATGTATTTAAAATAATTCTTAAATTTTAAAATAGCTATACTAGAGAGGAAAATTTTAATTGAATCTAGGTTTTATCTCATATCAAAAATGGTCCCTAAATTCTAATTTACCTATAAATGGAATCCATATTAAATGTTTAACTTTCAATAAAAATAATTCAAAAATGAATAAAGAGTAAAACTTTCAATAAATACAACTAATTAGTTTACATAAAAAAGATTCAATCCGTTTACTGTACACTGTGTTGAAGAATTTAATTAAATACTGATAAATAATTTATTAGAAAATTGACAATTTCTATGATACAGTTTTCTTATACATTAAGCAATAGTAAAGAAAGTGTATTTTAAAAAACAAATATATTTGCAATAAATATAACATTCACTCTATTATATATATATATATATATATATATATAATTCCTTATAAATTTTCATAATCGTTGATTTATAATAAATCTCAATATTATTTAATATTTATATCTGAAATAAAAATGATCTTTAATGATTTATGCAAACTTTTAACATTATTAAATTGTGAAAAAAATAATTATGTTTTTCAAATCAATGATATATTAAATGATTTGAAAAATAATCAGCATTTAAAAATGAAATTCACAAAAATATTTTTAAGAGCATGTTGATGTATATTTCACCGACAAATAATATTCAATAAAGTATACACAAACATTATTATAGTCTTTTTAGTGGCTAGTAAAATATATTTTACTCTAATAAACTTAAAACTGAAAGCATTATTATTATATCATAAATTTACAATGCTATTCAATGTCATTTCTATGCTAATGTCTTTCTTTTTTACTTTTTAACAATTTAATAAATAAATATAAACATTATTTTATGTAAATATATCTAGTTAAAAAATTGAGGATTGTCGATATGAAAATATAACATTTCTATAAAATAAAACTAGATTGATTGTTTAATTAGTTCATAAACATCTACAAGCGGGGAAATAAATCAACATTTTTCTACTTTCAGGTACTACTTCTTGAAGCCGGTATTGAAGAACCACTTGTGGCTGATGTACCAGCTTTCGCTCAAATCGTAGGTTCATCGAACATCGACTGGGGCTACTTAACCCAACCAGAACATCAGAGTTGCCGTTCTCGCCCGAATGGACGTTGTAACTGGTTCAGAGGGAAAGTAATGGGAGGATCAAGTACAATCAACTACATGTTCTATATTCGTGGTAACGCTTACGACTACGATGAATGGGGAAATCAAGGAAATCCAGGCTGGTCGTATGCAACAGCTCTGCACTATTTTAAAAAATCTGAAAATAATGAAGATCCAGAAATAGCTTACAACCAAGAATTCCATGGAAAAGGAGGATATCAAAATGTTGAAAGATTCCCATATGAAGATCATAACGTACAAGTACTTTTAGATGGTCTGCACGAAGCAGGATATCCAATTCTTGACCAAAACTCTGATCACCAAACAGGTGCAATGAAAATGCAGATGACATCGAAGCATGGTATGCGAATGAGTACAAACAGTGCATTCATAAGACCTATTCGTGGAAAGAGACCTAATCTTACTATACAAACACAAGCTCAAGTAACAAGAATTTTAATTGATCCTAAGACAAAAACTGCTTTTGGTGTGGAATATGTACAAAATGGAATTTACAAAACAGCTATTGCCGAAAAAGAAGTCATTCTTTCTGCTGGTGCTATTAACTCACCTTTAATTCTTATGGGATCCGGTATTGGACCTCACGATCATTTAACTTCATTAGGAATACCTGTAATTAAAGACTTGCCCGTCGGTAATAACTTGCAGAATCACTACACAATAAGTGGCTTAGTGTTTGGTTTATACAATCATACTTCGACCATCCCCTCTGATGAAGAACAAATCGCTGATGTTCACAAATATCACAAAACACGTACTGGTCCTTTAGCTGCGACAGGTCCATTACAAGTAAATGCTTTTTATCAAACAATTTATGAAGACCATTACCACAGACCAGATATTCAATATGCTTTCGATTCTGCGAACGTTCAAGATTTCCTCAAAGAATCTGGTACAGAAAGTTTACATGCTCTCTCTTATTATGATGGTATTATGTTACGTCCAATTCTCTTAGACCCAAAAAGCAAAGGATTTATACGCCTCAACAATACTGATCCGACATTCGGATTACCGTTAATCTACCCAAATACATTCAGTCAGTACCCAGATATGGATGTACTTATTGAAGGCATTAAAGAAGGAGTAAGATTTCTACAAACACCGAAATTAAGAGAGATTGGATCACTGGTGACAACACCTTTAGAAGCGTGCAAACAATTTAAATGGGGTAGCAGGGAATATTGGGAATGCGTGTGCGTCGAATACACAACAACCATATTTCATCCAGTCGGTACGTGTAAGATGGGTCCAGAATACGACCCAGAGTCTGTTGTAGACCATACATTGAAAGTCCATGGCATGCATCGTTTGCGGGTCGTTGATGCGTCGATAATGCCGAAGATTGTGCGTGGAAACACGAACGCACCGACAATAATGATCGCCGAAAAGGCCAGCGATATGATTAAACACACCTGGTTGTAGAACGATTATTAGTTAGTTCGTTTGTTCCATTCAATGTATGTGTGTGTGTGTGTACGTTCATGCGTACAATTTTCAAACGTAAAACTGTGACATTCACAGAATTACAACCGTTTTCTCTGTTCTCCTCTTATCGCTCAATCATTTTTTAATTCTATTTTTTAATTAATTTTATGTTACAGTAGTAAATATAATATTGTGTTCAGTTAAATAAATTGTTTATTTTATATTATTATATGCATCTTCAACATATTACTTACCCCATAAAATATTACAATATAAAATATTTATTATTTTATCACATTCTTTTTTTATCCCAATTACCCCATTGATTTATTTTTACAGCAATTATTTATTTCGTGTAGCATTTTAAAGATTTTTTTATTCCAAACAACAAATTATAATACTTATCTGAAAAAATTATTAAATTCACGCTTTTTAAATATAATTTCATGCTTCTTTACAATACATCAACCGTATCTAACTGATTTTAAATGATTCAAAAATTTAACAAAACTTTTCGTGTCACACAAAATCCGTATTAAAATACTAATAATAAATTTTGTTTTTAAAACAATTATTAATTTTTAAAATGTTACTTTAAAATTAAAATTATTAAAAAATATTATTCATTTAATTATTACAAGTGTCATATATATTTTATTTAAGCGAATAAAACATTAATTTTGAAAAGCTACGAATAAAACTACTTAATAATATTTTAAAATTGATAATTTAATTAAAGATTTGGTTAATTGTAAATAACAAATGAAGAAAAAGGTAAGAATAGTAATAGTTATAATGTAGTAATAATAAAAGTTAGTAAAATGCAATATACGTACGATAAAGATCACTCTTACATTGAGTATAATATTAAATAAAAACAAAGAAAGGAAACTATATACTTTATAGTTGTAGGTACTCTTTGATACGTTAGTCATCTCAGATTGATACGAACATTGTAATTATAATGTGGATTTAAAAACAATACTTATTACTTTTTATGTATTATTGCTTTTTATCAAACGGTTGTTGGCTTTAAAAATTGTAAATAAAATAAAAATTCACAACAAAATTTAGTTTTTATAATAAATATTCAAGAATACGAATACAAAAAAAATTAACTTTCATGTTAAAATAAATGGATTCTTTCAAATCAATTCCAAAGAGAAAATATAACTAGTTTTTTTTATTTTTAAATTAAAAAAAATCTTGTAAAATTAATCGTCATAGTTATAGTATTATAAAATTATAAACCAATTACGGTTAGAAAAATACAAAGAGTAGCTTAAATATTTTCTGCAGGAATTCATTACACATTAATGATTTAAGATATTGAGATAAAACAAAAAAAAAGAAAATTTAGAATGTAACTCTTCAAATGATACATTTATTTTCAATTATACAACCATTTTTGTCAATAAACGTTCCCAATGTGTAACAAGTTTATTTATTCAGTTAATGAATAAATGAACACAATTAATAATGATCATAAAAATAATAAACAATGTTGGTTACACAGACCAATCGTCCAAGGAAGCCTTAATTTGATTATCAGAATGAAAATGCTTTTCTTTGAGATCATACTTCAGCATTGAAACTAAATGAAAATCAAATGGCAGTAAATGTATATTTATTGCCAAATTGACTTTCTTTTTCGAGATCAGCAGCAACACTATCCAACGAATACATGTATTTCTATAGTTTTAACTATGAGTTACTTTTTCTGACCTTAACCTTGATAGTAATAGCACTTAGTGTTGTTATCCAATGATC